>JAVSEF010000013.1:657500-1114393 GCA_032927745.1 Schwanniomyces capriottii | reverse complement strand
CACCATCCTACACACCATCCTACACACCATCCTACACACCATCCTACACACCATCCTACACACCATCCTACACACCATCCTACACACCATCCTACACACCATCCTACACACCATCCTACACACCATCCTACACACCATCCTACACACCATCCTACACACCATCCTACACACCATCCTACACACCATCCTACACACCATCCTACACACCATCCTACACACCATCCTACACACCATCCTACACACCATCCTACACACCATCCTACACACCATCCTACACACCATCCTACACACCATCCTACACACCATCCTACACACCATCCTACACACCATCCTACACACCATCCTACACACCATCCTACACACCATCCTACACACCATCCTACACACCATCCTACACACCATCCTACACACCATCCTACACACCATCCTACACACCATCCTACACACCATCCTACACACCATCCTACACACCATCCTACACACCATCCTACACACCATCCTACACACCATCCTACACACCATCCTACACACCATCCTACACACCATCCTACACACCATCCTACACACCATCCTACACACCATCCTACACACCATCCTACACACCATCCTACACACCATCCTACACACCATCCTACACACCATCCTACACACCATCCTACACTCCATCCTACACTCCATCCTACACTCCATCCTACACTCGGTTCCTACTATCCTTTCTATACTCGCTTCCTACACTCCTTTCTATACTCGGTTCCCACACTCCTTAATTTACCCGTTCTCACCCGCACTTGTATTTTGAATTTTTCCTTCTGATTATGAGCTCGCTTTTTTCGCGCTTTTCTCTTTTTTTCCCTTTAACTTTATTCTTTAAATATTATCCATTTGCTTTGCTCTGTTGATTTACTCTCATTAAATTCATTAATATTTATACTCTCCATTATTATCATACAACTTTTTTTAATTCAATTTTCCGTCTATAATCACAAATCCATCAAATCTAACTCCATCAAGTTCAACTCCATCAAGTTCAACTCCATCAATTTTAATTCCATCAATTTCAACTCCATCAATTTCAACTCCATCAATTTCAACTCCATTAATTTGATCTTCCTGAATTCTACTTTTACTATTAATTATCCCACATTTACATCGCTTTGCGTCTTCCAAGTCGAAAATTACCTTTCGAATATACCATCATAAATCACTAAATATTTTTATATTCCTTCTCTAAGCCAAGAATTATAACCTAATTGCTTCAATGACTAACATGATATACCTAACTTTTTAAAATCTTCACTTTTCCTGAAATTTAAAGCGCCTAAATACCACCCCTAAGCGCTCTGCATATAATCCTATCTTTCCAATAAATTTAATATCCTCCATTCCCTCTCCTTGACCAAAATATCTACATATTCAGAATCTCCTCTTCTTCCAGATTTCAAAAATACAATTACCTTTGCTCCAACTTCCTTTTTCACCCAAATCAATAGGGCCCAAATCACCACCCCTAAGCGGTCTGCATATAAAACCATCTCTTCTAATAATTTAAATAAATTTCCACATAATCTCTTCCTGATAATAATATTTACATATTCAGAATCTCCTTCGCTCTTAGATTTTTAAAATATAATTACATTTGCACCAGCTTCTATTTTCATCTAAATGACGAGGCCTAATCACCACTCCTAACCGCTTTGCATATAAGTTTGCTCTTCTGATAATTTATGAATTTTCCACATTAACCCTACTAATTACAATATTTACACATTTATACTATTACTAAATTTTTATACTCAATTACTAGATTTTATTCAATTGGAAATTCCGCTCTATTTTCTTTTAACTTCGTTCATTTTATTCTCAAAATAGATATACCATTCATAATGCTAAAATGATTTACTGCTTGATCAATGATGGAATTCGCATTATATGATAAATCCACACCTTGCCTTAGGTTATTATGTTAGATTATAGAGAAATTGTTCTTTTCGGGTACAATTGTTTATTGTAATTCGCTCAGAGTAAAATTACTCTTAAAATACTTACTAAAAACCACCTTATTTATAGAAAAACTTGGTGACAATATTATAGAAAAATTTTACCTTGATGCTGTGCAATTAGCGATGAGCTACCAAGATCTTTCCATGCTATTGGATGCTATTTCAATAGCATACTTTATCATTCAATTTGCTTTATATCAATGCCTAATAGTTGTAAATTGGCTCATTTCAATCTAGAGTTGTCTTGGATGAATTTGCATCAATCCAATTTTGTGCAACAAAATTGTGTAGTGCACTAACAATTAGCTAGCATAACCAACATTACATCTACTGAACTACAGCATCGAGTTCTTTGGATTCTATTTATGATAATGACTTTGAATCAATTTTAGCTACCGATATAATCAATTTTGATATTTATTCAACCGAAGCATCTACGCTGCAATTGAAATAAACAGAAAATATTGCAAATGAAACGGGTATAAATAATATACACCAATTTGGATTGACAAATTGTTATAATGGAATTTAGGTCCAACTGTAAATAAAATAAATTTTACAAGGGTGGTGAATATCCTATTGAATGGGTTAACTCTAAATAGGAATTGAATAAGGATTTAACCAATAAAAGCTATGATATCCACATTGAATATATACATTGGAATTTCAGCTCTGGGAGACATCGTGGTAACTCTCATTTATTAGAAGTCGTAAATAATATATAAAATTGTCTTTCCTTTTGGCTTAATTTTGTTAGGTTTGCTATTCATCAATTATTTATTCTCTTTTTACTTCATATGCCAATATTTCGAAAGAAGCAAATTCATTTCCTCTAGCAAAAAATAAGCTATTTATCATCTTATTGTCAATTATTTTTGTGTAGTGTATTTCACATACTCAGTTTTAATATCTCTATGAGGTATCAGCAGGAATATATAATACATTTCAATTCGTCATTTAGAGTACAGTATTCTAAGGCATTATAGAGTATATTGTGGGGATCGGTTATATTCTTTCTACTTCGCTAAATTATATATTCTTTGTATGGGCATAAGATAAGTCAAGGCAAGTTTCAATCCCAACTGATACATAATATCATATATAATTTATTAACTCGATAAAAGTTAAAATACAGAATTCAACATAATTGTGTATGTCATGCATAATGGTATTGCTCCGCAAGTTGCCAATTTTTACTAATACCAACAAGTGAACCTGCATTTATAGGACCACCTAGAGATATCGATGCCATGTGTCCTCTGCTTCATACACTCCTCATTTTATTATGATTTCATGGCACAAGTTGAAATTTTCAATTTAATATCATATTGCATTACTAATTTCTTGTCTTAATATGTTTTGAAATCTTCCACTCAAATTAAATAATAAGCATTCTTAGATTGGTTTTTAGTTCATTAGGATCAAGTTTTTTTTCTTTTTTTTTTTTATAAATAAGATTTTGGATTTACTTCGAATAGATAAACGCGAATCTGAGCTCAGAGAAACAGATATTTCCTTATCATTTACGATAATAAATAAATACTAATTCTAGATAACGTAGTACTTAATCTTTTAGTAATGACCAATATTAGCTAGATATATTATTTTTTCTTACATTTAAATTTATCATCAAATCAAAAAAAATTGATTTTGCCCAGGATCGAACTGGGGACGTTCTGCGTGTTAAGCAGATGCCATAACCAACTAGACCACAAAACCAATTCTGATTTTTTGTTAGAGATCAAGATGTTATAAGAGAATGGTAAACGTGACACGTGAGAGCACTCTAAGAGTATAACACATCATACCACTACCATAAGGAACAATATAAGGAACTAGACTAAGTAGACGTAGTTAGGTATGAATAGGAGCAGCTAAGTATTTAGATAGTATTGATAATAACTATAAATCACTTAGACTCACTTAAACCCCAACACAACTCTTACAATTTCTGTTATGGTATGTTCCTAACAGTACTTTCACGTGCAAACTCTATGTATAATTCGCATTTGTTGCAAACTCTACAAGTTTACTGTTAGAGATTAGTTTTTCCTGTTATATCTAATTTATATACCATTATATATAAATATATTACTGTTTTCTGGTTAAATAACCTCCGAGAGTTCATCTAAATAAGAATTAAGGACTAAATCTAACTTAAAGATCCATAAGTTTCCTAACAATTTCTGTAAGAGCTGTGTTGGGGTTTAAGTGAGTCTAAGTGATTTATAGTTATTATCCAATACTATCTAAATACCTAGCTAGTCCTAACAGTATCAAGTCAGAGTCTTGGATACGGTTTCTTATATACTTTATAATGAGGCTTATTCTCCATTGCCTCATTCTATCGTCTAATATCCATTATAGATTACTTACTTAATTCTACCGTCTAACTCCACCGTCTAGCTCCATCGTCTACCTTTATAGACACACTCTGACCTATTCTCTTATAAACTCTTGATCTCTAACAATTTCTTTCAGAACGCTATAATACTCTCTAATATACACACCATGATTAGATCACTACTTCAGGTCATTTCAGTATTACTCAATTATTCATTATTATGAATATCTATGCTATATAAAGTCCTCTACTATATCTTAATCCTAAACTCAACTCATTAAGGGAATTAGAACCAGATGAAGTAACCCAACATCTCTGAATTAGCTGTTTGCAATATATACTATTATTACCTTATTGAAGTCTAACATCCTTACAAAGACTTTAAGATAAGCTCCTAATAATGTCTTCACGTAGACGTACGACTGGCATGCACTACTTCAAATGATGAGAAATAAATATTCGATTATATCGAGTTAGTGATCAAATATGGATGAGCCGATAATATGCCACATTTGACTATTGTGGCATGCGCAAAATAATTATACACAGTTTTCTCTATTTAAATATATCTTCTTTGAATCAAGGGGACAAACTTTCTAAAAGCATATCTTTGAAGATTTCTATGACTTTTGACAAACTTAGTGTTGAAGAACTGGTCCAGATAATTGAAGATGGGACAAGTTCAGTTGTGGCCTTTGAAACCGGCTTACCAGAGGAAGTAGTATTTGCGAACTTGGACAGAATTATAAGTATCGACAACTCATTAGAAAAACATCAAGCAATACTACGAAAAGGGGCAATTCTCGCTAATAATTCTAACAGTATCAATGAGGAAATTAGTGAATATTTTGATAAGAAAGAAATAGAAAGTATTGAAATTGAGCGAAAACACTCAATTAGAAAACAACCATGTTTAATGTATCTCGTTGCTCTAGCATCCTCATTTGCAGCTGTAAATTTTGGAATGGATGAATCAGCAGTAGGTGGAGCCCAGTTGCAATATTCGGAAGAATTCAATTTGACAAATGCAAATTTGAAGGGAACTATAAACGCGGCTCCATACTTAGCCGCAGGGCTAATTGGGTCCCCATTAGTTGTATATCTAGACAAATATTTTGGAAGAAAGGTAATTGTTTTCATCTCTTGTATCTTTGGGATTATTGGGTCTATATGGCAGGCATTCTCTCCTAATTGGCCCTGTCTTCTTATTGCTAGACTATTCCTAGGAATTGGGATGGGTTTAAACAGTGCAACTGTTCCAATTCTTGTCGCAGAGTCATCTCCTGCAGCGTCAAGAGGTGTATTTCTCATGTTATGGCAAACTTTTGTCGCATTCGGAGTGATGCTAGGTAGTGTATTCAATAGGACCTTTGTTGATATTGAAGGATACACATCTTGGAGATTAATGATAGGATCTTCTGTTGTTCCTCCAATGATAACAGCAATTTTGATAGTATTTGCTCCCGAATCGCCAAGATGGTATCTTTCTAACAAGAGGCCTGCATTAGCGTTAGATTCGTTGTTCAAATTAAGGCAAAGTAAGCTAGCAGCTTCTAGAGACTTCTACATACTTTATGAATCGTTGAGAAGATTCAATGAATTGGAAAAACCTACTATCTGGAGACAGGTAAAGCTTCTCTTTCAAGAGAAAAGAATCCGATTTGCGTTTATAGTCGCAACATTTGTAATATTTATGCAACAGTACTGTGGCGTAAATGTGTTGGTTGGTTATGCAGCAACTATATTAGTTAATGCTGGAATTGATGATAAAAAAGCAATAGCAGGAAGTATAGGTATTGGTGGAGGATGCTTTCTTGCAACTTTTTTTTCTTCTCAAATAATTGATAGATTTGGTAGAAGAATAATGTTATTATCAACCTTTCCGATTTTGGGTGTAACTCTTTTTTGGTTAGGAGGTTCTCTATATATCGAGTCTGACAGTCAAAGATTGGGTTCTGGATTAACTGCTATGTATGTGTTTGTGGTTGCTTTTGGGTTGGGAATTGGTCCTGTAAGTTGGACCTTAAATGCAGAAGTGTACCCTTTAAATGTACGGGCATTTGGTGTGGCGATTGGAATGACGTTAAATTGGATTCTTGATTTTGTTCTTAGTTTCAGTTGGCCTGAAATGTCAAGTTCAATAACAACAAGTGGAGGTTTGTACTTTTACGGTGCCTGGAATTTAGTCGCATTCTTCATTACATACTTTTGTGTACCTGAAACAAAGCAATTGACTTTAGAAGAATTAGATGAAGTATTTGGTCAAGGAATCAGTCAGTTTTCTAGTCTACAATGGAACAAACATTTTAAGGTTAAACATAATGATATTAGAAATAGTATATAATTTTAGATGTTAAGTATGGCAGGCTTACACAGCTGAATTTGACGTTCAGCTAGATGGTGCACTGATACAAATTTTTTTGAAATCCACATTATTTTAAGTCTGTCATGCGCAATTCTAATATTGGTCGTGCATGAATTACAAGATTTCCGCAATCTTCAATTTTTAATTGATTTGCCACCACCAATAATGATATATACTTAACAACACGTTACATACTTGGGATTTTTGCTAAATTTTCAAATGGATTCTTCATACAAAAGGAGAAAGAAAGATATATTATCCTTCTCTAATAGTTACTATCCAAATGTTATTAATTCTAAAGACATTGTTAATCGATATTTAGCACGAGAGGATTTGAAACCCTTTAATATATTACAAAAAAGACTAGAGGAAACGTCACAAGAGCGTAGTACAATTAACGTTAATAAAGCGGTAGTATATCTTTTTAATAGAGATTTAAGATTAGTTGATAACAAGGGCCTTATTGAAGCTAATAAACTTGCCAGAAATAATGGAGCCATTCTAATCTGCTTGTATATAATTTGTGAAGAAGAGCAACTAGCTCATAATGCAAGTCCATTTCAAGTAGAGTACCGATATCAATCTCTTAAGATATTGAAGAAGGACCTACTTGAATTAAACATACCTCTAGTATGCTTAAATGTTAGCATGATTTCTGAAATAGATGTGGTTATTATTGAGTTTTTGAAGAAATACAATGCAGCACATCTATTTTCAAATATTGAATACGAAGTAGATGAATTAAAGTTCTTTATAGCGTTACTTGATAAATTACTAGAGGTCAAATTTAGTTTTAATCCTATTCATAACACTTGCGTAGTACTTCCAGGAGCATTAAAATCAAAGTCTAGAAATGCGCAATATACAGTTTTTTCTCCCTGGTTTAAATCTTGGCGTTCCTATATAAAGAATAATATCCATATATTGGATAAAGCAACTTTGATCGTAGCAAATGATAAAAATAGAATCTCTGGCAATTATAGTGATTTGTTTGAGAACAGGATTCCTCCAATACCGAAATCAATAGCATTATCTTCTTTTCAAAGAATAAAATTTAAAGAACACTATCGGTGCGGTGAACATGAAGCATGGAAAAAACTTGAAAATTTTGTTAACTCTGGAAAGATTTATGATTACAACAGTACTAGGAATAACCTTGATGATGAAGGTCTGTCCAATATGAGTATACATATTTCTTCTGGTACCATTTCAACAACCGCAATTTTGCAATATATTTTGGAAAAAGGTCTTATTAATCCTTTAATTGAGGGGAAACCTGGAGTAAATGAATGGATTAGGCAAATAGCTTGGAGAGATTTTTATAAACATATTTTATGTTACTGGCCACATATCTGTATGTTCAGACCTTTTAATCTTGATTTTTGTGATTTAGCCTGGGACAATAAAGAAACTTACTTTTTACATTGGTGTAATGGAACAACTGGTTATCCAATAGTTGACGCATCTATGCGACAATTGAATGAAATTGGATATATGCCCAACCGATGTAGAATGATTGTAGCTAGCTTTTTAGCAAAGCACTTGCTGATTGATTGGAGGTTTGGTGAATACTATTTTATGGAGAAGCTTGTAGATGCCGATTTTGCTTCTAATAATGGGGGATGGCAGTTTTCTGCTAGTACTGGAGCTGATTCACAACCTTACTTTAGGATATTCAATCCAACTTTACAATCCAAAAAATTTGATAAGAATGGAAATTATATTAGAAAATGGGTGCCAGAGTTGAGAGAAATTAATGACGAAAATGCAATTCATGAACCATATAATAGCAAATACGCCTCTCTTGCCCTGCAGAACAAGTATGCTATGCCTATTGTAAATCATTCACATGCACGAAAACTAGCACTTTCAAGATATCAAGAAGCAAGATTTGGTAAATAATGGCTTATATTTCGAAATGAATAAAGACTTTTTAAAACAACGATCCATAGTTAAAAATTAGAGTACTGCTAAAATACTTGAGCCTCGCATAACATAGATAACTCTGCACCAAGGTGCTTTATTTTGGGTCCAAAAACTTGTATAATCTGCTAGAGTGATAGACTGAAAACATATATGTTTGATTTTTTTGTTTGGGGAACATTCTGTCGCTTAGGAATCACGGAAGGATTTAAGTTTATTTGCAATAATATTAGTTGTCGTTGAGTATATAAAAGAACTACAAATTGACCAGCTAAGATGAAATAGTTAACGTATAAGTCTCTATTAGTATATATTGGATAGTACTTAGTTAAATACTAATTCGAGTACAATTGTTTATTGTAATTCGCTCAGAGTAAAATTACTCCTAAAATACATACTAAAAACTACCCTATTTATAGAAAAACTTGGTGACAATATTATTGAAAAATTTTACCTTGATGCCGTGCAATTAGCGATGAGCTACCAAGATCCCTCCATGCTATTGGATGATATTTTCATATGTTCCATTATTCATCTAATAGCCTCAAACTGGTGCTAAGTGTCCGAAAAATGAATCTTCATCATCGCCCAGATGATTATTTTGCATCAATTCAATATTCGATATTAACATTTGTGTCTGGTACTTTCTTTTATTTTAAGCTAGAACACCAACATATATATTTAACTCTCTATAATTTCAGAAGATTTTTCAAGTATTTTCATCCAATTACTATCGTGGACATATAAATACTCACTTAGGGTAGAAAAATAACTCCACAGATATAGCCAAACCACATACCAACAAGCTTCATACTTCTACTTATTCCGAAATAATAACCAACAGGTAACGAAATATAGTAGTATGCAAAGACCGTTATTATCGAAGCTAGTTTGCCATCCTTGACCTCTTAGAAAACCGTAAATATAACGTTAAAAACACCGCTCAATTGATTGGCAGCAGAAAGAAGTAATGTAATGTCACTAATCTGGATTATTCCTTAAATATCTGTCTAATCGTTCAATCTTTAAAACAATAAATAAAAAAAGCAAACAAAGAAAGTCCCGAAGCCATTAACATTGATGTTCTAATAATTAGTTTGCAAGAAATTAAATCTCTAGCACCAACAACGTTTTGATATAGTTGTAGCAAGATCGTAAGTTCCCATGGTAGCCGCAAGGAATTGATAATCTGACATGCAACATTTTCAGCACTTATCATTATAACACCTGGAAATGCCAATCTAACCAATGGTGCCCACTCTTTTTCACCCATTAGAATATTAAATCCTCTCCAGCATCTTCTCCAATCAATAAGAATAGTATATTAAAACAAATATAGAGGCATAATCCAATATGACATTGCTACCGAGATAGGAGCCTCAAAGTATCCAATAGGCCACTGTTTGTTAATTACCAAAATCCAATGAAGAAAATATTTGTTACAGATACAATTAAAGGAGCGTACGTTCCAGCTTGAAACATATACTGAACTTGGAAATACCTTTAACCAGTTTCAAATATATTAACCTGGAGCACCGAGCGAAATAAATCCTCAAGTGCAGTTGTGCCATGGGTGCAACTTCCTGGTCAGCGACAATGAGTTTTAAGACCATATCCAAATTGCACCAGAAAAATATGAGAGGAAACATAATTATTCATATCCAATTAATGAGCACCTTTGGAAATAGAGCCCAACCTTAGAAAACTTTTTTGCACGGTAACCTTGTGTGCAGAGTGAGTCAAGAGATGTTGATATACCCTGATATATTTCTAGATTGAAGATAAAAGACGAACTTTCTCATGCTGCAGCAGCGAGTTCGTTTGGACCAAGTTTTCCACAGAAGAAAATAGGGGATACAGAGAGAAGATACTGTAACATGTTAGTAATAATAATAGGCATAGTGCCCTTGGCAATTGCCTCAGCTTCTTTGCGAACATTAGATACTGGGAAAAACTCATCATCCTTTAGTAGTCTCTCGTTTGAAGCCATTTCTACCTTTTATGGCTTATGTCAGTGTAATTTTACCTCATGTTTTCTTTATAAAGTTTGTCGTATATATCTAGCAACCTTTTTGTGAAAGAAAATAGAATTAAGATAAAACCAATTATTTCTCAACAAAGGCTCCATTATCTAATAATTATCTATATAACCTGTATCTACATGTATTCCAGAGTAGTGGTTTAAAATTCCGAGTACAGAAATCAAAGAAGATGTGCGAAACCCGAGAAAGAATTGATTGCAATTTCTGTCCCAAAACAGGTAAGTGAAATCAACTTCCACTATTATAGTATAACAAAGATTACATAGGCAACAGATATCCACGAGAAGAATGAGTTTACAAAGATCTTTAACCTCTTTTTCAAAGAACTAAAGTTTTAATTCTCATAAATATCTAGATTTGAAGAGCATAAGATAGGTATGATAAAAACTAAGATTTTGATTGTTGGATTTGGAAGAGTAGGTGTTGCAGCTGGTTACACTCTTTAAAAGATTGGAAAGGCAGACATAATAGCTTTAGTGAGATCGAATTATGAACTTATCTCAACCCTGGGATACATCATTGAATCTGTGGACTAAGATAATATTTCGGGCTATGGGCCAAATAAGCTTGTTTGGTCACTTGAATAAGCTGCAGAGGATGGAGCGTAAGAGTGAATTTTTGTTTCTAACAAGAATATACCAGACAGAATATTCCAGATGTCCCTAAATAGAAGATATTATTAAACCTGTGGTGACCCAATGGTAACTACTATCATTTTATCTCAAAACGGCGGAGCCATTGATAAGCCTTTTCAAAAAAAACTACCCTCAGAGTATTATATTAAGTGGTGTCTCTATGATCAGCTCCAATAAGTTTGGAAATATTTTCAAGTATGTTTCACAAGACATTTTGGGAGTAGGATATTTTATTGGATAGTACTTAGTTAAATACTAATTAGGGTACAATGTTTATTGTAATTCGCTCAGTCTAAATCATAAACAGAATCTATACAAACTAGCTCATATTTATAGACAATTCTGGTGATGATTCATAGTGAAAATTTTACCAGTGCCGTGAAAACAGCGATGAGCTGATTAGAATTCATTCAGCTATTGGATATAATCTTCAAATACCTCTGGCATTCATTTAATACATTCATGCTGGTGCCGAGTGTCTGTGAAATGACTCTTCATCATCATCCAGATTCCTTGATGATTACTTTTGCATCAATTCAACTTGTTATAGATTTTGTGTCGCGCACTATCTTTTATTTTAAGCTATAGCACCAACATATTTTAATAAATCGGACGCAAAAATTGATAAGAGGAAAAAGCTGACAAATTCATAAGTCTTTACTCAACAGAGGAAAATGAGTACTTCTATGTCGCAGATGTGAAATATGTAAGATGGAGAAATCTATTTTATAATTCCACTTTTACTTCTATCTGTACATTAGCAGGATTTGATAGTGAAATATTGGAAACCTGTGGTGTGAAGGAATTATCAAGATGGCAATGCCAGAAAATATTGCAACTGCGAAAGCTGAAGTTTGCAATTATGGATACAACGATTGCAGCTGACGGTGGTATCTGTTATGCTCCATCAATGATGGTAGGTTCACAAAAGGGTAACTGCTTTGGGGCCGAAGTTATCGCAGGAAACCCTGTAAGTATTGCAGAAATGTATAGCGTCCTGGTTCCACATTTATCCATAATCAATAGATAATCCAAAAATGTACTATGGAAAGTGAAGGCCAATCTACTTTACCAAAAGAGAGACCTCCCAGAAACAATTTTTCCTTAAAATAATTAGTATAATATGTTGGTGTTCTAGCTTAAAATAAAAGATCTTGGTAGCTCATCGCTAATTGCACGGCATGAAGGTAAAATTTTTCTATAATATTGTCACCAAGTTTTTCTATAAATAGGGTAGTTTTTAGCACGTATTTTAGGAGTAATTTTACTCTGAGCGAATTACAATAAACATTGTACCCGAATTAGTATTTAACTAAGTACTATCCAATATAATATTAAATATACCTCACTATTCAAGTTCCATTTCAGTTCCCACATTCGTAAGATAATAAACACAGGAATAGGTTATATATGTATATGACAATGTTAATAAAGAAATGGACAAAAAGGGTTTAAGCGATTGAATTTGAGTAAGTAACCTTTTTCAGAAATTCTTTGAATTCCCACTTAGAATGATAATTCTGGGATTCCTGTCGCAGCATCTAAAATATGAAATGGTATTTGTCCTATGAATGTATTCATGTGTTTTCTGGACCCAAACTATCATCATAAGCTTACTGAATACTTGGTATGATAATGATTTTTTACTCAAGGATAGTTTATATTCAGCTTTTTTGATATCTTCTATATCCTAACATTATGTATAATTAATATTTGCTATAATTATATGACTATTCTAAGAAGCCACCTCCTGAGTGCATTATTTGAGCTTCAAATTCTGGCTGGAACTCTGTGTATAGTGTTTCAGGGTCTGATTGGACATACTGGGTGCAATGGGCTTCTTCATAATTAATCAAGTTCTTAAGAACACCACACAGAGAAGAATATTGAACTCCAATCATTTGAATTTTGACAGGATTTTTCCATAAGCTCAAAAGATAAGCAGCTTCGTCCACAATTTGACCTACAGTAATTAATCCATGATTTCTTAAGATTTGCTCCTTTTCCAGCTCCTACTGAAGCAGCTATTGCTATTCCTACTTCACCCTCTAGAGTGACCCTATTAAATTGTTTTATACGCCGTGTTAATTGTAGAATGTACAAACAACCTGATTGATTATTTCTTAGGGTTTACAAAAAGTAGAATAAGTTCACGACTGGTGGTATGGCAATGACAATCAGCATTGACATACTCCTGACTCTTTGTAAGTCAGAATGAATACAAAATCCAGCCCTATTAATAGCAGTTACTTAAAAGATGGATTAAATAATTTTATATTTGGTATATTAGAATATGTTGGTGTTCTAGCTTAAAATAAAAGATAGTGCGCGACACAAAATCTATAATAAAAGTTGAATTGATGCAAAAATAATCATCAAGGCATCTGAATGATGATGAAGAGTCATTTCACAGACACTCGGCGCCAACATGAATGTATTAAATGGATGCCGAAGGTATTTGAAGATCATATCCAATAGCTGAATGAATTCTAATCAGCTCATCGCTGTTTTCACGGCACTGGTGAAATTTTTCACTATGAATCATCACCAGAATTGTCTATAAATATGGGTTAAATTGTATGTACTTTTGTATTAAATTTATATTGAGCGAATTACAATAAACATTGTACCCGAATTAGTATTTAATAAGTACTATCCAATATAATATGTTGGTGTTCTAGCTTAAAATAAAAGATAGTGCGCGACACAAAATCTATAACAAAGTTGAATTGATGCAAAAGTAATCATCAAGGCATCTGGATGATGATGAAGAGTCATTTCACAGACACTCGGCACCAGCATGAATGTATTAAATGAATGCCAGAGGTATTTGAAGATTATATCCAATAGCTGAATGAATTCTAATCAGCTCATCGCTGTTTTCACGGCACTGGTAAAATTTTCACTATGAATCATCACCAGAATTGTCTATAAATATGAGCTAGTTTGTATAGATTCTGTTTATGATTTAGACTGAGCGAATTACAATAAACATAGTACCCTAATTAGTATTTAACTAAATACTATCCAATATACCCTAAACGCTGCTGCCATATGTATCTTAACCCCACACTCTTTGCTTAATTGGGCTATCAAACTCAGGTAAATTTCCAGGATGTTCTATATTCATAGTAGTATTTGGAGCATTTCTTCAAGGGTATCTATAATCTTTACTAGTAACCATCTCAATGCGTTGAACTAGATTAGTTTCATTGGAAGAATTTTAGCTGTTATCGTTGCTACTCATAGTTTTTGGATTTTACTTTTTTATTGCAATACCCTCGATGGATACAAACTTTGTTTTATACTATGAGATATGAAAAGTTGCAAAATAATTACCTTTAAGTTGGTTCTGATAAATTATCCAGTACTAGTGTTAAAATATTTCAGTTTAAGGAAAAAAATCGGAATACAATATTCTCGTCCCAATGAAGTAAGAACTTTCAAAAGTTTTATCCATCAATCACAGTAACAAGTTATAGAAAATAGAATCCCATGCCTGATCTCGTTGTATATTAATTCTCTTTAGTTATAGGAAATAAGGATCAGTTTGATGCGAGGATTTTCTTTTTTTAATTCAATAAAGCAGTTACAACTCCGTCACAGTACCTCATTTTTTATACCAATATCCTCGTTTTTTGCAACAACTTGAGATAGTATATAAATGCCAAGATATGAAAAAATATTTAATTACTGATATGGTAAGGGGTTCTGTTAATTGTGAAATTCAAACTCTTTTCTTAAAAACCACATTTACGAAGCAGTTATAATACGTTGCAAGAAACAAAGAAGTTATACACTTCTCGATCTCTGAATAGGATGGGACCCTAAAAAGAAACATGAGCGTAACATTTCGAACACTTGAGATTCTTTATCGTACAATTCACACAATACGATAGAGTTCCAAAGAGTTCCTAATTAGCTTATCATAACAGCTGCATTTTGGAACAAGTTTCATGAGAGCTGATGTTCTCAGGAAAATTTCTACTGATGTTTCCAGATAATCAGTTGAATTCAGCGCTCTTATATTCAATTTTTTTAATCATCAACAATAATACCAGTCCTATGTAAAAATTAACGCTACAAATTTCTCACGGATATATCTTAATGTTGTGTCAATCCTTCAAAATCAAAAATATCCGTTTAACTTGACTGGAATTAAAGTTATTGAACAATTAGATATAATAAGTGGTGTTCTATTGCGTTAGAACGTACGTTATTTTATATTAGCGATTTAAAATTGAATCCCTAGGAGGAAAACGACCAGTTTTATCGTATCGTGGAAGCTTTGCGCCCAGCATAAATGCTGGGGATCTCTCAAGTTAGTAAATAACTCTAACGATTTTCCTTGATCTTCTAAACCTTCTGAAAAATTGAAGGGAGAAAGAATACAAAGACAAGTGGTAGATAGTTGTTCTTTATCCCGTCCCTTTTCAACTATTTTCTTGGCCACTTCTAAAGCCATATTATCCGTGGCATATGCTTCGGGTTTGTTTCTGTATATATTTCGAGGTACTCGATCCAGCAAAATTATCAATGCAAGTGATCCATCGAAGTTCTTTGATCATTTTGTTAATTGGCCTGTTTTGGCATAATCTTCACCCAAGGTTTGAAAAACTATTAAATTGTCTATTTCATTTCTATAGCAAAATGATTTCGGTTTCAAGAAGGAAGGTGTCCCTTTCCAAACCAGAAATCTAACACAACCGATATCCTATTT
Source organism: Schwanniomyces capriottii (assembly GCA_032927745.1). NCBI lineage: Eukaryota > Fungi > Ascomycota > Pichiomycetes > Serinales > Debaryomycetaceae > Schwanniomyces > Schwanniomyces capriottii. The sequence continues at coordinate 1,098,364 of JAVSEF010000013.1, read as the reverse complement.
TGTATCATTATTGGAATAATTATATACTCTTTTTCATAAGATAGATAGCTTCCCTGATCTCTGTAATTGTTTACTTCTCCACGCAAACCAAGCTTAGTAATTCATGTTTGTCCTCAAATATTATCAAGCTTCTATTCAGGCTTTTGATTAAATGATATTCTTGTAATGTATCGGCCAATTTTAAAGTACTTTCTTTAAACAATAGTATAGAACTTCAAATAAAAATTACGAAAAATCAATTTCTCCCTTAATGATGTATCGTGTTCTCGACGTAAGCTTCTAGTTATACCAGAGAATATACTTCTTTGTTATTTTTTGGGATATATCTTTGACCTATTGATGAAGATACTTACATTATAGTATGATGATTCTCGATTACTAAAGGAAATTCAAACAATTTTTTGGTTACTTTTCCACGAACACACAGCGAGATATTTATCTATAAATTTGTCAATTATTGAAGAGTGCATTTAATATATCTTCAAAATAAGAAGAGGAAGAGAATGCAGTGCTTCAACTTTTCTTTAAAAGTTTATTAGATATTTACAGTATAGCTGATATAAGACCCTTAATATCTAATAACCCAAAACGAATAAAACTCGGTAGTATAAAATAATATACATATAATGAAGTTCATAGTTAGCTCAAAGACAATATCTAAAATTTGGATTCTCTTTATCTGTTAAATCTGCAAATTCAATATTTTCAATAGCATCGAATTCATGTTTATCCATACCCAGAATAAGTTTATCTTTCTTCTTATTTGAAACCCAATAATTCAAATAAATTAAAGCAATAAGCACCAATGTAACAGCGTCACAAACAACTATGGCCACTTTACCTCCTGTGTAATTTGGTGCTTGAGCAGCAATGAAAGTTTGAGGACCGACTAAATTTCCAACACAATAACCTATGAAAAATATAGCAGTTGTAGTAATTTTCTTAGTATGACCAGCAGTATTAGATGAGAAACAAGATAAAGCACAGATTGTAGTAACAGGATACACATACATTAAGTAATAACCACAAAGCCTTGCATTTTTGTTATCAGTAGCGAATGAAAGCATGCAAGCAGAAAAGAAAGCCACGATCATGGCAAAGAAGGATATTGCCATACGGTGAGGAATAATTGAATTGGAAGCAGCAAAAAGAATACAACCAACAAGTTCAACTGCACCAGTTGGCATATTCATCAACAAAGAATCCGCTGATGAATAACCAAAGTCTTCAGATAACAATATACTTCCAAAATTAGTCAAAGCACCATTTGGAATATTTGATGCTATACCAAAAAAAAAGTATAACCAAGTATTTATATCTAATAAGGCTTCCACAAATTGGTACATCTTAAAATGTTTATTACCGAACCCTTGTTGATTGGTTCTAATACGCTCCACAACTGAAATTTTCTCCTTATCATTTAAAAACCAAGCCTTAGAAGGGATATCAGGTATGTGGATTGCAAAAAGAATTCCCACAACAATGGTCATAAGACCAGTTACGAGAAACAACACTCTCCATGCTTCAAGGGAATAATGCGTACTATGTTGGTAACACCCATACGCAATTGCACCTCCCATAATAGTTCCAAATCCGTTACAAGAAAACCAAAGAGCAGTCCTTAAAAACTGCTCTTCTTTCTTATACCACTGACCGGTTATAATAACCATTGCAGGTGATATAGAAGACTCAAATACACCAAGTAAAGTTCTCAATGCTATGAAGCCAGGATATTTTGGGACCGCATGCATACATAACAAAAAGCCCCATATAACAATAAAGCATGCAGCCGTTTTTGCTACTGGAAAACGCTGAAGAATAGCACTAGTTGGAAACTCAAAAACCAAATAACCTAAATAGAAGGCTGTTCCAGACCATGAATATTGATCGCCTAACATGTTCAAATCTGTCTTTAATCCCATGACTGCCGCATAAGAACTACTAGTTTTGTCCATGAACTGGCAAGCATATAAAAAGCAAATTAACGGAAGTAAATAAATATCAATTTTTCTTAACAATTTCCTATCAGTTTCTTCATCTAGTTGAAAATTTTCATCCTCAGCTCCAAGAGCGATTGCCATAGCTTCATCGACATCTCCTGTTATAGCAATAACTCTTCCATCATGTGAAGTGAACGATGTTATAAGATCTACTTTTCCAATATTTTCTCTGGTGAAGGAAACAATTGGATGAATCTCAGACTTTTCCTTAGTATCCATAATCTTCAGCTTTGGTGGTCTACTTCATCTAATAAACCTTCATCTATTGAAAGGAAACACTTCTATATATATAGTTCATTATTCAGAGCCATATCAAATGAGAAATCTAGATTAAAAATATTACCGTAGTTATCAATATCTTATTTCCAACGTATCTTATCTTGATCTTATCGTTAATATTGAAATACTCCTACCTTAATGTAACCATATTTCAATCACCTAATAAAAAGAAATAATTTGCCTTGTCAAGATTACCGGGTTACATATGATAGTTTATGTACAGGTGAGGATATTTACTGTCAAACCCATTTATTATTAATAAGAATATATTGGCCAATTACCCCTTATCAATTCTCGCAACCCATATGACGGCCCGTCTTCGCGCCGTTGCCGTAAGATTAGATGAAGGCACTTGGTTTGGAAAAACCATTACAGAATCGTTTCCACAACTTTATGAAAAAAATATATAGTACTATTCGATTAATATTAATACTCTAGAGAGGTTACTATCATGTTAATTGCTTGAAAAATAGTTGTATGATTTTGAGTAAAATTTTTTATGTGAAGTTTGTCTAAGGCGTGCAATGCACGATTTATAGATCTGATATTGCGAAGCTTTCTTTAATCGTATTAAACTATCTATGTAAGCTCTTGGTACAATTCGTTTTCTAGTTTATGCAAATGTAAGCCATCTACTGTATAGTAAAAGTATAATGGGTTTATTAATTAAACATGCTTTTGAATTAATATACTACCTTAGTTAGGGTGTAATTCAGGATTAGGCGGAGTGTTCAATTTGCATCCTATCAATGTCAAAATATTCTATAATCAAACATAATGAATTGCAATAACTATATGCGAGCATGTGATATTGGAATTTAACAATGAATTAATTCATTGAAATATAAAAATGGAAATATGCAGATTAACAAGCACAGAAACCATATTGTATTTAACTTTCTATCTTCCCTTGATCAACCTTGTACAATGCACGATGATCTTCATCATCGAATATTGATTGAACAGATAAATTTCCACAGTTGCAAACGTATATTAATCAAAGTATAATTTGTTAAATCTTAGTAAAGTAGTGTGATAGAACACCCACTCCGTTCCACTGTTGAAAAATTCCTAAAGAAATTGTAATGAAGGATCTCTATAGATTATGTCTACTCTGAAACATTGATACCAAATGTACTAATTTTGGGTTAAACTTTCAATTTGTTCCTTAGTTTCTTCATGTCCAAATTCAACCATTGAATAAATCAAATGTCATCGCTTGCGTAGAAATTCATAAGTATTTGTCTTGTCTTTTCATAAATTTCTTTTGGAGGCATACCAACGAGGTGATTAAGGTATATATGATAACAGGGCGGGAAAAACAAGGATAGAAATGCAATTTGTAATCAACAAACCAGTTATTCATATTCCTAGATCTATAAGAAACCCAAGCACTAAGCTAAATATAAATTAGTAATTTGAACATTGAAAATAATGCAAAAGCGATTATTAATAACTTACGAAATAATCCGCATAATACATAGTAATGAAGAAACAGAAAAAGAACCCACGGTACTGCGGCATAGAAAGGTCGGCGAATAAAATAAACATTGTTTAACAAATGCCATACTAAAACCTATTGCAAACCATGTTCTCACGAAGGCAGCACCAGTATGTATACCAGATTGGGAACTAGAAAATGATATCACTAATATTAATCCCAATAAAAGAGAAGCCCATATTTATCAGATATATATGGAGCCACAATATTCCAATTATACAACCAATAGATAATGTTACCACTATAAATCCCATCCATTGGAGCTTGGTGACTCTATCAAGTCTACTTCCCTTCAGGGAAAGCTTGAATAGAATTTATTAAAGAATATTCATAACCAGCAGCTGATGACGCTAAACAGATAAATCATAATAGCACGTTGAACTTTAAAATATGTTTGCACTTGTACCTAGGACAATAATCGGGTATTCATTTTGCCATTTTAAGTCCGACAGATCTTTCTAAATTTTTGAATCTCGCTACTTCAATTTCATATTCGAGTATATCCTCTGATTTCGATCTTATATTTTCTAAATGAATTGTACAGTCTTTTTCTAGACCATCTTCAATTGAATTCAAATTAGAGATTGCCATTGTTGTCAAATGAAATGAGATAGATATGAAAATATTAACAAATATATATAGTAAAACATCTGGTAAAGAAAATTAATATAATTGTGGGGTGGATACTTCAAGAAAAATCAAGGCTAAGAAAATTCCCATTTATATCTCAAATGCTCAAGAACACTACTTTGGGAACTATGTCAACCAAAGGTTTTCGTAGGTTGAGTTTCAGTCAATTTCTCCACTTGGATTTATCTTCAATTCCAAACTAGGAAATATAAAGCATTCACATTTCGGAATAATTTTTCATATCCCTACAATCTGTGACTTGATTTTAAGTCCTTCTTTTCAATTTAATTATGATTTTTAGTAACTTTTGAATCTAAATTCCATTGAAGAGAAAAGTTTTGAGAGTTCTACTTTAAAACTTAGTAGCTGGAAAAAAAAAATGGAATATATTGGAAAATATTGGAAAGTATATCTTGTAATGCTATATAAATGAAAACAGAGAGTATTAAAACTTAATCAGTCTACAAAATTGAAACTTCATATTATTTAATTAGTATTCAACAAAATGGAAAATTATCCAGAATAGATAATTATAATATATTGGATAGTACTTAGTTAAATACTAATTCGGGTACAAAGTTTATTGTAATTCGCTCAATCTAAATCATAAACAGAATCTATACAAACTAGCTCATATTTATAGACAATTCTGGTGATGATTCATAGTGAAAATTTTACCAGTGCCGTGAAAACAGCGATGAGCTGATTAGAATTCATTCAGCTATTGGATATGATCTTCAAATACCTTCGGCATTCATTTAATACATTCATGCTGGCGCCGAGTGTCTGTGAAATGACTCTTCATCATCATTCAGATGCCTTGATGATTATTTTTGCATCAATTCAACTTTTATTATAGATTTTGTGTCGCGCACTATCTTTTATTTTAAGCTAGAACACCAACATAATATCCATGAGAATCAGTTTATTTATAGTTCTAACCTATACATTATTAATGCAGGTTGTACTGCTAAGTTATTATATTAGTACCGGACTTTTCAATTTACTAAATTGAGGGAAAAGTTATAATAATAGCTAAATTTCATTTCAATTGTAACAAATTCTTATTCAAGAAAGGTTACACTTTGATTAAAAATCGCAATATCTCAAGTCAACAACTTCGAATTTGTAAAGACTACAAACCCACGCTGGGAATATAGACTATTTTGCAGTTTTGTATGATTAACGTTTAGTGTAGTTGAAACTTTCAACGATAGGAGAAGTTGAAAAAGAAAGTTGGTTGAGGATATACAGCGATATGCACATGTGGTATCGTAATTCGGCCCTTCAATATCTAACTGTAAAAAAAAGTACAATACTCGTCTGGAATAACGTACTACAAAGACTTTCTAACGTGCGATAACGTTGTTTCTCTCATCAAGAAACAAGTCTTCTGAATAATTATTATTAATCAAAACATCCTATTTTCCATCATCACCACTATTTTTGAGAAATGAGAGTATATGTATTTTATAATCATGCTCCAGAATTAATATATGTATGCAAAATAAAGAGAAATAATAGTTGAAGTGAATATATGACACCATGTATAAAAGACAAATTTATTTGGAGATGAGAAATTTTAGGTCGGAAAATATTGATTTTAAAAGTCTAATTAAGTTTCTAAGTTTCTTGTGAAGTGAAAGATATTAAATTTACGGATTTTGATTAAATGTTAAACCTGTGAAATTAACATCAAGAAATGTTCCCCATGCATTTAATGTGCTAAATATTGAATATGTACTTAAGCTAGTTTTTTTCTGATATATTTTAGCTCATCTCAAACTATTAGCTCCCCATATCTTCATAAATATACAGATACCCCAATCTAATCAATAGATTGAAATAAGTCCTCCTTGAAAATTGAAAAATCAGAGTGTGTAAAACTTCATCATTATACATATCTATCAATTTACTAGGATTAAAAGTAAAATAATCGGAGTCATAATAGCTCTCTGGACAATTTATGTTTCAATTCCTGGTTCATGATCTAAATATTCGAAATAAAATATCTAGTTCGTCTGAATCAAAAGGAATCAGCACCTGTGGTGTGAAACTATTGAAATGAGGTGCACATTCCTTTGGATCTTGCAGTTCATTTGTATCATTCTTGCTTTCAATTCCAAATTTTTCGATAAGGTCAAGAACATTTTATAGAATTCGGGTGATGATATTCTAATAATTTCCTGTATGGGTTCAACAACTAACAATGACTTGACTTTTAATTTATCTTTAACTTTATTATTTATATTTGTTGTTGGTGTTTTTCCTTGATAATCAAAGTCTTCAGGGGATAGCTATTATCGTTCAGGTTTAATTCCTTTATTAAATTAACAATCTCTCTGATAACCACCACTTAATGCTAAGTTCCTGTAATTCAGCAAAATACCTCATTGTTAAATATCGAACTAATATTATATTATCATGGCTAATTTTATCTTCTACTGTTCTATCATTTAAATTCGAAAAGATTCTTAACCTAATACTCATTGGTATTGAAAAAGCTAAATTTATGATCAGTGAAATTTAAAACTAATTCATATCCCCTAACATCTTTTAATAATTCCAAAAGAGTCAACATAGTATTACTAGCGTTACGAAGATATTTGTATAATAGAACTTCATTTTCTTCGCTTTGTATTTTCCAATACATAATCTTATAGTAATCATAATGTTAATACATCTACAGATGAAGAATGTGAATCTCTCTCTATAACTCTCTTCTGGCATATTAGGTAGGTGAAATTTAGTATGCTCATATGAAATAAACCTAAATGCGTTAAATTTCTCATTCATGTCAGATTCATTTTTCAGAATATCATACTGCTCTCTTAAGAATCTGTTAGAACCTGTACAATCATTAAAATTATTTGAGTCGTAATATCCACTAAGCTTTTTTGGTTCTTAAAAAGACAAAATATAATCCTCTAAAATCATTTCTGCCTCGATTGGGTGGCATAAGAGGCTGATTTATCAGGGGTATTTACACTAAAATCCATACGATTAAGAAAATATGCAGTTGAATCTGTCAAATATTACAACCACCCAAAATAATTCCCTTAGATAAGACAACTGCTTAATTGCCCCTTTATTAATTAAATGTTCGTGGAAATATTCTAAGTGGATTAATAATCCCAATGAATAGTTTACACAATCAGTTAAATTATAGGAGCTTTGTACATTACCAAAGCTACTGAAACTGAAATTTAATAGCAAAAGTAGTAGTGTAACCAACCTTGTTAGTTTATCCGTATCCCCCAAATTGGGTAATACAAGTTTGTCTTATTTTTAACTCTAAATCAACCGAAATTTATTTAAATTCTGATCAAAATAATTCTCAGATAGTTTCAAGAATCTGCAAACAATCGGTTCGGCCAATTTGTCACGACAAGTAACCAATACAATAGCATATAATAAAACATTCGGAATCCTATCTCCTTGATACAATCCCAAAACTCATTCTTGTAAACTATGGCATAGACAGAATTAATTTTGTACAATTAAATTTCAAATAGTTCCTTCAAATTATCAAGTGAAAATTTTATAAATCCTGGTGTATTTAAAGTGAATGCATGAATGACACTAAAAATCTCAACAAGTGTAATTGCTGATGTGGTTAGAATGAAAACTGGTTTTAACTTTTGAACTTCCTATAATTTTAGATCTTATGCTTATGTCATCGTTTTTAGTGGGTAAATGTTTAAATATATACTTTTGTGATGGCAATGTAATATTGAAATTGAACCTTTTCTTTAGAAATATACTATCAATTTTTTGGTTACATGTTTCCAATTCAGATAAACCCTCAAAATCATCACCTGCGTCTTGTTTTTCTTTATATTTATAATTTTCAAATTCAGAATCCCTCAACAATGATGCATTAATTGATTGAGAGCTAAATCCTTTAAACTGTAGCAGGGGTGCATCGGAAAATCCTTCAGAGTACTACCATTCTCTAGGTATTCATCAGAAGTTATTTTCTTCGGTATTGTTGAATGGGAAACATGATCTTTGCATGCAATACCTTTAATATGTGAATCTGCTGATAAATTGGTGAGTATTTGAACTGTTTTGCAAATTAGACTTTGAATCACTCCTTATTTCGATTATGTTTGTGTGAACTTTGTAAAACTTCTATATTTTTCTGCCGTGTATTTATATGCTGATATTGTTTATTCTCGTAAGTTTCCATGGATTTAATTTTATGAGTCTGCAAACCTGAAACCTCAGTATTAATTATTTTCTTATTCTCCGTAATTTTTCTAATATTTGGGGCATGTGCCTGATTATTAGAGCTTTCACTAAGGCTACCTTTTTCTTCTTTATTAAATCACATGTCAAGTGTGCTTCTTGACAGTTTTTACAGCCTTCTTCTATATAATTATGTGATATTATCGTATACTTTATTCATTTTGATCGACAATTTCGGCAACATTTAAAGGTTATTTTTCTTGTCTTATAATTAGAATCGAAGGCAGGAAAATTATCATTAACAACTTTTCTTCTAAACACTAATGTTTCTTTAACAAAGAATAATAGAATGACTGAATTTGATTTTCAGATTTTAATTATTACTCTGCAGTTAATACTACAGACTGCATATTAAATTACTTAGATAAAATCATTCATAAAAATGTTGGTGAGAAATACTAAATGAGAGTTAGGCTTGTAAGTAGGCTTTATAATAATATAATATCTATTTAGTAACCCTATTTGTGTGAAGTATTTCATTCTGCTCTTCTTTCATTCTTGTTTGTCGTATTCTATTCCGATGATTATTTTGAAACTATTTCTGCATTATTTATAAGATGAAATTATTTTTTTTTCTATTTTCGTCCAGAGAATTTTCAAATTTTACTAATTGTAGACCCTAATTCTCTGAGAGTAATCTACATAGAAAATTCCTTCTGTTGATTGCTGCTTAACATTTCAATGACGTGGCAAAATATTCATTGATCTATACAGATTTGCGTATATGAATATTTGATATTTGGAAGTAATATTCTTTTATTGTTAATGGATTTCGAGAGAAAGAAAAAAAATAGAATGATCCACAATGAAATTGTTAAATTCCAATGACTTGTCTATGGTTAATTCAGGATTTTCTATAATTGACTATGAAACCACACGTTCTAATATAATTTTTGTACTTTAAAAAAGTTTTACGAAATTAAATAAATATAATCAAAGTATAAAAAATTCATTAGAAAATACTCTAAAATAACCTTATTGAAAAATAAAATAGGATTAGAGATAGCTAGAATCAGCACTCAGAGTAAAGTCAATGTAAATTTAAACTTTCAAAAGTGCTGGCATTATTCTAGCTAAATGTAGCTTACTCGATGTTTTCGAACACAAAAATGAAAACTTGTGAAAGTTCAATGTATATTTCTGCCATCTACTTTCTTTTCTTTTATTTATTCTTTTGGCTCAGGATGCTCAGATAGTAACAAAATCTTATATTCTAAAAGAAATACTTTATTAAGTAATGGTATATTCTTTAAAATTAATATCACAAGATCTATACGAAAGTTTTTATACTCGTTAAAGAAGTGATTCAAACGATTAGCTATATTAGCCATATCTGACTCCTTTCATCAAGAACCCAATACATAAATTTTGAACTTTTTGAAATATGCTGCAAATACTAAAAATATTTTGAATTGCAAAATACATGGCTTAGTGTAATGTCTGACAGCTTTCTGTTTTAGTTTCTTACAAAAAATAAAGTGAAGACATTCTTTTGTCGATAAAACGATCCAAAATATTAAATTTTAGTATTGATTTAGAGTCTTTCTTATAGTAATTTTAAAATGACTGTTTTTCAAGTTTATAGAGTGCCAGGAGTAGAGTTGACGCTACTACCTCCTTCCTGTATATTGTAAGTCGTTAACGATGATTAAAAACATTTTCCTTCAAAATTTTAATATGATTCCATTAATAACAACGATGGAAGAGTCTTTAAAGAATTTTCTTATTTGGGCGCATTGTAATGGAGTGTTTATTGATAAAAGGGTTGAATTTTTTTCAAATAAGAAGTCTGGAAATTTTGCAAAAGTTAATGACAATGTACATGAATCAACTGAGTTAATTAGTATTCCCAAACATTTAACGATAGGACCAGACCTAGTCCTGGAGTTATTCCCAGGCATAAATTATGAAAATCCAAATTCTTTGAGTGGAAACGAAATGACTATTCTTTTAATTTCAAAACTCGTATTTGATCAAAAGTGCTGCAACCAAAAGTTCAGACCATATTTAGATATACTTCCAAAGAAGTTAAACATGCCGTACTTTTGGAAGCCTGAAGAACTTGATTTGTTACAAAATACAGATGCTGGAATAATTGTACAAAGAAATTTGGAAAAGTTATTAGATGAATGGATTTCATTGATAGAACATCTTTTGGAAGAAAAAACACATATTGACGAAGAGATTCAACTAAGGAAAGAGTTAGCTTTTTTCAATGAATATAAAACAGGATCGATAAAGTACAATGAAATATATTCTTATTTGGTGAAGAAAGAAGGCTCGTGGTATAGTTTTAAAATTTATCTTTGGTCTTATGGTATTGTAACTTCAAGAGGATTTCCTTATATTTTGACCTCAACCGATAAATCAAAGGATTCTTTAAAGAAAGTGATTTTAGTGCCAGTTTTAGATTTATTAAATCATAGTAATAACTCAAAAGTAAAATGGACAAATAGTACCGAACAAAATGATAATATTATTTTCCAAGTAAATGAAAATTTATGTAAAAATAATGAATTATACAACAATTATGGAGAAAAACCGAATATGGAATTATTAATCAACTATGGATTTGTTATAGAAAATAACTATTATGATGAAACCACAATAAGTATACAAATAGGCGATAGAGAAAAGATAGAAGGGGCAATTTCTTTAGGAATTAAATTTTTGGAAGGTTCTGAAGAAATAAATGATATCCAGAGATTGATTAATGGTATGAATTTTAAAATTTCCAATAATGACCCATTGTCTTCTAATTTAATAAATTTCTTTGCCTATTTGATGCAGCTAAGATTTGAGAATATGGAGGGAATCACATTAAGGATGAAATTTCATGGTTTAATTGAATTGCAAAGAATTATTAATGCCAAATTATCTTTTTTTAAGATGAAATGCTCTTCAATTGGTGTGGAGAATGGGGATATAATAAAGATGGTGAAAGATTATAAAAATGGTCAAAAGAAACTATTCCAAAGTGCATTAGATACATTACAGCAATACGAGAAAAAATTGTTAAAAAATTATAAGAATGATTTAACTTCATTCAAGTCTATATTAAAAAATGATAAAAACTTTATGAAGGTTTTATCCCTGCATTTCGGAATCAAGACTTATGAAAATATATTGAAAAAGAACATTTTGGATAATGTGTTTGTCTTGTGGATAATCAGAGTCTCGAAACAGAGGTCTGTATTGGATCATGATCTTTTAAGTAATTCTTCTTTTAAGAAGACTCTTGATTTCATAGGTTTACAATTCGACAACGTAGCAAAATCTATTGAAATTACAAATGAAGACATACAAGAGAATCAAAGCTTATATAATTCCTATTTTCCAGAATTATCAAAGAAATATGATATTTATTCAAGAACTGATTGTAATATTTCGGAATTTATCATTGCTCAAACTGTGGTAGACAGGATTAGTTATATTAGACAAAATAATCAAGAATTGTTTATTGTTCAAAAGGTTAAGGTTGATTTAGATTAATGTATTTGAAGCATTGAGCCTTGGAATACATAAATTAGATGTCACTAAATAATTACTAACTCGAACTTATATTTGGTTGGAAAAAAAATTAATCCAATATATGTAGTATAGTATAAGGCTTGCTAGGTTATTAATAGAGACAACAATAGAGCTTAAAATTCGGAAATATAAATCTCGAAAAGGGGATCCTTGAACTCCAAATAATTGTTTCATATGAATAATATTTTAAACCACCTTCAAAAGCAAAAACTCATAAATTACTTTAAACTATACTGCCATCATATATATCGATTAAATGAAAATTATGCCGGGGAAAAGTTAGTATAATATATATTGAAGCTAAATTATAAACGATGTATTGTATCTCTCCTAACACCCTTAAAGAATTAGAAATTGTAATAGCATTTGTATATTGATATAAGAAATGATTATATAATTCTGAATAGACAAATAGCTGGTAACTAATATTAACAAATAATGGTACATATCCACCATTAGAAATGCATGGTACTAGTGATACTATTTACTAAATTAAATAATTCTTGCTTGATGTTTTGATACTGTGTTATTGCCTTTTAAGATTATGATGTGCATGTACGGGAAATAATCAAAGCCCGCCTATCGCTAGGCGAAAAATATTCCCCGATATGATAAAATTTTGCGATAAAGGGTGATCCCATAATTACTGTTTTTTCTTCTAAACGATAATGAAGTTTCCTAATTGATAATGATGATATAAAATATTTTTGCTAGTAAATATCTGCTAATGTAAGGTTGGGTATAAATATGAGCTGGAAAGCTTCAATACTGAAACAAAATTATTTATCTGTATTCCTGAAAAAAAATCTGATGGTTTCGATAAAGAAATTAAGTATATATATATATACAATGAATTTGGTAAATGGACTTGGAATAACAAAAGAGATCAAGCGATCGGTGATGGAGTCTGTTGCTTCTTCTCAAATTTTGAATGATTCCATCACCAGTTTTCCTCAGATTGAAAGCGACGAAATCTTTCCAATGGCCCAATGTAAAGGAATGACTTTAGAAGAGGCCCTGATTGATCAACTTCAGGATTATATGTCCCAAGGAAAATTGACGTCATTGGACTTAGTACGCTGTTATTTAGATCGTTATTATCAAGTGAATGATTTCGTTAATTCGGTATTGCAAATTAACCCAGACATGTTCACTATTGCCAGCCAGATGGACGATGAGAGAAAACAAGGCATTGTTAGAGGTCCCCTTCATGGTATTCCTTTTTTGGTTAAAGACAATTATGCTACCAAGGATAAAATGCAAACTAGATGCGGTTCTTACGCTTTAACAGGATCTGTTGTTCCAAGAGATGCTTTCGTAGTGAAAAAACTAAGAGAGGCAGGTGCAGTTTTATTTGGCCATTCTACCCTTTCAGAATGGGCAGATATGAGATCAAATGATTACAGTGAAGGCTATTCGGCAGCTGGAGGACAGGCTAGATGTCCATATAATTTAACTAGAAATGGTGGAGGTAGCTCCACAGGTTCGGGAGCAGCTGTCGGTTCTAACATGATAATGTTTGCTTTAGGAACAGAAACAGATGGTAGTATTATTAGTCCTGCCGATAGAAATGGTGTTGTTGGTTTTAAATGTACTGTCGGTCTAACATCTAGAAGTGGTGTGATTCCAGAATCAGAACATCAGGATAGCACTGGTACTTTTGCAAGAACAGTTAGAGATGCAGTATATGCATTCCAATATATGTATGGGGTAGATGAGAGAGATAATTATACCTATGCTCAGATAGACAATGTCCCAGAAGATGGTGATTACTTAAAATATTTATCTGATAAGAATGCATTGAAGGGCGCCAAATTTGGTTTACCTTGGTCAAAACTTTGGTCATTAGCAGATGAAGAGCAAGTTACATCTTTACTTGAAGTTATTCAAAAATTGGAAGATGCTGGTGCGACGGTTTATAATAATACAGATTTCGGTAATTTGGATGTTATCTCTTCTGACGGATGGAATTGGGACTTTGGTGCTGTGAACGAATCCGAATACACAATTGTTAAAGTTGATTTCTACAATAATATCGCTACATACCTTTCTGAATTAGAAAATACTAACATGAAGTCGTTGCAGGATATAGTTGATTATAACTATGACAATGACGGATCTGAAGGAGGTTTGGCCAATGCAGTGCCCGCCTTTGCATCTGGACAAGACGGGTTATTAGCATCCTTAGAATGGGGTGGGATAAAAAATGAAACCTATTACCAAGCACTTGATTTTGTTCATAGAACATCAAGAGAAGAAGGTATTGATCATGCTTTGAACTTCACTGACCCCGAAACAGGTTATTCTTTTCAATTACATGCGTTATTAGTTCCCTCAGGACACTCAATTACTTATCAACAATCAGCAAAAGCAGGTTATCCAATGATAACTATACCTGTTGATGTAGATTCAACAGGTAGACCTTTTGGATTAGGTCTTATGCAAACAGCTTGGGGGGAGCCAAATTTGATCAAGTTTGGTTCAGCAATTGAGAACTTATTAGAATTTAGACCAAAACCTAAGTTCTATGAATATTTAGCAAATAATATCCCAGTTGTCTAATCTGAATAAAAGACTCTTTAAGTATTAATTTGATATTAAAATTGAAAAGGTATGTTTCTTACCTTCTACTTGATTTAATTATAGAAGAAAAGGCGCCAATTATATCGAATGTATCAATGATAAAGAGTATAGTACCTCCTAGAAATAGAAACCTCAAATTTCTTTTCTTTATTACTACTTTACTTTGAAATATTCACTAAAACGTCATACCATAGATACTATAAAATGTTTGTTGTAAATTACATATAAAATAAACTTCTAGATTTTGATCTAAACATGTTCACCTTCTGGTTTAGTTTCCGAAGCATAGCCGGTAGTATTGGCCATGTCATCGGTTGATGGTGGAACCCAACCTGATGATTTCCAAGGAACAACTCCCAGGGCATAAAGCTCATCAACTTCTTCCAAAGTCAAACCCTTTGTCTCATGTACGGAGAAATAGACAAAGAAGAAGGAGAAGATTATACAACCTGTGAAAACAAATCCATAGTAAAAATGAATAGCAGACGTTATAAAAGGTGTGAAAAACCCAATAAGGAAACCCCAAGTCCAGTTAGCAGCTGTTGCGATAGCCATGGCCTTAGATCTTATTCTCAAAGGATAGATCTCTGAAACGATAGTGTATACACCACCTGCCCAAGTTGATGCAAAGAAGAAGATAAATAAACAAGTAATGAAGATTAATGCATCACCAGTTGATTTTCTCGTAGCTCCATCGAATCCATCATAAAACAAGTGCACGGATCCAAGAATTGAGTAAATAATGAAGCAAACTGCCATGCATACTGACCCAATCATGAGACATAATCTTCTACCTAATCTTTCAATTATATATATACCCACAAATGTTGAGGCAAAATTGACAATACCCAAGATAATAGAAGTTTGAAAGGAGTCGTTAAGACCAACAGCTTGGAAAATAGTAGTACCATAGTAAAAGAAGTAGTTATTACCAGTTAATTGTTGCAAAGATTGTAATACAATACCAGTTATCACACGAGAAAAAATCTTTGGTTTACCAGTAATCAACTCAGACCAAGACGCAGTTCCTGCTAATTTTTCTCTCTCGATACCAGCTTGAATTAATTTAATTTCGGTATAAATAGCAGGATGATCTGAAGATATTTTATTTGATTTAGCAATGGATACTCTGGCTTCTTCAATTCTATTTTTTTCAATCAAGAAACGAGGTGATTCAGGCATAAAAACCATACCAGAAACTAAAAGAATTGCCCAAGCAAAACATAATCCCAATGGAATTCTCCAAGTCCTAGAATCAGTGAAAGATTCCTTTGTACCATAGGTAGTACAATATCCTAAAAAGATTCCTAATGTAATACATAATTGGAAACAATAGACTAATGTTCCTCTCAAGGTTTTTGGTGCAGTTTCAC
This sequence comes from Schwanniomyces capriottii, assembly GCA_032927745.1. Lineage (NCBI taxonomy): Eukaryota > Fungi > Ascomycota > Pichiomycetes > Serinales > Debaryomycetaceae > Schwanniomyces > Schwanniomyces capriottii. The sequence goes on along the minus strand of JAVSEF010000013.1, from coordinate 1,082,216 downwards.
TAATGAATAATGGTGACAAAACTGAAACACAACCAACAGCTAAACCAGATATAAAACGGCCAATAACAATTTGGTACCATTTACTTGATGCAGAGATTTGAATAGTAATACCAATAACGTAAACTACCATAGAAAACATTATGCCAACACGGCGACCGTAAACATCTCCAACTTTCGAGAGAAAAATTCCTCCGATTGCGCAACCAACATTAAAGATTGCAATAATCAAACCTGTTCTAACATCAGAAAAGTAGTATTCGCCATTGCTATAAGAACCAAATCTTTGTTTATAATCGTCCATATTAACGAAACCTGAAATAGTACCAGTATCATATCCAAATACAAAACCACCAAATGCCACTAAGAAACAAAGAATACAAATTGGAATATAATCTTTTGTAGATCTCTCTGGGATTTTAGGTAAATTATCCTCGACTCCGTTAACTTCCAGGGCTTCAAGTCCTCCTGCACTATAACTTCCTTCTCTTTCCTTCTCAAACAAGGATGCTGAACCATTTGGCTCTGGTGTATTGCTGGACAGCACAGCGGTGTTTCTGCTTTCTTCTGATCTTTGAGCTTGCATTTCTGTCAAAAAAAGGAAACTGAATAACAGTATTCAGGAAAAAAATTTCTACTGGGATTGTCTATTATATACTTAAGCTGATTCTCCGAGGGAATGACAAGAGAAAAAAGAAAGAGGAGTTTTTCCGGATGAAACGATCTTACGTACATGCAGGAGTTCATTCGGAGCATGTTACATCACTTGGCAAGTTGGCCGAATCTCTATCCTCTTGAAACTATATCTTTTTATCGATCTATATAGTATATATTCTAAATTTGTATTAGTTTAGAGTTAACCCATTTGTTTACAACTACATTTGAATTATAGTTCTCTACAAAGCTTGCAATCTGGTAGCATTACATAAAATTTCCGAACCATATACGAACAATATTACCTAAGCCTGCATGATCATATAGTGTTAATGATGTAATCCAGCTTTAGAGAGTTTTGAAAATGGCCTCTGAAAATATTATCTTGGCTTGAACCTCATTTGTTCGGATAAATGGCACCTATTGTTATTTTTGGAAAATAAATAAACTAAATAATGATGCTTACATGAAATGTCACGTAACTTAGGGAGTTTCAGAACCCCAAATGATAAGTGGTCACTTCCACTTCAAACTTGTCAGCCAAAAGTATATTATCACTACTATTACCGACTAAGATTGTATACACACCAGCCTCACTAATCCACTTGTTTGCATATTCATCCCAGAACGACGTGGCTAATTTAAGGTCAATGTCTATGTCGACCGTTTTCTTCGAACCCGTAGGGATACTAAGCTTCTTGAAATTCTTCAACTCCTTAGGTGGTCTGGTTACCGTAGGGTTATCTTGAGAAACATAGACTTGAACAACCTCTTTTCCATCAACCTTACCATTATTCTTAACAGAAAGGGAAACTTTCAACAGATTGTTCTTTTCTTTTTGGAGATGGAGATCGGAAAATTCAAAATTAGTATAACTCAATCCAAAACCGAACGGGAAAGAAGTCTTTCTGTTTGCAAATTCGTAATATCTATAGCCAACAAAAATACCTTCACCATAATTTACTTGGCCTCTGTCTGACTTAAAATTGGTAAAAGCTGGGTTATCTTCAACAGATTGTGGGAAAGTAAGAGGAAGCTTTCCGCATGGGTTGACATCACCAAAAAGAATATCGGCTAAAGCATTTCCACCCTCATTACCACTAAACCATTGCTGTACTAACCCTGACACATTTTCAATAAATGGAAGTCTTACTGGAGTACCAGACTGGTTGACCACAACCGTATTTTTATTTACTTTGGAGACCTCATCTATAAGCTTGTAAGTGAGCCCCGGAAGATCCATGTGGTCTCTGTCGTGGCCCTCAGTTTCCCATTCAAAAGACAAGCCCACAACAATAATCACCTTATCATTCTTCTTGGCAATTTCCACAGCCTTTTTTATCTCCTTCTCGTCATCGATAACTTTACAAGCACCGAAGGATATGGCGCCTCCAGCATCACTTAAAGAATCATTAGATTTTGGTAATTTTGATGTTGGGCCACTTCCAAACTCTATTTTAATTTTGTACTTTTGGTCCTTGTTCAAGAAAATTTTACCCGTCTCCTCTATAGTACCAGTATTGTAGAATGAAGTACCCTTTGTCTGCTTTGTTTTGTTGTCTACAACAAGTTCGCCATCAATAAAGATCTGAGCTGTTCCTACCACTGTGACCCCAAACTCATGAACTCCATCTTCATCTGGAATAAAATAACCCTCAAAATCAATGTAGAAGATATCAGACTCGGGTATTTTTTCATTTGTATAATCAGGAAATCTTATGAAAGAACGTTCATTGTCACATTCATCAATTATTGTTCTCTCTTTTGAAGAAGAAGGCTCCAAATAAACAGTACTCAGATAACCTTTAGAGCCATCCTCTCTAACCAATTGAGCTCCTAGAGGAGGTAAAGTTTTGTGAGAATAGCACCCAACAGTATAATCTGGAGAATAGTTCAACTTTTTACTTATACCCTCAAAAGGAGTAACGGCATAGTAAAAATTAACAGCTGCAGAGCCACCACCATGAGTAGAGGTATTTTTTGAGTTAGGGCCAATAATGGCAATTTTTTCTGAAGGAGATAAAGGCAATATTTGGTTTTCATTCTTTAATAATACAATACCTTCAGAACTACATTCGCGCAACTTTGCTTCAGTTTCCGTGGTATTGTTCTTATCTTCTTCTGGTCCGTCAAATTCAATTCCTGATTCAATAGCTGAATTCATCAATTTCAAAACCCCTCTAACCCTGTCATTCAAGTCTTCAATATGGAGCTCTTTGTTTTTCACTTGAATGGAGATTTGTTGAGGTAATCTCAATCTTGGAGGACCTGGCATTTCAATATCGAGACCATTTGCAATTGATTCCTTACCATCATACGTACCATACCAATCAGACATAATTGTACCGTCGTACTTATATTCATCTCTGAGAATATCGAGTAATAATTTACGGTTTTGAGAAACATGGGTCCCATTTACTTTAGAATATGAAGTCATGATAGATTTTGGATTTGAGTGTTTTATTGCAAGAGCAAAAGGTGTCAAGTAAATCTCTCTCAAGGCTCTCTCGGTAATATTGATGTTTACTCCTTTTCTCTCGTCTTCCATATCATTACAGACGTAATGCTTGATACAAGCACTGACTTTTTCACTCTGAATACCATTAATAATTTCGGCTGCAATTAACCCTGACAATACAGGATCTTCCGAGAATGATTCAAAACCTCTACCTCCAAGCGGTGATCTCTGAATATTCACAGTTGGGCCTAGAAGAACGTGTACATTCTTGTACCTAGCCTCTACTCCCATTAACTTACCAGTATCGTTAATCAACTCTTTATTCCAAGTTGCCCCTAGCGAAGTTCCGCAGGGAAAACATGCTGACTTGACACCAGGAAAAGATTTAGTACCACGAAGTCCATTAGGTCCATCATTAGTTCTCAAGGAAGGTATATTCAATCTTTCAATTGGAGCTGTATGCCATCTATCGAGACCAGCCACCAATTTAGCTTTTTCGTCCACGGTCAATTCTTTTATTAAATACTCAATATCTAGTTCACCCATTTTATATGCTTAGTATAAATTAGTTAAGATTATTCGTTGCCAAGCTAGAAAATGACATATTTGGTGATGTTTATATACTAAGCTGCTCTACACTGAATAGGGTATACTGCCGTATGTGGTACTCAAGGCGAGATATACCCCAAGTATCCGACTATATTGGTTGGCTCAGTTTTCACGAATGTTGGGAAAATACTCCACATACTATTTACTATTAAAGATCTAAATTTGACACATTGAGTACCTTCAATGGAATGAGTCACAGTACGAAGAAGCACCAGTTCATAAAATATTAATCAACCTTATTTCTGAAGAGAAACCTCACCAATAATGCTGTGCACAGTAGTAGGATGTACTAGGATATACATTAAACAATTATATAGTACTGGACCAATAGAAGAAGAGCCGTTGTGGCTTTAGTATACAAATTATTCTATTAAATGACGATTTTACAGTATGGTTCTTAACATACAGAAGGTAACGTCGTTGTCGAAACTCATTGTTAAAGCATTGTATGTAAAATTATATATCCAATCACCCTATTCCTAATTATAAACTAAAAACTTGTCTGTAACTAACACAAGAAAGGTCTTTTCCAATTCTGTATCTCTCGCCATCGTATTCGAACCATGAATTTCCGAAACCCATAGGACCAGGTCCCCAGGTAGGTATATAGCAAACTTCATCCCAGTTGCAGGCGGACGAACAACTAGTAAATATGGACCAACGAAGGCTTGCTGTTAAGTTCTTGACAGTCTCCTTTAATTCCAAAAGTTTTGCTTTATGGTCTTGATATCTTGACTCTTTTGGTTCAATATAAAGATCCTCGAGAATGTTCTTACTGATCTCGAAGGTTTCAAAAAGTGTAGCTAAAATTTCATATTGAACTTTGTAAATAGAAGCATATATCAAAAACTCAGATATGGTAGTCAATGGATAAGTGTGATAGACAAAATCAAACATAGCACTTGTAAAGGCATTTTGCAACTTTTCTTCTTGGTCCACTATTGTATCGTCAGAATATCTTCTTACCAAATTGTATGTAAGCTTGGTAAGGTTTCTAGAGGCATCTTCTAAAGATTCAGCCAATGCAAATTCCTGGTGATATTCAAAGAATGATAAGGTGTTATTCAATAAAATTAGCATTGGTCCAAATTTGTCAACTATATGATTAGTGATAACTTGCCAATCAGTTTTACCATAAGGAGTGGTGTTCTTACTAAGGTTTGATTCCAACTCACTGATTATACCATTCTTCATTTCCTCTGAAAGGTGGTTAATTCTTCTAAGGTATGGATCAGGGTTGATCCATGTCTTATTTAATGGAGTAACCATTCTTGAAAAATCAAGAGATACTCTTGGTTCGCCGTTATCCACAAAAGATCCTGCTTGGAGATGCTCATATCCACTCATTGCCAGCATCATATCCAAAAAGTCCAGTCTAGTTTTTTCTAAGTCGTTTGATGGGACAGGTGATTCATCAGGGAAAGAAAGTAATTCCGTAACATTATTTAATGTAACATTAGAAACCATCTCAATATTATTGTGGAAATCACATAAAATCATTTCGAATCCAATTTCCAATCTGATTATACCTTCTAATCCGAAAGGTTTTCCCCATTCACACATTTTTTCAGCGGCTTCGTATTCATTAACTCTTGCATCGACGTTTTCCTGTTTACTAAGAATCAACTGTTGGTCCATCTCACCTGAAGAACGCTTTGATGCTGAAGCACCTTCTAAGTAAATTAATTTAGTAAGAGGTTTGGTATTTCTGAATGTGTACATGTACGCAAGACCCCCAGCTGGGCCCGGACCTTTTCCCTTTCCTGGACCTTTTCCTGGGCCAGGCCCAAAATCAGGTCCATCATCATCAGAGCGTTTCACATTAACTTCTTCATCTGGAACTCCTAATCCATCATGTGGTTTTCTATCTCTTCTCTTGTGTCTAGCAAAATGTGCAAAATCATAACTAAATTCAGAGTCCAAGGCAATCCAATCAAACAGAGAAGGAATTTCACTTGATGCAGTGGCATGATATAATGGTGTATTAGGAGGGATGTAGGCTGGAATAAACGAAACACCAATAGGGAACAAATTACTATTTTTTTGTTTTAAGGCACCATGAACAGTATTAAATATAGCAGTGGCATTATCAAACTCAACAGGATATTTTTCATAAAAAGACTTTGAATCTTCTACTGTTATTCCATTATCATGATGGAATACTCTATGGTCTGTAAAATTAATTAACTTGAACCATGATTGATTTAGGTAGAGTAAACAACCAAGAACTATATTGACCAGCAAAGAAACCAAGATGATATTATCCGACGATTTTTGGGCAAACATCTTCACTCACTTATAGTATATATAAAGTGTATAGCCAAACCTAAAAAAAACCAAAAATTTGAAGTAAACTCATCACAGGGGATGTTGTCAACTATTTAATTTCATGTCAAAGGAGGCTTGTCATCTTTGAAGTCCGACTTCGATTTTATTCACAGTTCAAAAAGTAATTATGCTCTGCGAGTTATATTCTATCAAGTAACGGGTTCATATCAACGTATGAAATAGTGATATTACACATTATATTGTGCTACATTCTCGTATCAGATAAGGTGCACAGCGATCTGTATTTTGATATGCCGAAGCATTAGCCGAGGGTAGGTTCAAAAGCCGAACCATAGCTTTGAGAGATTAATAAGCTTTCGAAGGAAAATGTATAAATAAACCCTCTGATTGCACTAATAAATTCTAGAAATGATTCCAAAGAACTTGTTGATAAATTATCATCTATATATTCCCAGAAATTTTAACCTACATTTCCTAATGAACCGAGTGAATATATACTTCTGGAAAGGCACAAAATACTCCTAATTTGTTTCTTAAAAACTTGTAAATTAGTATCTTGGTTTTTCTGTGATAGTTTTAACATTCTGTCTAAAAGGATACTGTATCCTATCATATGTTAGTAGAGGATTAAAAGTTCAGGAGATGAAAAAAATTGTGATTAAGGGAATACATTAAAGGACAATAAACAGGTGATATCTCCTAATATTGCACAGATTATAGATCCAGGATAGTTGTTGGGAAAAATATCCTAGTGAAACGTTGAGTGGTTAAAGTATCTAGTATGATGATTAGATTCCGTCAGATTTTATTTGTCAAAGAGTACTTCTCGGAGATATGTAGCAATCAATGGAGTTAACATCCGTATGTTATCTCCGGTACGATATTAAATCCGACGTAATTATGATATTTCCGAAATATATACTGGTATTAAATCTATGAAATGCATAGGTTGAAGAACGTACAATAATCGAAGATTAAAAATCCACTAATAATAGTAGAAGTTAGAGGACTAGGGTATTTATTGAAGCTATGTCTAAGGTTTTAATTATTGTAGGAAGTGCGAGGAAAGTCAGAAACACCCCCGTTTTAGCAAATGCCATTCACAAATTGGCTAAAGAGACCACCCCAGATATCAATTACGAATTGCTAGATCTCAAAGAATGGAAGTTACCATATGATGATGTGCAACTCCTGCTACAGGGAAATATGCAAGTGATCACACCTTAGCTTGGAGCAAATTGGTGAAAGAAAGCTCAGGATTCATCATCGTATCCCCCCAATATAATTGGGGATATCCAGCAGTTTTGAAGAATGCATTAGATCATTTATACGAAGAATGGTCAAATAAACCGGTAGGAATTGTTACTTTCGGTGGACATGGTGGATACAAGTGTAATAAACAGCTTCAAGAAGTTGCAGAGGGCTTTAAAATGATTCGCTTGGAAAGTCATCCTGAAATTACCATAAGCAGGGACATGGTTATGAATGGTATTACTGATGTGGACTCAGTGCTTGAACCGTACAGATTAGGGTTAGATAGTATGCTCAAGGAGCTTGCTTCAAAAATTATAAAATAATTGATTACAATGTGAATTTAATTAAATTATAGAATTTCCCTGGATAGATTACCAAAGTGATAGAAATTAGTTGAATAATGGCTAATCAGTTTAAAAAACAGTACAGGTATTCTCGATTTACCATCTATTGACGCAGCTAACTTATCAGAAAAGCTTCAAGCTATTGCACTACGAACACAAGATTATATTGCATTATCGCAAGCAGAACAAGAGAAATATGCAAATCGTACTCGTCAACCTCAAAATTTTGAAGAAGGAGATATAATTCTTATTCACATTAATGCTTTTACATCCTTATTTGCTCATTACTCAAAGCTACAATCTATTTACCTATGACCATATAAAATACTCAAGAAACTTACCGATTCAACATTTGAAGTTGAACTACCATTCCATAAAGAAGAAAAGAATGTTATGAATAAAAAATGGTTTAGACATTACCGTGGAAGAACCATAAAGTATCCACAAGCGCCTCCTCAATCTACTTCTGAAGCAATTAAGAGAGCAAGAAATGGAGAAATTCTTGAAATTACTGGAATAGATAAACTAAATCAATAATATATGGTTATTTGGTCAAATTGTCATCCAGGACATATTAGTATTATTACTCATAAAGTATTCAATCAAATACCACTATCTCAAAGAAAGCAACTTCTACAAAACATACAATCTCAAACAGAAGATCCCAAACCTTCAGAACAACTGTCAAGTCAAGGTAGATTTCCTGACTTATTACACTAAGCGTCGGGACGATACTTCTTTTAGAACGGGGGAGAGTGTTAGGATATTCCTAACTGTACCGTCACGTGTAATATCTAAATGAAGGATACCTTGTTATTGTCATAATAATAGTGGTCCAAGTATGTATTTTACTAATTAGACTGTGAGATAAATTACATATTGTTTAATAGTGCATATACTCTTTCTAGATATAAATTAACGGCTATAAATTTAACTTTTAAGAGCCGTTTACCGATTGTCTTTATTGTGCATGGGGTGGTATTCTATTCTAATTCGCCATCGAGCCCATGTGGTATAGATTTACGAATTCGCAAAATATACTCGAACTGTTGTTCTATTGTTAGGCGAAAGAGCCACGACATCTAATACAGATAGAAACGGAAATAGATTTTACCAGCTTCGACAATTGGGATTGTGACTGTAGATGATTTGTCAATGAAAATTTTGTTTAACGGATCGCTATAGAGCATCCCACGTTTTCACCTCTCTTTGCGGCCATAACCACAAGTATATAATGTAGACTTTTGGCACCATTGAACAAGTATAACGTAAAAACAGTATTCAAAAACACCAAGAACAACAAATATGAAGGCATTTAAGGCTTTAATTCAAGCTCTCTCCGTTGCTACTTTAACTAACATAGTAGATGCGAAAAATATCTTATTAAGTAACGATGACAGTTGGGCTGCAACCAACATCCGTGCAACCTATTACGCTTTAAAGGAAGACGGTCACAATGTTTTACTTGTTGCCCCAGTCTCTCAAAGATCTGGCTGGTCCGGTAAATTTGACATTCCAGCCTCCAAGACATTGGAAACCAACGGTGAATTTAATTATGTCACTGCTGGTGAACCTTCCTGGGGTTACGAACCAGATGACTTAAACATCTGGTATTTTAATGGAACTCCATCAAGTTGTGTTGCTTTTGGTTTGGACTATGTCATTCCAAGATACTTCAACAACTCCGATAACAGTAGTTTTGAAACTGTTGACTTAGTTGTTGCTGGTCCTAATGAAGGTTTGAACTTATCTCCAGGTACATTTGCTATCTCTGGTACCGTGGGTGCAACTCAATCTGCTATTTTCAGAGACATTCCTGCTATTGCCTTCTCTGGATCTAACTCCAACAATTCTTTCTTTAAGGACAGCTTAAATGACGATCCAACCAATCCAGCTAACATTTATGCTAAAAAGGTTGTTGAATTAGTGGACACACTTTTTGAAACTCAAGTTGAAGGTAAGCCTGTTTTACCTCTTAGTGTTGGTTTAAGTGTTAACTTCCCACCTGTTGGTTCTGAATCTGAAAATTGTACCGATCCAAAATGGGTTTTCACTAGATTAACTGGTGCTCACTCTACCGTCTACAATATTGGATTTAATGAGACTACTGGGGGTCTTACCGGTTACACACAAGAATTCGATGCATTAGCATTATGTGCTAACGGACCATGTGATTTACCATCTGAAAGTTTCATCCTTTCGGAAACTACTTGTCAAACATCTGTCACTGTCTTTGACATAGATTACGATGCAAAGGCTGAATTTTCACTTCCAATCAAGTGTCGTCTTGGCGGTATTCTTTAGATTATGATACCTTCTTATTTTTACTTCTCTTCGTTACCCTTATAGTTTTCTTTCAGTAAAATTTTAGATATTAATACATTACCTTTTTTTTGGATCTATTTGTAATACATCGAAGCTCTAGCTTCAAATTTCTATACTTGAAGCCGCAGAAGAAATATTAACTAGAGACAAACGTCCTTTTAGTGGTTGACTTTCCTTGTGATTTGTCTTTCTTAGGATTCTTGATGAAGTTTTCATTTAAAACACTTTAATCATTTATAACGATAGAGCACAGTATGATGGGAAAAATACGGTTAGAAGTTATCTAAGGAAAGACATAGCGTAGATTTGGGTTTCAATTAAGCTGACTTTAAGTTAGATAGTGTTATAGAAAATTTACCAGGGTTTTGGAAGAATAGTTAGTAAAGATCTAAGAGACAGAAAATATGATCAATAGTTAATGTTATACTCTATTTATATGTAAATTAAGCTGACGAAATCTCCATAATTTTAAATGAAATTAATATCATTAATAACTAATTAATATTCCCTTATTTCAAGTACCATAATTAATATAGCCAGTTTTAATTACTCGATTTATAAAGACCCATTTCAATTAAATATTCTTTGAATATTTTCAAGCCACCCTTCATATCATCGTGACTATTACCAAATCCGACTCTTAAGAAACCAGGTCTGTCACCAAATACTTCACCAGGAACAATCAAACAACCATAGTCTGTTGCCAACTCTGTACACATTTTATAGGTATCAAAGTTAGGTAAATTTATTTTCAAGAAGGCAGTAGCTCCACCTTTAGGTCTAACCCACAGGATTAAACCATTTGACTCTTCAATAAATTCGTCTAATAACTCTAAATTGGAAAGACATAATTGATAGTTTCTTTTCAAAATGGTTTCCTTATGACGGAGCGCAAATGAAGCAAGGTAATCATCAGTGCTAGAAACAGAGATAGTATTGTAATCTCTTTTGTTTAAAGCATCTTTAATGAATGTTTTCTCTCTGCAAGCAATCCATCCCAATCTAAAACCAGCAAATGAAAAAGCTTTGGACATAGACGATGTTGAAACACATTTGTCATAACCAAATTGAGTAATGGACTTTGGTGCCTTGTCAACTGAATGATATAATGGTCTATAAACCTCGTCACATAAGATATAAATATCGTGACTTTTGCAAAGTTCCACTATTTCTTCTAAGACATCATCTCCAATTACTGCACCAGTTGGATTATTAGGATTATTAATTACAAGCAATTTAGTTTTACCAGGTCTGATTAACTCACGCAACTTCGACACATTTGGAATATAACCTTCCTCTGGAGTCAAAGTCAATAAATCCACATTAACCTTGGAAGAACTGAAAACTTCAGGTAACGACGACAACTGCTGGTAAGATGGATCAACCACAATAACATGGTCGTCTACATCGACCAAACTGTAGAAGGTTAAGAAATTAGCACCAATGGCCCCATTAGTCACAATTATATCGCTATTAGCAATCACTGGATTCTCAGTGTTATACAATCTAGCGATTTCTGACTTCAACTCTTCGGAACCTTGAATAGCTCCGTAAGTCATTCTCCTGTTCAAAATATCTTCAGTTATTTTACTCTTTTCTTTTTGAATGTCAAAGGTACTATCTTCTTCAGAAACCAAATTCATTAACTCATCAACTGAAAGCGAATAGCAACATGTTTCACCCATGTTGTGCTTAATACTAGTTTCATGGGCATCCATGAACAGTTCAACACCAAATATATCTTGTTTAACCATTTTCAAAGTGAATAGTTTATTAGAAGACTGTTAAGAGTATGCAAAAAATTTTCTATTTATATAGTATTAGATCAATTAAAAGCGGAATTTTTGTGTCACTTCAACAGTGCAACACGGAATTTAATTTACCAGATTTGGAAGAGACTCATGGGGCGTTCTTTCTAATAACTTCTATGTATGTTACTATGACAGTGTGCCTGATGCAAGATATGCTTGGGTAGAGAAGGAGAACACGAAAAAAGCGGAATATCGCTTAGAAATGGACTATAGCGATGCCTTCAAAAAAAAAAACCGTCTTCTCAATAGCGCAATATTGTGTAACATCCAGATCAATACTCTCCAATACTCTTATCATCAACTTTTATTAAAGGGCGTTCAAGAAAGTTTCTAGGCACAAGTACTGAAATAAGTAATTATCGAAAAAAACTGCCACCACAAGCATCCAATCCATAAATATATAAAAAGAGTGTTTTCACGTGAAATTAGTCTAATACTATATTAGAAACTTGGGTTGATTTTTATACTTGAAATTTAATATCCACTATTCGTATGAAACCTATGTATCCGCCAATTAACTTCTTCAAGGGACACCCAACTGTGTCAATTCTCCCGACAAAGGAAATTGCGAACGCTTATAATAAGGTATTAATTGAATCTGATTATCTTGAGTACCAGAACGATCCGTTGAACAGACACCCCCTTATTTACGGAACTGATCCTGGGAATTTCGATATTAGGACAACTTTCAGCGACTGGAATAATCGAGTGTTTAGAACTGACTTGTCTAAGCCTGAGAATATCAATCTAACCGCAGGTGCGTCTTATGGTATAGCTAATATCTTGACTTCCACTACAGATACATCGTCGATTACGAAAAGAGCATTCATAGTTTCTCCGACCTATTTTTTGATCAACGATGCTTTCATAGATGCAGGCTTTCAAGACAAACTAACTGCTATTAATGAAACTCCATATTCAGAGTATGAGATCGACTTGGAATATCTTGAAGATAGATTGAAATTCTACAGTGAAGGGTTGGAATCTAGTGAAGGTAAGGAAATTAACGTTCTTGATGATCCGAATAGGAAATTTAGAAAGTACTACCGATTTGTGATGTATCTTGTTCCTACTTACTCTAATCCTGGTGGTTTGACATATTCGGTGGCTACCAGAAAGAAACTCGTAGAATTAGCTAGGAAATATGACATGCTTCTTATCAGTGACGATGTGTACGAATTGTTGAATTATGATAACAAAGAAATTATACCTCGTATCAATTACTTAGACCAAGAAAGTCTTCCTCTGTATAAGACATATGGAAATACTATTTCAAATGCTACCTTTTCCAAGATTATTGCTCCTGGATTGAGAGTTGGTTGGCAAGAGAGTTCAACCCCCAAATTGGTTCATCAATTGGCGTCCACAGGTGCTAATCAATCCGGCGGTACACCAAATCAACTTTCAACATTTGTGGTTCAGAACATTATAGAAACTGGAGAAATAGATCAGATTGTCGCTAAGCTCTGCAAAACGTATAGACAAAGAGTTCAGACATTAAAAGATAGCATTTTAGAATACTTGCCATCAAAAACTATAGTTCACGGAGGAGATGGTGGTTACTTCTTGTGGGTTAGCATACCACATGATTTCGACCACACTAGAATTGCCAAAATCGTTAGAGAACAGTACAACGTCGTGCTTGCGACAGGAGACAATTTTGAAGTGACTGGTGATGAGAAGAAATGGGGAAGAAATTCTGTTAGATTATCCATCAGTAGTTTAACATCAGAAGAAATTAAACTTGGAATCGAAAGATGGGGCAAAGTATTAAAGAAATATCATCCTGAAATTTATTAGGCTAGATGATATTAGTATATTATTTTTAAATATTATTTTAATTCTTATAACATTCAATTTCTATCAGCGTAGATCTTGGTGTAAATTTCTTGTAATCTCATGAATTTTCGATTATAAGCGAAATTTTGTCATCATTAAAAATCATAATGTTTATAAGATTAAATCAATCAAAATAGACTTACTTTACGACTAATTTAATCCTGAAAGCTTAAATAAGAAAAACATGTAATTGTTTTAGTTGGAAAAAAAATTTTATTTATATATTATTTGTTTTACCCGGATTGAGAATATTCTTGTAACCCTAACGATTAGATTGTGGATGATATATGTATATGTTACATCACTATTAAGTTTCTTGATATACCTATTCTATAAGTCTAGCTATAATATCCTCTTGGCTCTTCTTCTTGCTGCATTAATCTTATCGGATGCAGCGTCAACTTCTTGATTGAACGAATCTAATAATTCATTTTGTTCCTCAACTTCGTTATTTATTAATTCCCCTATCTGTCTTTGCTTTGCTATAGTTTTCCTTAATTGCTCTAACTCTTGGTCTTGCAGTTGATGTATTTGAAGTTGAGTGCTGAGTAAATCTTGGTTACTCAACCCGAGCGTAGCTGAACTTTCTTTAATATTTGATCCAATCTCCCTCCTCCTCGTCTTTTTCAAACTATCTGCCATTCCAAGAGTGTCTGTTTTCTCTCTATGATGTGACTGATTAAGCAATTCTTCAAAATGTGTAACATCTTCTCTAGTCTTTTCAAGTTTCGATCCTCTTTTTGATAACTCATCTGACAGTAATACGGCTGAACATTTCGTTAAAGAGTGTTCTAGTTTCACAATATTGGGACGAATGTTCCTATGAATTTCTTCCCTGATGTAAATCTTTGATGAAACCGATGAATCGGATGAATATCCTGACACAAGTGCCTCGATATTGGCTTTTAATATGTTTAAGAGTTCTAGCCAATTGTGACTATCTATGGAGCTCTCGTCTATACTGAGATCTATGCCTTTACCTCTGTTCTCTTTGAATAGAGCTGGTTTGAACTTGAAATTATTAGGCAATTCTAGAAAGTTATGTAATACTCTATCATTCTGAATCGCCTGGTCCTTTACAACCGAATTTAAAAAGTTTGAAAGCTCCAACTTACGCCCTTCAATTAAGGATTCTGAATTGTTCTTAAACCACGAAACCTTTGGCGGCAATTTATATGGAAACTCCTTTTGGTTTATTCCTAGGCTGTCACTCAAATCTCTTACTAGCTCCTCAAACTCAGAATACCGTTTTTCAACAACAATTAGCCTCAAAGGAATCTTGACAGAAATACTATAATATGTCACGCCATCTTTCACGTTAGCAGCGTTTATATCTACTATTCTACAACTCATTGTGAGTAATATCTTCTAATGTAATAGACCAGAAAGAAACTATTAACATACTTATCTGTGAATTCCGGGTTAGTTGCCGGAAGTATTTGCCGGAAGTATTGAGTGTCCCAAAAAGTCACTTGCTAGCAATCACTTGTACATGGGATAATCAGAAGCTAACGAAAATATGTAGAAAATAATAATATTAACTAGAATTGAAAGCTAATTTATACAGAGTTGCACCTGTTTTGAGTATTCGTCTATAACGTATTCATTTTCGTTAAAATTTGCCCTTTGCACTTATGACTTCTAACTACCAAGCTACTTCGCAAGATACTGAAAACCTGGAAGTTGCTTCTAGAGAAAATAGAGACGTTTCTATTAATTCATCTAGCTCTCTTGAATCGGAGCCATTGATATCGAGGAATGAAAGATACTTAGATCCTGATGATCCAATTGTTTCTCCACTCAATTTGCACACTATTCGAATATTAAGATTTGGTCTAATTGTCATAAGTTTTGTGAATCTTATCTTGTCATTCATATTTATCATAA
The DNA here is from genome assembly GCA_032927745.1 of Schwanniomyces capriottii. NCBI lineage: Eukaryota > Fungi > Ascomycota > Pichiomycetes > Serinales > Debaryomycetaceae > Schwanniomyces > Schwanniomyces capriottii. The sequence continues at coordinate 1,066,749 of JAVSEF010000013.1, read as the reverse complement.
CGGATTTCATATCAATTCCTGGGCTCTTTAACGAAGGTAAATCGTTTTTGGAATTGGACTTGTTGTTGGTCAGTCTTTTTACCAATTTAATCACATTATGGTGCTTCCAAGTACCAGTCTATTACGAAAGAATTTTGGGTTACATTTGCTCTATACTTCTTACTATTGACTTTGTAGTGATAATTTCTGTACCTTACTTGAGAGAGCAATCTGGACTTGTTGGAAATGTAGTATTATTGTGGACATTGCTAAATGTAATTGCTAATTGCTATGTTGATTACGAAATTCAAAAAGGTAAAGAATACCAAGAAATAAGATATACGGGAAGAATAGAAAAGAGAAAGTCGTTATTTGAGCTTTTAGTAACTAGCGTTAAGGTTTTGTTCAAATTGTTTTTCCTATGGATTATCTGGAATATCAGCTTGAACATTTATCTTCAGGCATTTGATACACATATCGAGCCTTGGGGAAAACTTGTTGGTGTTTCTAATGATCAATTTAAAGTTCATCTTTATTGTACAGGTAATGTATACAGCCATGATACGGATCAGCCAATATTGTTATTAGAAGGAGGACAAATGTCTTCGAGTGAAGAGTTCCAAGAATGGGTTGAAGAGTTGTTCAATTTGGGTAAAATTGATAGATATTGCATATGGGATAGACCTGGATACGGGTTTTCTGACAGTGCACCTTCTCCTATATCTATTACGCTAGTAGCTGAGTTTTTGGATGAGGCACTTCGAGCAGAAAATATTCATGGACCGTTTAGTCTAATTGGCTTTGATATTGGTGGCTTATATTCTAAAATGTTTGCTTCCATGAACCAAGAGAAGATACATTCATTATTGTTAGTGGATAGTTGGCATGAAGATTTATTAAAGAATAGGCCATTTGCCGGCTTGAAAAACGAAGCGGACTCCACTTTCAATAATATACTAGAGTTGATGAACACAAGGAGGGGGGTTAAGCTTTGGCTCAGGGGTATCATCTCACCGCTTGGAATTGTCCAGAATCTTCACTGGTTTTTCCATCCTCGTAGATTCTCCTCCAACAGTCGGATTTTTGGTTCAGATATGTACTACAAATCAAAGTATATCAGAGCAAGGCTCCAGGAACAAGTTACGTCATCTATACTTTCCTATAACGAAATTAGAGGCATCGACATTCGCAACATTCCCTTAAGCGTAATATCGTCAGACTTCATGATTAAAAAGTCCCTCAATTGGGGGAAATGGCAAAGGGAGCTTACAAAGCAGAGTGATAATGCCTTAGAATGGGTCATAGCTGAAAACAGTGGTCACAAGATCTGGAAGAGTCCTAAAGGAAAACAGCAATTGCAGGATCTTCTTCTCAGATTGATTGGAGAAAAGGCTTAACAAGCCATATCTAGCCGGGTATCATATATATATATGTAGCTATCTACGATTTAATGAAGAACTAGTGTAGCTAGTATGTAATCAGTAGAAAGAATGCTAATAGTTTATGACGAGAATGTATATTAGAGAACATGTGATCATCCAAAACATACACAAAATTTATTCAAATTGCTGGCTTTCGTTTCATTTTCTATACTCTAGGAGAAGGAATAATATATAAGTACATCAAGGCTTTATTGAATACTTTACGTCGGTAGTAGCTTGTGATATATACGTCGATCAAACGGACATACTACATATATATCGATCCTTGTGTGATTGAGATATAGGTAACAGGAATACATTAGTCAGGGTTATATTTGCATAGTATAATACATACACCAGGGAATGACAGATAAAGCTTCAAGGGAAGTTACTAATATTTCTCCAGCCATGGGGTCAACGTCGTACAAGGGCAGTGGGTCTGGTACCCCACCATCACCACGACTGGGAGTAGCATCGATACAGCATTTGAACGGAAAAAAGGATCAGAATGACGCAAACGACATGGCAGAATCTAATGGAAACTTTCAGATAAAAGGAGGTACTTCAAGTGATGCAAATGGAGATGAGAATTCGGCAGCTCCTGTCAGAAGGCCCTCCTTTGGGTTGTCGTTCCTAAGCTCCATCACAAATTCTATTCGAGCACATAATCCTCCAGGCCAATCAGTAAACCAAAATGGGTCTCAAGGCCCATTGAATTCTCCTAATAACGAAAATTTGCATAATTTTATGTCCAATAGTCCTACTATTGCCAATTTGAATAATTTGGCTACTTCATCTGATAATAACGATTTTAATACGAACAATGGGGATGAAGATGCCCATGAAAATAATGAAGATAGTAATGCATTCGAATGTAATAGATCTTCCACCAATAGTGAATCTGATCAAGTGGCAGGTACTGAAGATTTAATAGAAAACAATAACACAGCAACACAAGTTCCAACGAAATCGGATGATCAATTAGATGAATTATTCAAATCACTGAATGGTAAAGATAAAGATGGCTTCTTTTCTGTACGTCTTACTCCTTTAATTGACCATTCAACATCTGCATCGGGTTTATATTTTCCTCCAGTTATTAGAAAAATAGCCCCAAATTCAAATGTCTCGATCGGTAGATATACAGAAAAGAATAAGGCTGCTGCACATGCACCACAAGGATCATCTGCTCCAATAGTATTTAAAAGCAAGGTTGTTTCAAGAACTCATGCATTATTTCAATGTAATGAGGATGGGCAATGGTTTTTGAAAGACAGTAAATCATCGTCGGGCACTTTTTTGAATCATATAAGATTATCTCGTGCCTCAGAAGAGCTGACATTAATGCCTATAATAGATGGAGATATAATTCAACTTGGAATGGATTATAGAGGAGGTACAGAAGAAGTGTATCGATGTGTTAAGATGAGATGCGAATTTAATAGAAGTTGGCAACGAAAAGTAAATCAATTTAACATAGAGATTCACAATAAACTCAAGAATTTACAGATAAGCAATGACCCTGTCACTGATCCTGTTACTGGAACACCTGTAATTAAGGATGAATTATCTGAGTGTGCAATATGTTTATTGAAGTTAGAGCCGTGTCAAGCGTTATTCATAAGTCCTTGTTCGCATTCGTGGCATTATAAATGCATTAGACCAATAATAATTAAAAGTTATCCTCAATTCTACTGTCCAAATTGTAGGTCTATGTGTGACTTGGAGACTGATATTGAGGATGAAGATGAGGATTAATATATCCCACTGGTGTAGAATATATAAAGCTGGTTAAATTAAAAGATTAATATGATTTTGGTCAAGTTAGAGTTTTAATTTACTTCTTACGAAACAAGTTATTGTCTATAGTATTCATAACTGAAAATAATATCTTGTGTTATACAATAAATTTAATTAATACAAACCATAATTCTTATTTAAACCTTCACAGTTGAAATTATTTTCTCTAGCGATAACTGTATTTTTAGAATCAAAATGTATAGCAGCAGAACTATAATCATGAAAAATATTCCTTTCTGGAACGTTACTTGTTCCAATATCTGAGAGTGCAGAATTTGGAAAAAAGTTAAATGCCATAGATAATTGAGATATTGGTGACCATTTAGACAACCCCTGACGACCGAATTCAAAAGAATTTTGATTTCGTGGTGTAGCATGCCCAAGATTTTCCATACTTTCAGCTTCTTCGTTATCATCTATCATTTGGATTTTTGGACTCATTTCAAAACCCATTCTGTCATATAAGCCTGGTGTTCCCCGATCAAAATTAGATATATTATAATTAGAAAGACACATGACACGTTTATTCGTCATGATATTTTGCATCCTTTTATGTATATCGGTTGAGACAATAATATTATCGTTTAACTTCGAGATCATATTTAAAATTGAATTCAAAGTATCATATCCAATTGCAAAATTGTCCTCATTTATTATTGTACTTAATCCTTCCGCGATCTCAACTAATTTAGTACAAACTCCAGGTCCATTAGTCTCAAATGCAAATAAAGGCAAGTTTTGAGTGCTATCAAGTAACTCTCTTGCAACTTTAATTGGAAAATTATTACTCAAACATTCCTTTCCAAACACATCTTCTGTTATCAATTTATTGGTTTTACAAAGGTTCCAAACTAGCAGTCGCATCCAATTCTGGCTTAACAAAATGTTTAGTTTTTGGATGTCAGGAGTTTTATCTTGGATTTTAATATTAGCCAACTCCTCTTGGATCTCTAAAACCAACTGCTTCGAAAACCTCGGGTTGTTTAATGCATAACTATTAAACCTATTCATAAAGAATGATTTATCAGGTAAAGCAAATATTTTTACAATTTCTGAAAAACCTCCCATTAAAGGATATTCGTCATCAATAACTGATGCATAAGGTATATTTGCGTCTAACACCACTGGTAGATTGGCATCAAGACAGGTAAAGCGCTCGGTAACTAGGAGCATGTAATATATGTTTCGTAGTCTATGTTTTTCAGCTCTAGATATATCTTTATATCTCGTTTCGTCATGAAGTCCCAAAATTTCTGCTATTGATATTGCTTCCCTTAAATACAAAATAGCAGGTGGAGAGCACAGTTTGACATCAGTATAGTAAACATGAAGGAAGAATGAAACCAATATTGTATCTATTGTAGGATTGAATCTGTAATCACAGTAATTCCTTGCTCTCAAACACTCACCTACAAAGTCTACCGATTTCAAACTTTTGGGAATATTTATAACTTCATCATATGACGATACGAAATGAATTTGCTCTTTGATAGCCCCCGCAAGTGCGCAGCACAACGTATATGACTGAATGTTTCCTGGATTCAAGTCCAACATGCAACTGTTTTCTTTGCTTGAAATGCTAGATGTGAGTTGGGCCACCGACAATACGGGCCATATTTCATAATACCATGTTTGATATATTTGCAAACAAGGAAAAAGTTCTGCCAACGTAATTTGTGGCTTAAAATACTTGTTTGTGTTGTCTGACCCTCTGAAGTAACTATCATCTGCAGCATTTGTATTCATGGTTTTACTGTGCATGTAGTTTATATTATTTATTGTCTTTGGACGCATCGTCTTCGGTCCTCTCTTCTTCGTTTCTCGATTATTCGTACATGGTAAATTATACTTAATACACCGTGAACACGGCATAATCTTGTCACATTTAACCTTTCTTAAGGAGCAGCTATCACATGGACGACCGTATTTTGACCTTCTTTGTGTTATACTTTGTCTTCCCAATTCCATTGAAACTATCCTTGAATATGGATTTTATTACTACCTTAGTACTCATTTAGTCATTAAATTTGGGGTATTTTATATGCAGTATATGTGTTGATTATTGATTCGTTAGTTTCTGCTGCCTCTTTGCGAGAAGACTAATGGTTTATAAGCATATGTTTTCGAATTTTAATGTGAGAACATCTATAAATAAAAGTACTCAGATTAAAGGGAAAAGACATAATGTTGACCAGGGCAAAAAGAGCCGTTCAAAAACTGGATGCTTTTGCTGTCGGAAGAGAAAGAAGAAATGTGACGAACAACATCCAATATGTGGATTGTGTAGAATAAAGGGACAAGAATGCATCTGGGAAATACATCAGTATCAACCTACGATGGCGAATTTGAATAATGTGAGTGAGGCTAAAGCTCTTGTGAAGTCGTCTGTTAAGATTAACGAGGACCCTATAGAAAACAGAGAGCTATCCGTCAATATAACGGCCTATGAACAATTAGAAGTTCTCAATGCATGTCCTCAGCATTTCAGTTCGATGATAGACCCTCATACTTGGACGTTGGACTCGCTGGAGTTCTCTTGTTTGCCTTTGATGAGCGTTCCGACGTCCCCGTTCAACTTATATCTTAACGATTATGGTATCGAACTATTAAAGTTTTTTGTGGAAAAAGTTTCCAAGCTACTTTGTGTCGGACCTGATTCTTCAAACTATTTCTTAAAGACCTTTTTCACCTTAGGCACTTCGGAAGAATCGATTCTGAATGCTTTAGCAGCATGGGGTGCTGTTTTTCTAGAAGGTCCAGAAAGTGCATCTGTACATGTATATTTAGATAAGGCATCGTCTCTAATGCATGAAAGATATTTGTCGAAGAAAGAATTGGGAAGATATGATAATTACGTTTGCTTATGCTATTATTTAATCACTATTGGGGTATATGTTTGTTCGGGGGATATTCAACAATGGTATAAACTTTTTAATTCCTGTAGAGAGCTCTTTGAAAGGTATGGGGGGATTGTTAAGTTTGCTAGAGACCTTGATAATTCAAATGATGTAAAATGGTTGCTTTCAAACTTTCAGTATCATGATATATTGTCATCGTCTTCACTAGCTAACGGTACAATTTGTTCTATGAATAGTTATAATGATTTGTTTAACATAACTAAACTTTTGGACTCTGAGGACTATGGTATTGATCCTTATCAAGGGTGTATACAACCACTTTACTTACTATTAGGTGAAATAGTGAATTCAAAAGTTCAAATACAAAATGAAAGAAAAGCTCTCTCTAAGCTCCTTGAAGATGTTAATGCCGATAAAAGATCTTTAAATATTAAGAGGATACAGTTTTATAAGAAAACAGAAGAAAAATATTTTGAGTTATTAACAAAAATTGAATTTTGTAACCCAAACAAAAAGCAAATGGCATCTCTTGCAAAAGAAGAACTTCAACTTCATTTCAATTTATTTGAGCTTTATCGTTTAATTTGCAAAATATATTTGTTGCTTTATATTAAGCAATCTCAGCCTAAATCATATGAGGTTCAGAGCTTATTGATAGGCTCGCTAATACATATTGAAACATTAATCGATTCTAATCTAATCGGTGCTTTAAATATGGCAATTTTAATTTGTGGAGTGTCTTGTTGCAACGATTTTGATAAATCAAATATGTCAAAGATTCTTTCAAAGCTTTATGCGAAATATAGAGTTGGCAATGTGAAAAAAATATGGGAAATAGTGGAAGAGGCTTGGAGACGTAATCCTACGGGGAACTTGGGTATGGACTGGATTGATATTTGCGAAGACTTTGGTTGGGTTTTATCAGTGTGCTAGGATTTTTTGTGTACTAATAGATAATATAAATAGAGAAATTATTATATTTATACATTCTCCTTGAATAAAATATAAATGCTTAAATAAAACATCTATTTATGTTTCTTTTATCTTCTTTTCAATATTCATTTCTTCAATGGTTATCAATTTTCTTCTTAAAATATCAAATTCATAAATTATTTTAGCATTATTACCATTTATAAATCTTAAATGATCTATATTTATCATATTTTTAGTTTCTCATCACCGTCAAAATCAGCATTAAACAGTTCACACAATTATGGATTAGAAATAGTTTAGTTTTTACAAGTACTAGAATATTATTTTATCAAGAAAGTAGTCATAAAGATTATTTATTATATTTACATAGTCTTATAGCTAATTTAGGTTATTGTAATACTAATATACCAAAAATATCGACTAGATTAGGAAAAAAGGTAAATTAAGATTAATTATAAGATTTAGTACTTGAACTTATAATCAATTTAATGATATTCATAATAATTGATATATAAATTAGTGGTTTAAAATTAGCTACCAATAATTTTAGTTATGATGAAAACATATATTTAATTAATATTTTATTTAATAAATATAATATAAAATCAACTATACATAAAACAGGTTATAATAATCAATATAATATTTTTATTTGAAAAGAATCTATGCCTATTTTAGTAGATTTAGTTAAATATTATATTATATCTAGTATGAAATATAAATTTGGTAATTATATTTAAATTGAAAATTAATATCGCCAAAGGCGGGATACTTGTATTACAAGTATTATATTGTTATTATTATTATTATTATATAGTATTATATTTTATTATTTATGCAATATACAATTAAAAATAAATAATTTATTATTTACATATATTATATGTAAAAAATAAAGATAAATAAAAATATAATGCAACATTATTGAAAACAGGTCAAAATTATAGTTAAGTGACAAGACCGTGGGCAAATTATATTATCCCGACAGAGTGGTTCAATAGTGTGTATCTGAAATGATGCTTAATGTGCACTCGGATTTAATATATATATATTTGTTTAAAACAAGTATATATATCACTTAACTAACCATTTAGTATATTGCGCGTAAGGAATGTGGTCTTTCTACAATGACAACGGAAGCTAATTTCTGTTTCATTTTCTGCCACAAAAGTAATTATTAGATTAGAATGAAGTAATAATGGGATTAAGAGGATTTCTTTAAATCGTTCATGCAGGTGGTATTCAAAATAATTCTGAGAATCGTTTGTCTACTCCTTACATTTCAAGAAACGTTTGCGACAATCGCAATTTTTTTTGTTTCATCGCGGCTTTCGCTAATTTAGTAACCCCTTACGATTTTCAACAAGAAAAAATGATTGACAGTTTTGAAATAGTTTGAGTTAAGCATTTCATTAACCTAAAATTGGAGAATTTAGTAAATTACTTGTTTAAGTAAAAAGTTTAATTACTTCTTATAATGGGCTCTATAAGTCGTCACTTTCAAATTTTCTGCCATGGCATGATATTAATTTATGAGAGATTTGATGGAATAATTTTACACTCAAAGTGAGGATACGATCCATAGACAATTCACAACAACAAATAAACAACAAAATGTACATCTTGTGTTTTCTCACCCTAAATGTGCATTTAATAGCAATCTGAAACCTAGTGTGCTCAGATTTTTCCCCAATCGTAGAAGCGCGTTGATGGAGTACCGCCAATTCTTGCAGCTATTTCCTGATCCAAGAATCTGCAACACCCTTCGAAACAAGAACGTAGTAACAGAAAAAACTATATAAAGCCACTCTTTTCAACAGAAATGAAACTATTTTACTATTATTTAACGATCATTTCAAATCAAAAAGTTATATCAACGAGCTTTTAAAGTTCTGACACTCCTTATAAAAACATAACTTCATAAAATGAAATTCACTCTTTTAGCAAACACACTCCTTTCATTATCATATCAAATTACTAGAATAGCTGGTTTCGATATTAACTCAAAATCTAATGTTGCAGTATACTGGGGACAAAACTCTGGAGGATCTCAAGAACCCTTAGCAACATATTGTGAATCCGACTCGATCGATATCGTTGTGCTCTCGTTCATGAATGGGTTCCCATCACTTGAATTAAATTTTGCAAACCAATGTGGTGATACCTTCAGTGATGGTTTGCTTCATTGTTCTCAAATAGGGGAAGATATTAGCACATGTCAATCCCAAGGTAAGAAAATATTGTTGTCATTAGGTGGAGCAGTTGGAAGCTATGGTTTCTCTTCTGATTCCGAGGCAGAAGAATTTGCAGCTACTCTTTGGAATAAATTTGCCGGTGGTTCAGACGACGAGAGACCATTTGATTCTGCTGTAGTTGATGGTTTTGATTTTGATATCGAAAATAGTGATCAAACCGGCTATGTTGCATTAGCCAATAAATTAAGAGAATATTTCGATAACGATTCTTCTAAGACATACTATTTATCTGCTGCTCCACAATGTGTATACCCAGATGCTTCTGTCGGTGATCTCTTGTCAGGATCATACATTGATTTTGCTTTTATTCAATTCTATAACAACTACTGTTCACTTGGATCAAGCTTCAATTGGGATACATGGACTGATTATGCCAGTAGTGCTCCAAATCCAAATATTAAGTTGTTCGTTGGCTTACCATCTTCCAGTCTGTCGGCCGGATCTGGATACGTCTCCAGTGATACTGTTTCTTCTTATATTAGTGATATTCAGTGTGACTCATCTTTTGGTGGAATTTCTCTTTGGGATGCCTCATCTGCTTGGTCAAATACTGATGGATCTGAAAACTATGCTACTCAAATGAAGAGTTTGCTTGACCAAGGTTCTTGTTCAGGCTCTTCAGATGCAAGCTCTACAAGTTCTACCAACGACGATCTCTCAGCTATTATTTCAGTTGTTAATACCCCAAGCCAAGCTACACAAACTTCAACTAATACTTATGAACAGGAACAAGCGGAAGATGTGACTCAAATAGCCACAAAAATAGTAACAAACACAGAGACCCCCGCAGTTCACACATATGCTGTTACAACACTCGTTACTAAGCATAAACAGTATAACCATCATTTTTAAAGAACATTCAAATAAGATAAACAGATTCTTTAGGAATTTTCAGTTACCCTTACAATTATTTTCAAGTTATCAATTCCTTAAATCAAAATTTGCGTCTTTTTCATCTTTTTCATCTTTTGGAATTAATTCCTTATTGAAGCAAATTCGCCAAAATTTTTATATTTATCTATCTAGTAAATTCAATATACCCAATTATAATTCATATTTCTTTTTATTAACATCAGTATATACTTCATCAAAAGGAGGAATACTGGCTCTAATATAATCATCAGATGTAATTCTAGTTAGACAGAGGTTCAGGAAGGGAATTACCAATAGACAAATCTCTATGATCGAAATATAGTGTTCTGCAATTATCAAGTAGATAACGACAAAAGAAGAAATAAAGTAGATCTACAGTATATGTTGGTGTTCTAGCTTAAAATAAAAGATAGTGCGCGACACAAAATCTATAATAAAAGTTGAATTGATGCAAAAATAATCATCAAGGCATCTGAATGATGATGAAGAGTCATTTCACAGACACTCGGCGCTAACATGAATGTATTAAATGAATGCCGAAGGTATTTGAAGATCACATCCAATAGCTGAATGAATTCTAATCAGCTCATCGCTGTTTTCACGGCACTGGTGAAATTTTTCACTATGAATCATCACCAGAATTGTCTATAAATATGGGTTAAATTGTATGTACTTTTGTATTAAATTTATATTGAGCGAATTACAATAAACATTGTACCCGAATTAGTATTTAATAAGTACTATCCAACAGTATATTACATATTTGGAATCGCAAAATATAAAGTTCATAAAGTTTATTCAGAAGTCAGCAAAAATTCATCCAGATTTAGCAGATGAAGCAAAGATTATTTTGGATGAATTTACAAACAATCAAGGAGCCTTAGCGAAGCGTTTATTTTCAGAAGGTAAAGATGAAGATGAAGACGAAATGATAATGAGGATATTACTGATTATAAAGCGGAACATGTTGACAATTTGGCTGACATATCTTTCAAATTAAGTTTAGATAAAAGACGTAATACAGAATTTCTAGGTCCCAGTTCTAATATCATAAATACGAAATTTATACGTAAAAATGAGTTGATCAGTTCTACCACTCTAAATGAAAGCGACGCAATTAATATGCATTTAGGAAATACCATACTTCATGATAAGCAATTTCTTGAGCAAATGTGCATTATCTTCGAACAAAGCATTGCACCTTTAATTTGTTCATTTAAAGATATACAAGTAAGAAGTTTATTAAATTCATTAGAATATGGTAAGAAGAGTCCAAAAAGATTGCTATTGTATGCTATTTTTGCATTTGGTAGTATATTTTCAGAAGATGAAAAAGCAAGTACGGCAATGAAGTTCTTTTCTTCGGAGATTGACAAATTATTGTTTGTTATGTTAAGACATATATCACAAAATTGCTTAGAACAAGATCGAGTATATTTCATTTATGCATTAATGATACTATGTTGTCTGGAGTTGGGCAATGGAAATCGGTCCTTAGCATGGTCATATAATGCATTAGTATGTTTACAGGTTCACCACGTGGGGCTTCAAATAATGTCTTTTTCAAAGTCCAATGATGTAAAATGTAGATTGTTCTGGGGTTGCGCTATGATAGACCGTATTTGCACCAACGTACTTGGAAGATCATGTATTATTCATTACAATAGAATATCAACTCAATTTTATACAAATGGAATTAATTTCGATGACATGATCTTTGAAGAACAAATCTAAATTATGGTATCTTCATGATAAGTACATGGATCAAATTTATTCATTTGACTTTCAATTTTATAGTGTTGTACAAAAGAATAGATTGTTACTTGCAGGGAAGAAAAGTCTACAAGAATTTTACGCCAACCTCCCATGTAATCTTCAGTATGACCATTCGTGTAAGAATTGTTCTATAATATTTTTACACTTAACGTATAATGCTGGATTAATTGCCATTTATCGTCCTTTCTTGACATCAGAAGAATTCTGAAAGAAAATATTTTCAGTGCTTAAAAATTTCAAACATAGCAGTCAATTTAATAGAAAAATTTAATGAAAATTCCAATGGAATTTTCTTGCCATTTTACTACGGATTCTTACTATCTACTATTGCAAACTTTCTTATATCTATAATGAAGTCTGCTCCTGAAACAGTTGTTTTGAGTTTGTTTCTTGTTTTACGAACACTGAAATACACAGGAAACTTTTGGCAATGTGATCAATACTGTTTAAATAGTATATATGAAAAATGTACTAGGTTGAATATTGAAGGTAGTATAATGTCAAGAATTAAGGATTTGTTGGATACAGAACTGTTTTAGACTTGAATTGTATTGTTATTAATGGTCAAACTTTTAATACTAACCCTGAGTTTTACAAATTTGAAAATATGTCTAGATTTGAGCTAGAGAAATTTATCGCATTAGATGAAGAATTAGATCACGAATATGATTGCTAATTCTAATATATTCTACCTGTTAAGAATGTACTATAATTTTTCAAAAATTTTTAATGCTTTTTATTCAAAAGATAGTTCTTTTTTCACGTATTTTGTATTGGATTAGATCAATATATATAAATATAAAAACCATGGTATTTCAATTTATATAATATCTACGCTTCTTTCCAAATATATACATAGGAATGGACAACGTCACAGCAATAGTACATCCTCCAAGAACTCCAAAGAAAGTTTTTGCACCCATCTCCTCATACCAAGAATTAAAAACAAAAATTAAACAAAAAGCAAAAGTTGATTTACAAATCATCATGACTCCAAAGGCCACTCCAGAAATAATTCAGAAGGAATCGATGGTATAGGTTATAATAGCTGTACACCGAAAAGAAACCCCACAAAATAGGATAGCCAATAGACGGCTAATATTATCCAATCTTTCCAAAATAATCAGCCCACCCTAATCCAAAGGAAGCAATTGAAAGCAACACAATATAAGGTATCATCAACAATAATCTGAACTTGGGCTCATAAATTCCCCCATTCTTAATAGACATAAATTCAGCCATGTAGTCAGGTATAAGTCCAGATAGAATAGTGCCAATAGATGTTCCAATTAAAGGGGCTACACCTGAAATAATGCCTGTCTGAGACAGAGAAAAGTAATAAAGAGCTGTACTGAACATTTGAGAAGATATAGATCCTATCATGATTACCCATATATAGCAGAGGCACCATTGAATAATTCCCCAAACTACTATTGGATTTTTAAGCAAGATGACCGGTCTAAATAGTACCTTCCAAACAGAAATCTTAATAAATTTTCATTTATAAGGCAGTAAATTATTCAAATAATTGCTTTTGGTTAAACCTGAGTATCTATAATCGATATTTAACTGGCTAGATGTTGTTTCAATATTAATGTCTGCGATCATTGTCTTCTGCATATCTTTAATAATTTCAATCTTTTCGTTAGGAGCAGTCACATCCCTAATATAAGTACTTTCGGGTACGAATAGAAATTGTAATACCAATGAAATAAAGTTATAGATTGTTAGAAGCCGAAAGGACCATTTCCAATTTAGATATTCAATCACATACCCGGATATGATAGGAGTAGTGTTATTCGCAGCTAAAATTACGAATGTCCATACCCCAACATACTTTCCTCTTTCATGTATAAAGAAGACGTCCTCAATACAAGATGTTCCAGCTGCAGAATAAGTCATACCCATTGGGAATCCTTGAAAAACTCTAGCAATTAATAAAGAAGTGAAATTACTGGAACATGATGCCCAATTCCCACTGGCAACCATTAGAATCCCTGTTGATAAAAAGAGAGGCCCTTTACCGTAGACGGAAGCTAACTGGTTGCATACACAGGATCCAATTCCCAGGGCCATAACAAGACTACCATTTAATAAGGTAATAGTGTGTAAAGGTTTGTTAAAAGTTGAAGTCAACTCCACAAATCCCGGAGATAATAGCGGACCCATAACTGCGGCGACAATGGAGGAGACCAAAATACATAAGAAATATAGTTTTTTCTTAATTGGTGTCCAATTTAGTGGGTCATTTGGAGAGACAGAAGGTTGTGGTATTAAAATTGTATGGTAATATTTTCTTATTATTCTCCGCAGCATCAACGTTAAATGATGTTAAATCAGTTGTACCTGGAACAGAAACATCTTTGCCAACGTTAAGAATGAGTGTTATCATCTTAGTAATAAATATACTTTAATATTAACATAGTATATAGGGCCATAGTTGCTTAAATATAAATAAATATTGATATTAATTGATCAATAGATATATACTCTGTTGGTTATGCTAGTTAAATGTTAGTGCACTACACAATTTTGTGCAACAAAATTGGATTGATGCAAATTCACTCTAAAGTGAATAGAGCCACTTTACAACTATTCGGCATTGACATAAGGCGAATTGAATGATAAAGTATGATATTGGAATAGCATCCAATAGCATGGAAAGATCTTGGTAGCTCATTGCTAATTACACCGCATCAAAGTAAAATTTTTCTATAATATTGTCACCAAGTTTTTCTATAAATAGGGTAGTTTTTAGTATGTATTTTAGGAGTAATTTTACTCCGAGCGAATTACAATAAACAATTGTACCCGAAAAGAACAATTTCTCTATAATCTAACATAATCTTTATCTAGACTCATTAAATATTTGGTACAGGCTGATAGGAAAAGTTTTCGCTCGTAATACTTAAAGATAATGCGGCGGAAACAAAACCCACAATAATTAAGTTCTCACTTATATTGCATAATATCGGATAAAAATGCACAAAACTTTGCATATAACTTATTGGAGCTTTTTATTAGATACAAAGGTTTACTAGAATATTTGCTTTAGAACTTGAATAATCTAAGGTTTTTAGTTTTTTTTTACATGGGAATTAATAATAACATATTATAATATTAATAATTATTATATATAAACCTAAAGTATCTCAAACAATTATTCTATTTGCAATGAGTATTATAAAGTATCAGTGATAATACCTGATTTAAAAAATCTATTTGTTGATAGTAGGAATATCAGTATTATCAGCAAATTCAACATTTAAGTTGGACTTATTATTCACCAACAATTTAAAAATATCTGGTCGTGAATAATGTCCAACAGGATCTAACAGACTTTCACTCTCATATATTTTATCTAAGTTTATTTGGGCGTAAATAATACCTTGCCAATCACCAAAGACCTCTTCGGTCAGTCTCCTTCCATCTGGTCCAAATACAGCAGCTGAACTACCACCCCCAAATCTAGCCATAGCTGACTTTGCAGAAGTACCGAATATTTCCTTTGCTTACTCACCAATCACATGAGTTGCAGCGATGACATAGCATTGTCCCTCCATGGCATGTTGTCTTGAAGCATTCATAGCAGCTTCTGCACTAAATGAAAATGGAATTTTGCTATCTTGAATAAATGCCGATGGTGTGGACCAAAATGCAATATGAACCTGCTCAACTTGAGAAAATGTATGAAATTTAAGTAGAGGTTGTAGATGCTCCCAACACTGAAGTGCACCTAACTTTCCAAAATTAGTAGAGACAACATTCATCACCGAATCACCAGAACCTTCTCCAAATAAGGTCCTTTCTACATGCGTCGATTTTAATTTATGCCTATGTAATATAACATTTCCTCTCTCATCAATAAAAGTTTGTGCCATATACAAGCTTCCTCCCCTGCGTTCTGCATAACCAATTGCAACAAAAATATTATTCTTTCTCGCAGAAAGTTTCATTTTCTCCATATGTATGGAATCCATCTCCATTGAGTTCTCGTAATATTTTTTCACATACGGTATATTCTCTTCAAAGGGTTGCCCCAAAGGAAATTTGGATATCCTGGAATCCAGCATTCCGAAAAGACGATTGAAAGACACGAATTTAATGCTGCTTCTTCAATTAATTCAATAGTCTGTTTAACACCTTTCTCGATATCTAACCACTGAGCTTCCACTTGAGGAACTGCAATCTTGTATTTTCTCATTGTAATATTCCAATGTAATATACTACATCAACTAACACAATAGAAGAGGAAACAACTCTAGTTATAGTTTTTAAGAATTTGTGGAACCTGAGGTATGCGGCTAATATATCCGCCTTTCTGCTAAGAATACAGATAGTGGATAGTTTCATTATTGGCTGCACAAATATGTGAAAGTGAATTTAGGGGAGGTTGTGTAACTTTAGATTGATTAACTGTATACCAGTACTATTTTTTTAATCAATATATTGAAATACCTTTAAACCGACGTTCAACTTCACCATTTGTATTTTATTTATTGGCTACTTCCAAACTATTATAAGAACTTGCTAGCAATTTCGACATATCTGAACCAAGGATTATCGATAGCATTTCATTAACAACATAATCATTAATTCTTATTATTATTTATAATGCCATAATTAATACCTTTCTATTTTCATAGTTTTTTAAATAACCAAGCATTCAGTGATTTGGTTACAGACATAGAGTTTATTAAAATGAACCTGTGGTACTAATAACTAATTTTTGTTTATTCGAAGTTCATCTAGGTTGGAGCTATGATTTTCTTAAGGTTGATGAAAGAGTTTCTTGAGGGATTTTGGAGTATTTAGATATAAAGGGTTTAATAAAAAAAAAATTAAATAATATATGTATATCGTTCGAGAAGCATTGATGTTAATTTCTGTGTTCTATTTGAGCCTTAGTAATAACGTGAAGCAACACGAATCTTTATGTTAACTACACTTATTATCCAATTTCTGCAACCATTGTCAGACTTTGATCCTTATTGAAATAGATAATTATACAAACATATTATTTCCCGAAGTTTATCTCATTGTTATTCTTGCAATACCTAATAGAACTAATTGGACTCTACATTTTACAAGGTTTCAATATAATTCTAAAAATTTTATTCAATCGTATATCAATATTTCTGGAGTCTTGATTAAAAAGACTTAAGCGAAATCCAAAAAATGTTTCTGATCCATCAAATCAAAGGAAGTTCTGATAGACTAATTTAATTTCTAAACATATGTAGTTTACATTGCTAAAACCAGGTTTGACGGTATTCTAATGAGCTACATAAGTATTGGTAGGGTAATATATATATCATTTATTATTAGTGTATTTACTACGTATTCTTAAACATTATAATGCTCTTGGTTCTTAATTGCCTGAATCAATCTCGTCTTCAAGAGTAAAATCATAGGTTGCAAATTTACGAGCTGGAATTCTCTTCTCAAATAATATGTCTAATTCGGCATATGTTCTACCTTTACCTTCTGGAAGCCTAAAAAAGGCCCAGATACAAGTAGATAATGCTGTAGCAAACCAAATAAAAGCAGTCTTACCTCTCAAATTTGCTTCAGTTGGGTTAATAAGATATGGCTCAACTATATTAGAAATCAAAGACACAAGATTATATGCGTTTCTAGCCAATGCAATTGATTGTGCTCTTAATCTGGTTGATGACATTTCACTGGAAATAGTAAAAGCTAATGGACCTATAGTAAGAGCATAAGTTGCTACCCAGATCATTGTAAGGGCAGCTTGTGCCCAACGAACGTTAGCATTATTTTCGGCTGGTACTGCCAAAACACCAATTAAGAATAAGAAGAGAACCAAGAAACAGTAGCCAGTACAATAAATAGTTCTTCTTCCAAACTTATTAATTAAAAACCATGAACATAAAGTTCCAGAAAATGCTATTCCGGTGGTTCCAAGGTTTAATTTATACACATCTTCACTGTTTAAACCAGCTTGTTGAAAGAAATATGATGGGGAGTAGGCAAAGGTTGATCCTGAAAGGCATTGACCAGCAAGTGCCATACAAACTACCTCAGTTCTGCGAAGGTTTGTGCCTTTGAAGCATTGTAAGTAAGATTTCCATCCTCTATATTCATTACCTGCTGATTCAGCTTGTTGTTTTTCCAAATTATTAGTATAAACCATTAATGCAACTGCCTGATGAGCTTTGTCATGCGAAGATTTAATTGTAAGTCTTTTAACCGATTGTTCAGCTTTTTCAATTTTGTCTTTTCTAACTAACCACCAAGGAGAGTCTGGGGCTAAGTAGGTTAGGATAAAAAGAGGAATCGGCCAAACCCATTGAATGGCAAAAGGAATTCTATATGACCATTCAGTTGTGTTTGAAACTAACCCTTTAAGTACACCAGCTGCAATAAATTGACCCATAGCCCAACACATGTTAACGTAAGCCGTTAAATATCCTCTTAATGACACTGGTAAAATTTCAGAAGAGTACGATGGTCCCATGGTTGCAAAAATACCCCAAGGAATACCACAAAGTATTTGACCCACAACAAGAATCTGAACAGAAGGTGCAAAAAAAACAACAAAAATAAAGCCAGTCATAAACACTAAAGATACCATTATAACTCTTCTGTGACCAAATCTTTCCGTAAGATATCCATTGATAAATACACCAAAAATAGTACCTACATTTGCAGCAGACAGCAATCCAACTTGCCAATTACCTGTAAGTTGGTAGGAATCCCCAATTTGTACTCCATATTTCTTTGCAAACGATGGGTAAGCAAAAAAACTACTCATCAAAATATTGTCATATCCTTCCATGACAATAGTCAAAGACATCACCATAGCCCAAAATATGGCTTTTTTATACTGGAAGAGAGATTCCCTAAATGTCAAGTCATGTTCATTCTCAGTAGCTTGCTGAATATCTTGAAGCATTTCAAGGTTGTTATCACCATTTTTTGGCGATCCAACGAATTCAACATGATCTACGTCACTCTTTGTTTTCTCAGAAGACATTCTAATTACTGATTATATACTATATAAACTAAATACGTCTTTTCTTCATGATTTTCCACTCTTTTTATACACTTTTCCAAAAACTCTTTCATATAGATGTTAATCTAATTCCTTGGGGAAAGCCGCATCACGATTGTACGATCTCGAGTAATAATGGGGTACATGACTATACATGATATTTCCTTGTTTGAGATATTGCTCCGCGAAGTGGTGCGAAATCTACTGAAAATATATTGCACCCCATCGAAATTAAGCCGTACAAGGAAACCGCAGATTCTTAAAAATCTGAACATTTGGAGAAATGGAACAAAATAATTTCATTATGCACTTTAAGAGCAAGTGATATCCTAACAAACCCCCAATGAGCGGAGTGTCTGGGATACTAATATTCCTGGAAACTGTATAAATATGATCATATATGAAAAACTTTCATTTTTATTTTTTAAGCTCTTGGATACATAAATTTGCTATCAAAAACAAGTTTAATAAACACCATAGAACATGGAACACTCATCAATTGATCGTCACGTAGATTCAGACACACGCTTCAGTAGAGGTATGTGGGAATTAAAACAAGGAGTCAGTATCAACTGGGCAACTGAAGTCATGAAGACTGATGTTCGTGATTCCGAAATATACTCAGTTTCCTCCGTCAAGCCAATTAGAAATCGTGGAGATCTGCTTAATATGCCTACTATCACAACAAAAGTGTTTTCTCCAAGAGAAGGTATAATTGGCGTGGAATCCTATCATTTTCGTTCTGGTTACTTAAATTCAAAAGAATCAAAATTTGAATTAGAAACACAAAAAGATGTGAAAACCAGTACAATTCAAAAGGAAGATTCCACATTTTTGTCATCTGAAGGAGAAATTGAGGCTCAAATCAACAAGAAGAATTTTGGTATCAGCTTTGTTGGTGAAAATGAAAAGTTATTGACAAAGTTAGGATTTAGATCTCTTGGTTATGTTAAGGATTCAAGATTTCCACGCGGTCCCTCCATTTCGCAGTCATTTTCTCCTTATATGACTGCACAACTTCATCTTTCCGTAGGGGAAAAGATTTACGGTTTGGGGGAGAGGTTCGGTCCTTTTGTAAAGAATGGCCAAAAAGTTGAAATTTGGAATGAAGATGGTGGTACGTCATCGGAATGGGCTTATAAAAATATTCCTTTCTACATTTCCAGTAGAGGATATGGTATACTCGTAGATTCTTCTTCCAACGTTTCGTTTGAAGTGCAGTCCGAAAGAACCACCAGAGTCAATATTGCTGTTCCGGGAGAAGGAATTAGATTTTACATTATAAACGGTCCAGATTATAAAACTATTTTGTATAGATATGCTCAATTAACTGGATTCCCAGCACTTCCTCCAGCATGGTCTTTTGGTCTTTGGCTTACAACGTCCTTTACTACTGACTATGACATTAAAACTGTGAGCTCTTTTATTAAAGGTATGCATGACAGAGATATTCCTCTTAGTTGCTTCCACTTCGATTGTTTCTGGATGAAAGGATTCCAATGGTGTGACTTTGAATTTGATCCAGAGTTTTTCCCTGACCCTAAGAAGATGCTTACAGATCTTAAAAAGAATTTCGGAGTTAAAATTTGTGTCTGGATTAATTCATATATCGCACAAGAGTCGTCTATATTTGATGAAGCTGACGAAAATGGATATTTAATTAAGAATATTGATGGAAGTTCATACCAGATAGATCTCTGGCAAGCGGGTATGGGAATTGTTGACTTTACAAATCCAAGAGCTGTTAAGTGGTATCAAGATAAACTTTCCGCTTTGTTAGATATGGGAGTAGATAGCTTTAAAACTGACTTTGGAGAAAGAATTCCTTGCAAGGATGTCAAATATTACAACGGTCAAGATCCGGTAGCTATGCACAACTATTATACTTTATTGTATAATAAAGCCGTATTTGAAGTTCTTGAGTCTAAGAGAGGAAAGCACGATGCAGCTCTTTTTGCTCGTAGTGCTACAGTTGGTGGTCAAAAATTCCCTGTTCACTGGGGTGGTGATGTTGAAAGTACTTTCGAAGCTATGAGTGAAACGTTACGTGGTGGTTTGAGTTTTAATCTCTCTGGATTTGGTTTCTGGGCACATGACATTGGTGGGTTCGAAGGAACTCCAGATCCTGCTATCTATAAACGTTGGTGTGCGTTTGGTCTTTTAAGCTCACATTCAAGACTTCATGGAAGCAGTTCCTATAGAGTTCCTTGGAATTTTGATGATGAGTCTTCCGTTGTTTTATCTAAATTCACCAAATTGAAAATCTCTTTAATGCCATATCTTTTTGATGCTGCTATTCAAGCCCATCAGAAAGCTGTTCCAATGTTACGTGCTATGTTCTTGGAATTTCCAGACGACCCAACTGCTGCTACTCTTGATACGCAGTATATGTTAGGTGATAGCTTCCTTGTAGCTCCGGTATTTTCAGAGAGTGAAGTAACTTACTATATTCCTAAAGGAAAGTGGTATGGCTTGTTGGACGGAAAGATTAGAAGTACTGAAGACGGTAAATGGTTCACTGAAAATCATGATTTTAAATCCTTACCTCTCTTAGTCCGCCCTAACTCTATTTTCGTTTCTTCAGGACCTGAGAGTAAGAATGACAATCCTGAATATGCATGGAATGAAAATTTCACAGTTAACTTGTTTGATGTAACTGGAACTGTATCAGCCAAAGTACCAAATCACAAGAAAACTGGTGAATACAGTGCAAATGTCACAGCAAAGTATACTTCAGATACATTAAATGTCGAAGTCTCAGGATCATTCTCTAAACCATTTTATGTTAAATTGTTAAATTCTAAGGATAAGGAATTCAAGGTTTCTTCAGGATCAGAAATAGTTGGAAGGGATGAATTTGGAAATACATTGGTGAAGGTAAGTGGTTCTAATGTTAAGATTAGTTAATCTTAATAGTTTTCGCAATAATTGTTACAAGATACAACTAGAAAGAATTTTTAAATTATTCTTTAGAGTGATTGGATATAAATACATGATTTCTTTTTAAATAGTTAAAAATCGTAGAATAAAGTAGTTTTTCTGAATTCTTAAAATATATTACAATTTGAGACTATAAATTTCCAACAAAATAAGGAGATTATAAATACAAAAGAAAATATCTAGCAATAAGTATACAGCTTCCAAAGAATTTTTCAATTAAATTTTTTTTGTTACTGTCAACTTGTAAATAATTTTAAAACTGATGACATAACTTCTAGGAGTATGCACAAAAATAAAGGGTTTGTCTAATTCTTTAATTTCTCATTCAGAGAAAGAAATACGTTGAGCATAGAGATAGGAGAATAGATACCTATTACGAATGTCTTTAATCATCTAATAATAAACCGTATTAGTGTCGAAATTTATCTCAAATGTCAAAAAGTTTGACAAATGATTACATAATGATTACATAATCCAATATAATCAACAGAAAAAATATGAACCAATTAACTCTTAATTAAAAGAGCATTATTTCAATTATCAGATATACATTAAATCACAGTTAATATGCCAACAACTGCCGGTCTTCTATTCAGCACATTTCTTGGTCTTGCTACCAGAAGAGTACAAGTCTTAATTGTTGGTAAACCTTATGAAAGAAGCTTAAACAGAGTACCAGGATATTTATTGTCCAGTGGAGCATTCCTTGGTGGCTACTTAGTCTTTGACCATTACATTGAAAACAACAGAAGTTTGTTACAAAGAAGATTATTAGTATTACGTGAGCAAAGAGCTCAAAAGGATGCCTTCTTTGAATTTGGTGAAGAAGATGATCATAGAATAACCGCACCAAAGAGAGGCAGATTCTTCCAATTATTAGATAAATACGGTGCTAGTTACAAGTAAATTCAATAGACTCTAACCACCGGAGCCACTAGTTTAACTTATCTTTACTGTAACTTAGCTGAATTATTTATTCTACAACTTGCATATGTATATTCATATATATATTACTGAAAATACCTACGGTATGTCACAAATATTCTTCAAAGCAATATTTAGTTTTTATTAATAAATATTATAAGTCATTGAGTATGTGAAAGTATATATCATGTCTATTCGTCGTTGGTTTCCTCCACGTTTTTCTGAAATACACCGTCGTCCTCAGGTTTTTCTGGTTCGTCATCATCTGGCTCGCTATTCTCACCCGCATTACTATCATATTCTTCATCAACTTCACTGTTTTCACCCTCTCCACCTTGGTATTCACCATCTTCTTCGTCATCATTATCACCATTACCATTTTCAATTTTAGGGTTTTCAGCATCTTTTGAAGTATCATCAGTTTTTTCTCTCAACTGATCATTGTAAGAATCGTCATTAATTTTTTGACCTTTAATAAACTCATCCAATATCTGGAAATATTGTTGATCAATCATACTGAATTCTAAAACTTTTTCTTCGTTCTTTTCGTTCATTGTAGATATCAAAATGTTAAAAGTGTTTCGAGTAATATTGCTGTACGATATACTTTTAATGGATTTAATGTCAAATATTAATACTGGTTTTTTGAACCCATATATTATATAAGAAGCTTCTTTAGACACAAGAAATACCAATGCACCTTCTTTGGATCCCTTATGTGCGTCTAAAATTATAAAATCAGGAGTATTAGAGGGCATAGTTGATATTGAAATTCCATTATCTGTATTTAAACCGAAAGAGTTTTTGATGAAGCCGTTCGATGGCAAATAATTCTTTAAATCAATACCACAAAGTTTGAATTGTCTTTGGAAGTAATCAACGATTCTTTCGTGTACAGCGTTCAAGTACAGATTATTGGAATCGTTATTTTGAACTAGCTGGTCTTCCACATTAGACGGCAATTTACCAGACTTGATCATTTGTTTCTTAATCAAGTCTAAATTTACTTGACATACAATTGGGTCATTCTTAGTAAGATCGCTAGCAAATTCATCTTTTATCCAGCAGCAAAGGGAGACTATACTTTTCTTCTGAGGATTTGTAGTATTCCCCAATATTGGAATAATGGCGCATAGCTTGACAGAGTTCTTTAAATCTGAAATAGAAATATCAGGAATGTTGGTAGTAGGGTTGACTACTGATAATACTGGCACTGGTTGATTGTTCTGTTCTATTAAATGAAATGTTAAATTTAGTTTCTTTCTCATTGGCGATTGGAATGAAACCTGTGGTAATTCGAAGATGACTTCTTCTGGTCTTATAGCACCAGTCAGAAGTGGAGCTTCTGTCTTGACGTTGACTTGTTCAATTTTGCGTTTCTTGTTTGCTGACTCTCCACTCAAATAATTGTATAAACTATCTAAAACAGCCAAAGATTCAGGGTTGGTACTAACCAACTTGTTAACCTCCTCCTTCAATTGGTTTGGTAAATTATCTCTCCATGAAAACATGCTACAGTACACTATCGATATAGAAAAAAGAGTACTGTTTAAACTGATTGCTGAAGATCGCGTTAAAAAAAATAGCGAAGGAATTACTACAAAATCTGATGAATGTGTAAAGATTCAAGAAATGTAGAAGAAGGCACAGAAGGTATCAATTATATCAAAATGAATAAGGATAAATATGATTCAAATGATAGAATTGACTTGGGGTCCCAAAATTTGCTGGACAAAGCGCTTTTAAATAAGAATGCATCCATAACATGTATGTTACCGTCCCTTTTAAAAGATTTGTTTTATCTAGATTCCAACTCGAATGCCTTGTTGCAGTACTTTGACTCCCAGGTTCCCACAGAGAGTAATGAAACGGATGGTACGTTTCTAGAACTCAAGCTGCAAGTTCAAGCGCTTGTTCATGGCAAAAAAATATCCAAAGATAATCTTGAGGCCATAATGATTGACCAGAATAAGACAATTCTATTAAGCTTTCTCTTGGGGAGCTGCTATATCGAAGCACTTGAGATTTTATCGCATAAGGAGAACATAAACATAGAAATATTGTGTAAGGAGGAGAGTGAAGCACAATCTCTCGGAGAATATTACTTGAACAATTATGAACTACCAAATGACTGCAAGGAAGAAGCATTGTTCATCAAGATAACCCAGAAGAAGCTCAACCCGGACGTAAAATCATTGAGCAAAAGAGATATGGCTGCAACAAGAGATAAACTTCGCTACTTGGAGATCAAAAGCCTCTTGGAAAAAGTTGGGTTTTCTCTCAGCACTAATGGTACTATTTTCGTGCCTAGGACGCCAATCGATCCCATTGTCACTTTGAAGGAGAGTGATCTTTTAAGAGAGAAAATATACTCGAAATTGAATCTAACCTTCGAGGAAAACTTCGTCGACCTCAATAACTGGTACTGCTCTTGTGAGGAGTACCAAAACTGCTATCTACACAATGAGTATAACCAGATACAAGAAGACACAGCTGATATAACCACAGCTGCATCTGCCGTAATGCTTACAGTAGATGAACTAATCGCAGAGTCGCTAGACTCAAACTCCAGAAACTCGCTTATAGCTCGTTTACTCCAGCAATGCTCCACAGGCATACTCAGCCCCATTCCGATATGCCCTCACATACTTGCAATGCTTATTCTTCTCTACAACAAGGATGTTAACCCAAAGTACGTGATATCTTGCAATCGTATCGTAAATTGATTTCAGGCGAAATTGAGATTGGGCTGATTACATAATCTCTAAAATTTTTCATTCAATCCGACCATTGAGGTGAATGGAGATAAATGTTAACACTATCATCCTTTTGAAGCTATCACATCACATTGTATATATTAATATATATATATATTACAAGATATATATCATAAATTGCATATTTTTTTTGTCCAATCTTTCGATCATTGACGGATTCTTAAACCATATTCATCATACTTTAAGACGACAAAAAATACCTATTTGATAAAGTAACAAAAGCTTCATTTCTAGCACTAATATTATTCCATGTTCAATTAATTATTTATGTCGGCATCTTCATCATCTAATACATCGTCTAACACAGGTCCAAATCGTTTTCGTGGTGACGCTGCAAGTTTTTCTCCGTGTCAACCAACCAATGCGATGAATCAGCAATTTTTCCAGCAACAAGTCCAGCAAGTACAACAGCAACAGCTCTATGCACAATATCTATATAATAACGGATCAATGATGCAAAACCATTTCTACCAGTACATGCCTCAGTATGTCATACCTGGCACCCCAGCAGGAGCATATTCTGAAACAGCATATTACCCATATTCTGGTTATCAAATGCCACCACCACAAATGGGATATCCTATGATGCAGCCAACTCCCGTCAATACGATTAACTACTCTCAAGGTTCAAAAATATCTCACAAGAAGAACAATAAAAATGGAAAGTACTTCCATCCGAGCCAAGGATCATACCAGGCACACAATCAGCATTCTCCTAAGAAGGAAGAACATATACACAGATCTTCTCAAAGTCCCCATGACCTGATATATGAAAGCTCTAATAGTTATGCTATAACACCGGAGAATGAAACTGTAAAAAATGAAAACTCCGCAAGCACTGCTGTTAATGAGATTCGTCCAGATTCTAAGGAAAAAGAAGATCTGCCTTCTGTTGAAAAGGGCCAAGGTTGTCCAAGGATTAGATTTCCTTTATATTTCAATATAAATGCGGTTGACTTTTCTAAACAAAGACAATGCTCCTCAGAAAGAAGAAATATATTAGAGGAAAAGAATGGCAAATCAAAAGGGTTTTCCTCTAATGAGAATAACAGTGGTTTACTAATTAATACAAGAAGCACGAAAATTATAGATCTCAATTCCAATTCCTCAGTCATTTCGAAGGGTACCTCCAATTTAATAAAGATTAATGATAATGATACTACCAATAATGAAGATAATAATGATGAAACTAATAATGAAAAGAAGATTGAAGATACAAAGTTGAAGCAACAGCCTACTTCAAATTGGGCTTCGGTATTACAAAGCTCTTCAGCTGTTAAGAATCGTCTAAAGTCAAAAGAGTCTTCAAGTACCAATACAACAACTGTCAACCCAGCACCACTTGTTGTTGCACAAACACCTGCTTCTCCTGTTACACATGAATCCGCTACTTTTGACTTTAATATGAACAACGAATCATCACAACCATTAGGTGCATTGCTTTTAAGAATAATGTTTGATGAAAACTATTCAGTAACAAAAGCCCAGAATAAGAATCCAATCTTTAAAATAATTCCTAGAGGATTAAGCAATACTGGTAATATATGCTATATGAATTCTATTTTGCAGGTATTGATATATTGTGAACCGTTTAACAAACTTTTGAAGTTAATTGAATCAAAATCTTTAGGATCTTTGAGCCTGAAATCTACTACTCCTTTATTAGATTCTACAATAAAGTTTTTCAATGATTTTGTAGCCAAGTCGAACAAAGCATTATCACCTGAAGATTTCTACATGAATTTAATTGCACTTGGTAAGTTCCAACATTTAAAGTGGGGCCAACAAGAGGATGCTGAAGAATTTTTAGGTTATTACTTAGACGGTTTAAATGAGGAACTTTTGACTGCAATGAAAAGTTTAAACACACCACAAATAGATTCTATGATTCAAGTATATTCTAGTAACTGCCAAGATACCGTTAAAGCTAATAAGTTCAATTCTGAAGTCAAGAACACTATCAAGGTCATCAAGAAATCCAAAGAAAATATTAAAGAGGACAGTGAAAATGAATGGTCTGAAGTTGGAGCTAACAATAAAAAGATAAATATCAAGAGAACGGTTGAGATTGAACCTACACCAATTACAGACATATTCGGAGGCCAATTTAAATCTGTTTTAACAATTCCAAAATCTGCATCTCAAAGTCAAAAATCCGTTACATTGGATCCTTTCCAAAATCTTCAATTAGACATTTCGGAAGCCGAAACAATTGAAGAAGCGATGATGAATTTAAATAGTATGGAAAGTATAAGTTATAAGTCTTCAAATAAGGATATTTCTATAAAGAAACAGACTTTCATAGATAAGTTACCTTCAATATTAATGGTTCATTTGAAAAGATTTAGTTATTTAAAGGATAGAGACGTTGGAATTGAAAAAGTCCTTAAGAAGATTAGTTATGATCATAACTTAACTATCCCGAAGGAATTACTTTCATGTCCTATGCCTGCTGATTATTCGTTGATCGGTGTTGTTTATCATCATGGCGCTAGTGCTGGAGCTGGACACTACACTTGCGATGTCTTGCGTAGGGCCTCATTTAAATCTGAAGTTGCTGACGCCGAGAATTCCGAGAATTACAACGAAGATGAATGGATTAGAATTGACGATACATCTATTAAGAATATTGACGCTGAAAGTGTCTTAAATAGTGGCGAGGAAAGTACCAAAACTGCTTATATACTTTTGTACCAAAAATGCTCTTAATTTAGGTCTGATTAATTATATGCCCTTTTTTTGCTTATTAATAGCATTGTATTTCGTATAAATATGAGATATTTTAAATTTAATTGTCACAGTAAACTAAGTAAAAGCTTTGGTATGTCTTACGTCTTATCTGCCAGTTGAACTACAGTAACTTGCATTATCGAACACCACTGCAAGATAAAGCAGGTTACTGTAGTTCAATAGATCACCGTTATGTCTAAATAAGATTCGCAAAGCAGCATCAAATAACCTACAAATTCAACATTATCAGCGCAACTTACAAAACGATTTAGAATAAAAATTAATTAATTAACCGAAAACCTAAGCTATAAACTTATTTAGCGAAAAGAATTATAAATGAACATAGCAAACATAACCGTGCTGATTACATCACTAGAAACTCTAGATTCTTTAAACTTAGAAGATAGCAGCAGCGACAGCGGCGACACCAGCAACGGCACCAACAGCCATCTTACCAGCAGCGTTTTCAGCAGTGGTGACAGATGGAGCTTCAGCAGAAGATGGAGCTTCAGAAGTAACGTAGGTGGTTGGAATGGTACATGGACCAGTGATGGTTAAAGTGGTGGCTTCAGTGACAGTAACGGTCTTGTTGTTAACAACGAATTGGGTAGATTCTGGACAGTAAGTGGTGAAGTCAGTGACAACGACGTCAGTGGTGACGGTAACGTTGGCAGCGGAAACGTAAGCAGCTAAAGCAGCTGGGACTAAAACCTTGGAAAATTGCATTATTAAGTTGAAGCGAGTGACTAATCTAATAAGAAAAAAACTGAAAATAAGAGCGAGAGCCTGGATATTCTGGCCTTTTATATGATTTTTCTGTGTTTCTAAGATGGAAAAAGAAAGAAAATCTGCCGTAAGACTCATCTTACACAAAAGCATAAGATCGGCTAGTTTCTCTTTTCATTCCTTTTGTGGAAATGAAACTTCCTCATTCGGAAGATAAATCTAAAATTAAATATCTCCGATTATCAAATCATTGCGTTCCGGTCAAAATCCGGTTTCCATTAAGGATCAACTAATTATAGAAGTCTATGGTTGTTGCTACAACTTTATATTCTGAATGGATTCAACATAGATAGTAGCAGTCTGCTACTTTCTTCTATTAGGTATGTGTACAATAAAGTCCATTTTACTTTCCTTACTACTTGGGCTTAGTCTAGTTTCTATGCTTATGTATGTCTATTTACAAATAGATTGGTAATTTTTTAGATGCCTAAGTGGGGAGAAAGTAAACTCGGTACCTACGCTTATGCTTAGTTGAGATCGAAATCGTAATCGTAAGTATAACTATTGAAAGTAGCCAGCGCCCTCTGAAATTTTCTGGCTTATGGGGCGTGTGTGAGTGTGAACAAAGCCTCTAGGAACACTGGCATTTGTGATAGTATTGCTATTTTCGGTCGATTGCCAAGGTTGCCACCTTGAAGCATTACTGGTTTGGTAGACGCAATGTAACTTTTGGTATATCTTGTGTGCATATAATGATATGTACCTAACCAAATAGGGAAATCGTACATCCTGTATGTATTGATCATCAGAAATTTTTATCGTCCCAGTTGAGGATAAATGAATTATTTAGAAAGATCTGGCAGAAGATTGAACATGTTCCGGCCAGGATATTTTACTTTCTTCCTGCTTGCAGTCCGTATGGTCCCAATATTAAGCTAAGTTTTCACCAAAACACCAAGGGAAACATGTTTGATCCGGTGCTTATACGTGGCTCATCAATGTCAGAATTTAAGATAGGGGAGTTGTTTTGTGTAATGCGAATTATTAGGGGCGAATCTTCATGCCACATCTGGCATGAGGTACCAGCACAATTTAAAATGTAACATTAAAAAACAATACTAGTTGCTACTAGCAATGTTTACGAAATGACCTAATGTAAATCATAAGCTGAAATTTGAGTCATATCAGGGTATGTAGGGGGGGTACCCTTTAACTTAGAATGACTAATTGAAAAGAGGCTTTAGATTATGAACAATTTAAAGCCAAGTCAATAATAAGCAATGAAGTATTTTCGGAATTTATAATAAGGTACGATTAGGAACACATAATGTCATAGATGTCAACCCAAAATAAGACGACTTTGTTGGTTAGACTTACGAAATTAGTAGCAAGTGCTTAAATAAATGTGTATACTTATAAACTTCCACGTTACAGTAATATTGTATGAAGTTGAGACAAATGTAGAATAGAATGATTAGCCAGTATTAATATAGAATATACCTTAATATTTCATTTAGAATGATTTTTTTCTTTAAATTATTTGAAATTTGGTATTATTTTCAAATTTTTCGTTATTTTTTAATAGTGAGATTATCAGATACATCACTCTTTCTTCGATACTCTAATTCTACCAGGTCAAGAAAATAGATGTCTAGAATACTAAAGCACTTAAAATACCTACATTATTAAGAAGTTTGGAAGTAATAGATTTATCTGATAAATGGTTTATAAACATTAACTTTAAGCCGTCTTTGACATTATCTATAGTTAAGAAACGACCGAAGAATTTAGAATACTCCATGTAGTTGCCTTCTTCATTGTCCTTTACCAAATTAATATGCTCATGCATCCATAAAATTAGATTTTAATTCAGAACTTCAGCTTAAAAATATCAACTGACATTCATAAACTGAGGTATAATAAGTTGAAGTATTCCATACTTATTATGAATGAAATCAAAAATTTTAAGATCCACACTCCTCCTTATTGTAAGGACGGAGTTGGCATAATTCTTTATAGCTTAGTGCAATGCAATTAAAAAATTATGGTTATAAGACTACTTGATCCCTTATAACATCTCGAGGTAAGTATGAAGAAAAAAATTATTGCAATCGAAGATTCGATCGCTCAGACTGAATTTATATGATTATTATATCCGGGTAATACTACCCAAAAAATATAATCATCTTGATAGGTTTATATTATTCTATCACCTATGATTTAAAATTATCTGTTTAATTCTATTAGATTGTAGATTAATAAATACATAATTTATAGGGAGTAATTCATGTGACTGATTATATAGTTGAGTCTTAAATTGCAATATTGCTTTTACACAAATAAGCATTAGTGCATCCAACGTTTCGAATTAAAACATGGTCACCCTTGAAGTTAGCTACAATCAAACCAATACCAGAATCACGCCCTTTATTTAAGTTGAATGTTCCACTAGTGATGAACCCAATTAAATCTGTGATTTCTGGACATTTTTCCTTTTTGAGGTACTCTTCAACAGACATATTATCAGGAAGCTTATAAATTCTAGCATTGTCTTTAATGTTTCCCTTTGTAACAATATCAAATGAATATTGCTTTACTGGCAATCTTGGAATATTATTTAAGTCTTCAATCTTATAAGATTCATTCATAAAATTATCATGAAATTTTTCCCGCCTGTCGAATAGTTGTATGGGAATATTGGAATTCTCTGCCTCTCTCATAGAAGTTATGATTTGTAATAAATCATGAACTGTAGATACTTTACGTTCTAAGTTTTCATCAAACTCCGCAAAGTTAACATCTTTTCTTAAGATTTTGTACAAGTGTAAGCCAAAAGTAAGCAATTTTAAGAGTACCCAGTCACAATGAAAAGGACTTATAATAGATTCAACCTTTTTGAAATCTATCTGCTTGCTCCTGGGTAAATCATGATGTTTTTTAGAGCTAATTTCACCTAAAGCCTTACTATAAGCCCAGCCGTCTCTTAAGTAAGGATGGTCATTTGGAAAATTTGGTATACCTCTTTCAAAATTAAATTGTTTCAATTGATTAATACCTCCAATGTGTAAATATTTGACTTTTACTAATTGTGACCATAATGGTACCATCCAATACCAGGGTAATATGACATTCCAATTACCAGATGAAAGCTTTGTAACTAAAATAGGAATTCTATTTCTATCGTTTGAATTTATGGAGTTGGATGTGGGTTTGATATTTGAAAATTCTCTATTAATCATCTTTATTGACAATTGGTTTGAGTATGACAATTCTCTTCCTTTATTGTTAAGAAGATTACCCAAAGAATCCAAGTTGACCAGAGAAGTATTACATAATGTCACAATCACATCATTTATATTTTCTAATTTTTCTTTGATTTTAAGTTTAACAGGATTCTTCCAAAACCTTGGATCTTTGATATCAAAAGAAAAAGTAGTTCCACTAGGAATAATATTATCATTCATATTAGATAAATTCTGCCATAAATTTGAAATTTTAGAGTCGTCATGAAATTGATGTAAGACTCTACTAAGTGCATCAATTGAATTTGGCCCAGTAATTTCCACACTAGCTAACGAATAGCGACAGTCATATATATTCTCAGTAGATAATTGAATTTGGGATTCCAAATGATTAAATAACTCTTCATAAATAGAGGGGTATACCTTTATTAATATTTTCTTAAGGGTTTCATTGGTATAAATTAAACCTTTTCCAATCAAAATGTCATTAATATAAATATCATCATGATAACTCTTCTCACCTTTTATATAACTTTCAGGTACTTTCTTCTTAAATTTCATAATCGAGAGTGCAATACTACGAAGTCTATCTACATCGCTCACTTCTAATATCAATGTACTATAATAAGAAGTATCGAAGGCTATTGAAGCAGACTTCCTCTTTCTATTCATCAACCTATAGCATTTTTGAGTTGGCTTTAGTGGAATTTGATATCCATGCTTCTTAACCATATGAAATCTCTTTACATGCCACATATGAGTTGGGATCCATACAAATTCTGTTTGTCTTTTGAAATATTTTAAGTTCCCTCTAGGTTTAGGTGCTAATGCATTTATGCCAGTATTGTCATATGATCCAAGGAAATTATTGAATTTTGGTTTGGGTTTATGTTCTATTTTTTTAATCTGCTCATTTATTAGGTCAATACGATTTCTTGTATTAATATTCTTATTAAATATTGCTTCATCAGGAAATTGCTTTAATAGCTTTAACCTTGAACCCAATTTTAGAAGTTTCTTTATCATTTTCAATTTATATAAACTTCTCTTTGAAATGTTATTATCTATCGGTGTTTGTTGTGCCAGCTTCTTCATTTCTTTTATTGCTCTAT
The DNA here is from genome assembly GCA_032927745.1 of Schwanniomyces capriottii. Lineage (NCBI taxonomy): Eukaryota > Fungi > Ascomycota > Pichiomycetes > Serinales > Debaryomycetaceae > Schwanniomyces > Schwanniomyces capriottii. The sequence continues at coordinate 1,033,385 of JAVSEF010000013.1, read as the reverse complement.
TTCTTAATCTTTTTGGAACTCGCTTGACATTATGAGAAGCTGCTCTTCTTCTTAAAACTCTAGGAAGTTTCTGAAATACTCTCTTTGACAGGGCATATTTAGACTTTAATTGAGACAATTCTAGAGATTTGATTTCAAATGTTCTAGACTTCAAGAAGTCTGGAAGGCTTAATTTTTCATTATCAACAAAAGCAGAATCACTTAATTCTGTTCTTATAGTTCTGCTTTCATATAATTTTGCCTTCTTGGAATTATTAGTCTTCGGCGGCATTGTTAAGCTTTTTTTTGAATCTAATCTAATAGAACCAAACAATAATTTTATTGATGTTCATCGCGGAACAAATTTAAATCTGTTAGACAAGCTAACGAACTGATTTTCAATTAAATGACATACATTCATACATATACGTAAATATTTTCAATAGATTGACTATTAAGAGTATATAGTATTAATATTTTAGGAGTTTGAATAATCTTTTAATGATATATTAAGATGCTAGAGAACGATGGTTTAGTAGTAGGCGACGCTGTACAAAGTTGGTAAATGAGTATGTTCTTTCTGCCATTCAGCCAAAATGCTTAAAATGTGATCTTCCAATAAGACATCAGATTCGTCATCATAATCTTCGCTCCTTTTCTTCTTGAATTCATGTATCATATTCACTAATTTCAAAATACCTTTACCACCTATCATAGCATTTTCATTATCATCTTTAATATCTACATTAACAACATGTACAATTTCTTTCACATCTGTAATACTATCCTTGCTATACAGTCTGTACATTAAATCATCTATTACACTGTCAAAGCACCTTTCTTCACATGTAATGACTAAATCAAATTTACCGGCATAAGCATTATTATGCCATTTTTCAGGTGCCTTTTTAACAAATCTATTTCTATCAAGCATATGTATCAACCCATTAGATTCGTACATCTTACGGCAACTTTGAGAGATTAGATCTTGATAAATATCTTCATAAGGCGTACCAAAATCATATACATTAGGCTTATCAATAGTTGGACCAGGCAATCTAACCGCAGAACCAGTACCAAATGATTTCACATCATAACCAGCATCTTTCAATTGTTTATGTGATTCCATCGATCTATTGTTATTAGAGGCACAAACAGTGCAAATTTTTAAAGAATCTTCTATCATACCTATTAATTACAATTTCAAAATCTAATTATAAAAAAATACAATGATAAATGGAGATGCTAAACTAACAAACAGTAATTATTCAATATATGTCAATTTTGTAGATGCTCTTCTAGGTTCTTCTACAATTAGCCACCAGTTTTCACGATAATTAATTATCCAAGCTACACGACCTACCTAAATTCCCTGGAAGTGATTACCAAAATCTTAGCCAGTAAGAATTATATACGTTACTATATACCAGAGCCTTTAGCAAATTATTGAGGCGAGTGATCTAGATGTTCATAATTTTCAGAAATCGTATTAGATATGTTTATAAGCTCATCTTGGGAATCATCTGAAGCGTATTGCGAAATTACTGATACCTCTGGAACATTTTCTGCTCTCACTGTTCCACTGGAGAAGTCGTTTAGATCTTTGATTTCAGTAGCAAGATCTATAAAGTCTTCGTTGCCCTGTTGTTCACTGTTAATATTAATAAAATCATCATTTGATACTTCATCAAAGTCTATTTTGTAGTCTAAATCATTTATTTGAGTTTCATTGCTAATATTCTGCACATCGTTATGGAAATGGACAATTTTATTCGAACTCTTCGTACATTCATTCTTAAAATTTTCATAATCTTCAAGGCTGAATAATAGAATACCTATCATCATTGATGGATCCATAGCATTTATATCCAACTTTTGATACCTAGTTGTATGATATGAATCATAGTTTGGAGTAGTTTCAGGAGCAGAGATGGCCTGTGGAAAATGTGGGTTTAAATATATTAAATTATTATCTTGATGCCCCAAGAAGTAAAAGCTAGAGGAAGGTTTACCTCCAGCTATTCCAATTGATTGGCTTAAAGATATGAGCTGTAATAAACTAGGATGATATAGTGAATTGATCTTGTCAATTCCCAATCTAATTGGAAATAAAACCAACAACCCTTTTAGTTCATCATCCGTAAACAATTCCTCTATTTTCGAGTCATAAAGATCACAACTCTCACTGATAATGACCTTCATTTTAGGAATTGAACTATTTCCGGGGGAATCGATACTATCGGAAAGCTTTTTGATCGATAATGAAGCAGCGCTAGGTCCAAACCATTCACCAGGTTTAACTTCCAATGGCAGCTCCGCTGCTACCAGAATAAAGTTATGCAACGAGAATGGGGCTTTTGAGTTATCAATAAACATGTCAATAACGCTATGAATATCTCTTGTCTCAACGTTCTTATTAGCAACAGCTACTTTTAAGCGTAATATTGTGTTGGCCAACAAACTTTGAGAGGTTCTAATCATGCAACCCCAACCGACATCATTTGTGAAGTGATCATTGTCAATTAAGGTATGCATATTTTGAAGATTATCCAAAATTAAGTTCCTGCTAAAAATAACTGATTGTAAAAATGAGAGCGGGTTTGGTCCGTCGTCTGCTCTGGCTATAGGTTCAAAGCCGTATCGATACGTCAAACAAATCTTGCTCTTGATGTCAGATTCAAAAGCTTCGATGTTATCAAATTCTGTTCCCAAGATATTAATAGGCGATATAGGTTCATCATCATTAGTGTCATTCACCAGCTTCGTTATCAGTTGCCACAATTGTGACAAATTAAATATGTTTCTTTGACTGCTTTCATTTATATCTTTCTCAGAACCGCTTGAAACAGTCAAACCAGTATTAGGAGGTGGCATGTTCTCTTATCGTCCTATTAGATTATACCACTTCTCTTATAGAAAAGGACTAATATTTAACCCATGTTCTAATCATTTTGTGTAATTATTGTAATCTCAGTATGATAACTCAACAATTTAAAGTAGAGTGATGAGCTTTTGAATTGAGGTTTACATTAGGCTGAATATTAATTGTATAGAGACAAACAATGTCTAAGAATAGAGGTGGATCAAGAAGAAAGGGTGGCGGTCATGGTGGTAGATTCCCCCCTGTCAACCGAAAGAAAAAGAGTAAAGGCAAGTCTAATAATCACAGAGGTGGTATATCTGTCAATACAAATTTCCCAGAGCTAATGGACTTGGAGGATAACGTGGTGGTTGATAGAGGAAACAAAATGAAAAATCTAGCATACAGACCAGGCCGTTTGATGGATGAAGTAGAATTTACATATTCGCATCAAGAAGATACGTTCAAGAAATCACTTAGAAATAGACCTATAGAATTCGTGAAAGCGAAAGAAGTTTACGATCCTAATAAGGAGCTAATGAAGGGAGTAAAGGAGTCGAAGATTCCCAAGGAAAACCAAGAATTACTTGATCTATTAACGTCATCGAAACCTGATGAGGAACTTTTTCAATTAACAAATGATAGCCTATTATCAGAAGATGACGATGATGACGAAGAAACAGAAGAAGCAGAAGAAATTGAAGGGGAGGAAATAGGTGAAGGAGAAATAGAAAGAGGAGAAGAAGAAGGAGTTGAGGAAGAAAGATTGGAGGAAGTTATAGAAGATATAGAAGTAGACGAGACGGAGGAAGAGGTAAATAACGAACCCTTTGAAAATAATGAGCCAAATGAACTCGAATTTATAATTGATGTTAATGGAGACGAAGATTTTATAGAGAGAATGTCTACTGCTTCTATTTTAGAAGATATGGACAAATACTCCACAAATAAAGAATCGAAGATTGATTATGAATCAGAAATAACCATAGGAAAGGTGTCGTATAATACTTTAATTAACGATAAAGGTGAAACAGTAATAGAATTATATTCTAATCCTAAGAAAAAGAAGAATAGAACGAAATTACGGAGTATGCCTGATGTTGAATTTTCGGGTATTTCTGACGATGACATGGGTGCATACAAGGATTATATATCTCAAATAATGAGTAAGATTCAAAAAGATGACAGTGATGATTCATACGAGAGTGAAACCAATTTTGATATAATGGCTTCATCTTCAGAAGACGAAAGTGGCGAAGCATCAGAACAAGAAGAAACCAATGTAAACAAAGACCCAGAATATGGTTATCTACCTGAAGATTATGCGTTTGATATTTCTCAAATATCAGTTGAGAATGTTAGGTTTGGTATTGAGAATCAGTATTATACCAAATGTAGTGAATTAACAGGATCCGACGACACGTACATGTGGACCGAAGAGAGCGATTTTTTTGACTATGTTTTATCCAAAGGTGTACCAGAACATAGGCTTGAAAGCTTTTTACGTTATATTACAAATGGTTTGATTGACCAGAAAGTAGAAGAACAACCAGACTATTCTGATGTTTACATTTCTGAAACTTCAGAAGAAGAAAGTTCGGATAGGGATGATGATTTAGAGGATTTAGTATCTTTTACAAAATCGCAGATGAAATCATTTACGTTTGATGAATTACCTCCTACAAAAACTACCAGAACTTTAGGAAAAGGGAAAAATAAGCAGCTTGATTTACAGAATATCGATATGGATGATGATATTAGACAATCAATTCAAGAACATTACATGGTTCAACGCAAGTCTAAGAAAGACAAAAAAGACAGAAAAGAGAAAGCAAAGTTAGACAATGGATTCAATAAACACGATTTAATGATCTTATACCCATTCTCTATTCATATAAAAGAGATAAAATTAGAGTTCGATACATTTTTACATGACACTGATAGAGATACAATGAATTTTCCACCGTTGGATCCACATGGAAATAAAACAATAATTAAGATGGCAAACTGTTTTAATATGCGCTCAAGCAAGTGTGGAAAGGGATTGAAACAATCTGTTAAAGTGGCAAAACATCGAAAGACTTTTCATTATTTACCAAACTATAATCAAGTTGCAGCTATGTTAAGACAAAGACCAATTTTCAATAGAACAGATCAGAAGAGAACAAGGGATGAAATTAGCCAAACTGATGGAAATACTAAAAAAGATAAGGAGAGAGGGAGAAATAATCTGTCAAGTAAGGCGCATGCTAAAGAAGGTGACATTGTTGGAGCAGATGCTCCTGAAATAGGAAAGAATAACATTGGAAGACAATTATTAGAAAAGTTAGGCTGGGTACAAGGTGAAGGGTTAGGAGTAGAAGGAAATAAGGGTATAAGCGAGCCAGTCGTTGCTAAGGTTAAAAATTCTAAGACTGGTTTGAAATAATGCAAATATTTCTATTAAATCAGATGCTATATAATATGTATTAATTTAACGAGTACTTTTCTTTTTCTTCTTATGAATCTGATCTACAGGAGCTGCATGTCCAGTCTTAGTTACATGTTGAAATAATTTGTTTCTTGATGGAAAAAATTCTTGACATACAGCGCATATTTCTGAGCCATTAGGAATACTTTTTTCTTTCTTAGAACCCTTCTTTTTTGAACTCGTAGCCAGCGATTGCAAAGATGGTGTGGTATCTCTAGAAGATTTATTTTTCTTTTTCTTCGGTTTCTTTTGATTAGAAGTTGACCATTCACTATCACTTTCTTCACTTAAATTAAGCCTATTGACAATCCTATCAATTTCATCATTTAAACTTTTATCTTCAGAAGGTATAAAATCTTTTTTAGGAGCATTCTTTTCTTTGCTTTTTCCTACAGGAATTTCTTCGTAATCACTATCGATTTCGTCGTCTACTTCAAATGCATTAAAATCAACTTGTGCTGCAGCAGAAATTTTGTTATCAGTCTTGGACGCAACATCATTAGTTGGCGATACTACATCATCTATAGATTCTGATGGATTATCATCTGAATCAAAATAACTACTTGCAGTTTCAAAATCATCAGAACTTTCATGATTGCCATCTATGCCCAACTCAATACCTTCTTGTCTCATTTCCCACTGTAGTTGTCTTAATGCTTTTTTATGTTTATTTGAATTCTCGTGTACTTTGGATTGCTTTTCAGTTTTAAACGTTTTGTTACAAACAAAGCATTCAAAAATTTGATCATCTTCAGGATTAGCAAATTCATCAAATTCACTATCAGAAGAGGTGTTAAACTCTTCATTCATCAACTCCTCCAATTCATTCAATTCATCCAAGGATAACTTTTGCCAATCTTGAATTTCAAAGTTATTAGAAGCAGCAAAATTGCGTAGTTCAGCTTCACGGTTCATTTTAAGCTGCTTTTCTAACTCATCTTGCTCTTTCTTTTTCTTTAAAACTTCATATTGTTTTGCACCTTCCTTAACTCTAGGATCTCTTTTTTTAATAAATAATACAAAGCTACGAACGGATTCATTGTATTCCTTTCTTGCCAAATCCCTGGCTTTTTTATTTTCCCTTTCCATTAGTCTTCTAGTTCTTCTATCTGGTGCAGTCGAGTAACGATATTCATCCTTCCAATTAAATAATTTCACACTCTGAAAATTTGACCAGCTATTGTAAAATGCCCTAACTTTATCAGCGTAATCAGTTTTACTATTACCAAATCTAGGATATAACAAAAAGGATTCATCTATGGCATTCGCATTTGGCGAATCATCTTTGTATTTATCAAATTTCGGTATACCTTGAGGCTTACCGTGTGATACTTCTTCACATGCCAATCTTTCGAATAGCTTTTCGGCAATGCTATAGAATCCTTGTTGTGTATCATCAACTCTTGAATAAAGAGATGGGTTGAAATACCTTAAAATCTCTTCAACAGAAATACTTGGTATTAAATAGTCGTTACCAGTGTCTTCATATATTTCATCATCATCACGTAATATTTGGGACTTATGTGAATCATACCATGATCTTTCTTGAGGATCAGATAAAACCTCATACGCTGCCCTTACCAAAGCGAATCTACTAGTTGCACCTTCTATATCATGAGGGTTCTTATCCGGATGTAATTGTAGCGCTTTCTTCCTGTAAGCTTTCTTTAACTCCACGTCCGTAGCATTGGATTCCACTCCTAGTAACTCATAGTAGCAAGTTTTCATATCACAAACTGATCTATAGATATACTTCTTTCTTGTAGTACTAAAAAAAAAAACATGATTTTTGTGTACAGGAATTAATACATATATTGCAGATATACAGAATAAATAAATATGCAGCAAGATTGTTTCATAATTACCATCCTTTTGAATGATAATCATCAGCATCTTCAAGGTCATCAACAAGCAACTTCTTATTATTAATAAGTTCGCCATTACTTACTACCTTTGAAGGTAAAGGAACCTTTCCCAACTTATAATCAATAATAATCGAATCCTTCAATGATTGACTTAACTCTGTTGATAACATGGATTTTCTAGTTGATTTTGGAGATAGGTTTACTGATATTTTTACAGACGGCAGAGATTGTGTTTCATTTGAAGGTTTCACAAGTGCCTTTTTTTGAGTTTTTTCCTCTGTTCTTCGATTAACATCCATTTCAGTTACAGAGTCATATTTTTCATCTCTAGACTTTAAGTTTAAAGCCTTACCATTAGATGCAATGTTACTACTACTGTTGTTTAAATTTGTAGGGTGTGTCAGTATTGGACTTCGTAAATTATCCGTTCTTGAGCTGTAGGGACTGTCAGATCTTAAAAATTTTGACTTGGAATTATGAAATAAATTAGATAAATTTAAAGAACTCTTCGAAATGAGATTCTTCAAAGAGTTGCTGGAATGTGATTTAGAATATTTGTTAAGACTTGATGATAGTAAGTCATGTCTAGCGCTGTTATTGTAGACACCAATTTGATTAGCTTCGTTCGATATCACATCAGTATTTGGTACATTACTAGTAGTAACAGCATTGTAGTTATCAGAATTAGAATTAATAAATGAATTACTTCCTGAATGTATCAGAACATTAAAATTAGAAATTCCTACGCTCGATTTTTGTTTCCCAAGGACACTGTCATCCTCATCTAATTCATCTAATTCATCAGAGTTTCCATTTAATATGTTCTTTTTAACTAAGTCATTTTGAAAGTGAGGGTATTTTTTAGAAATCTCAGAAAAAGAATTATGCTTTTTAGAAAATAAAATTGATGGCGCCATGATATTATTCGAGCTTTGTTGTACTGTTATTATACCCGTCGTAGAAGATCTTTTTAGAATAGGTTTCATTTGGGAATCATTTTTTGGAGAAATCAGGTTACCATTACCTTTGGTCATATACTCATTCAAAAAAAGACTAGAAAGTAAAGATCGCGGTTTCATAGAACCGTCTTTCATATTAATTTCCTTCTCTAACAAATTGCTTGATATTGGTATATTTGTTGAGCTATGCCCTTTCCCAGACCACTTCTCAAATTTCAATGGAGGTATGGGTCTCTCAATTTCTTTTTCATCATCAGATGTAACAGATAACCATTCGCTATCATTATCACACGTAGAATTTTCTAATATCATACTTTTTGCGCCATTGGCATTTCTATTTCGAGACTCTTGATCTTCTATATCATTGTCACTATAATCCAAGCCGTCATCATCATCATCTTCTTCCGATATGTCGGTAGAGGAGTAATTCAATTCCTCAGTAACATTTAGCAGAGACTTAACGTTTAGCTGCGAGTTTCCGAATAATGAGTCTTGTCTTTTTATTATACCAGGTGAATTCTCAGAATTCATATTCTTTATTCGTGGATCATACAGATTTTGATCATTATACTGAAGAAGTTGACTCGGCGGCGAATGAGAGCTGGAAATAAAAAATATATTCTTATTTGAAGTGTTATTATCACGCAATGAACTCTCTGAATTGTACTCTTCTTTTTGGCTTGGATTATTATTATTTGCTTCCAATCCACTAGGAGATATCTTAACAGAAACATGTTCTGGAGAGAAACCTCTGACACATGTAGTCTTATCACTACCAGATAATGTTACTTGTGGATTTTTATGTTCTTCCTTGGTTAACCCATATACATTATTAAGATATTTTTGGCTCCGTTCAGTTCGAGCCTCCAGCTCATCTTCACTGCTGCTTCCATCCGATAGATCAAAATCATCCTCCTCTGATATGTCTGAAATGTCATCCGATTCGCCACCTTCTTCTTGGTAGCTATACATTCTCTCCCTACTTTCAGTTATACTTCCCGAGTTATGTGAAAATAACGTGCTGCGGGAATTATTCAGAAACAACGACGGCCTTTTGGAACTGCTCAGATTATTTTGATCCATAAATTCACTCTCTAGGCCGTTGGTGAATTTTCCATCAAACGCATCCTCTTCCTTCAACATCCCCTTTAATACTCTCATATTTAGCAATCGCCAACTCCTATTCCTTAGGCGTGCAGGCGTCGCCAAGTTAGACTCAACAACGTCATTCTGGGTGATTTTGGACATGCTGACCAAACGATATTCGTCTAGCTTGTCAATCCTGAACTGAAAACCTATAGATGCTTCTATCGTGTTTTCCATCCTCATACAGTCTAGCGCATAAAACAACAGACTCTAACACTGCTACCACTTTATTGTTATCGATAACCACCCTACTGTAATACTTCGATCGATGTGTCTAAGATGCTTTATTACTTGATACTAGTGTGTTCCAAAAAGCATATATAAAATTGACTGATTGTACTTACAACCCACCGCCATAAATTCTAAATAATGTGTCTGTGAGATAGGATGATCTGTAATCTGTCGCACTTTCATGACCACGAAATTTTTCGCCAGATAAATTTTCTGCCTAAAAGGGATGACTGATAGGGCACGTGATAAGGGGGTGTTTTTTCAAAAATAGCTGCTGAATCACCCTCTACTTTGGCTGCACAGTGGACGTGGTGAACCCATAAGAATTATGCAAGAATATTTAAGCTTCACTGTGGACTAAACAAGCCATTACCAGAGTCCAAAAAAGTCGTATAAGTATGACGGTTACGCCTTGACAGGTTCTCGATTTGTCAATTGTTGGGTCACGGAGAGGGGTAAGGAAACGTTTGACTTCTATTTGGTTTTTTATTTCGCTATCGCCGCCATCGGATCTAAATACGCTATACGAACAGTGGGGTTCAGCAATTGAAGATTAGGTGGCTATTTACGAGTATTCTAATACCAGTACTATTCTAATTCTTATATATACAAGACTAAATACATATCTAGGAAACGATGTAAATTCTTCCTTCGTAAGGAGTCAATGTAGATTCGTCAACATTGTCGACGTTAGAGTGGATCAATTGAAAATCACCTACGGTTTGCTTTTGGAATGCGACAGACTCGGAGGAGAAGTTCAAGACTATGTAGGCAATGTCATTGTTGTTGGACTTCAAGTAGGTGAAGACCTTTTGGTTGTCCTCATCCAAGACCTTGAATGAACCGTAGACAAGTAAATCCTTGAACTGCTTTCTGACCTTTAAGGAATTCTTCCAGAAAGATAACACGGAGTCTGGATCGTCAACTTGGGCTGCAACGTTGATTTCCTTGTAGTTATCGTTGACTCTGGTCCAAGGAGTACCAGTGGTAAAACCACCATTGGCGGTGGAATCCCACTGCACAGGACTTCTAGAGTGGTCTCTTGCTAGTAAATTAATGTTATCCATCAAATTCTTTTCCTTTTCCTTAAAGTTGGGATTATTTTCATTATATTCCTTGAATTCCTTGTAATAGTTAACGGTAGCGATATCAAGATATTCGTCGATAGACCAGTCTCTAGGAAGGTTAGTCATTCCGATTTCTTGACCTTGATAGATGAATAGAGTACCAGTAAGAGAAATTTGCAATAAGGCAAGCAACTTTGAAGACTCTTTTAAATACTTGGTGGTATTTCCAAATCTGGAGACACATCTTGGCTGATCGTGGTTTTCAATGAAAACGGTAGACCAACCGTCAGTACCATCAAGGAAGTTAGATTGGTTTTCAACTGCCTTCTTGAAGTCCTTCAAGTCAAAGCCGCTGTATCTATATCTATCATTTGGGGCCCATCCGATTTCGACAACGTCAAAATTGAATATCATATTTAATTCCTTTTCCTTAGCACTGACATACTTGAGTGTTTCTTCTTTGGAACCGTATCCCACTTCACCAACAGTCATAACATCGTACTTGGAAGTAACTTGAGTAAACATTTCCTTGTGGAATTCATGAATTCTAGGTCCATTATGGGTCCATTTTTGAGATGGCTGATATTCGATATCTGTAAAAACAATTGGAGCGTCCAAGAATCTTTGGTCCTTGGAGTATAAACCGGCAGTGTCAATTCTGAAACCATCAACACCCTTTTCAAACCAGAAAGTCAAGGCGGTCTTGTAAATGGCCTGTCTAGTTTCTTCGTTTTCCCAGTTAAGATCTGGTTGTGTCTTTGCGAATAATCTCAAGTAGTATTCATCAGTCAACTCGTCATATTCCCAAGCAGATCCAGAGAAATAAGAACTCCAGTTGTTTGGTGGTAATCTGGTACCATCTTCAGCGTATCTTGGTGGCTTCCAGATATACCAATCTCTCTTTGGATTGGTTTTAGAGGATCTGGATTCCTTGAACCAGTCGTGCTGAGAAGAGGTGTGGTTAATGACCAAGTCCAAAACCAACTTCATACCTCTTTTGTGCAATTCTTCGATCAATTGATCCATGTCTTTCATGTCACCGTATTTTGGATAAATCTTCTCGTAGTCGCTAATATCGTAACCCATATCATCTTGAGGAGAGTCGTACATAGGACTCAACCAGATGATTTCGATTCCCAAGTCCTTCAAGTAGTCAAGGGTAGAGATGATACCTTGCAAGTCTCCGACACCGTCTCCATTAGAGTCCTTGTACGAAGCAGGCCAAATTTGATAAATTGTGGAGTCTTTCCACCAAACATAATCTATAGTCATTTTCCTTAGTATATATCCTGTATAAAATTTAATAAACTTTTTAAAACTTACCCCATAATTTAGATCTAGCTACTGATTAAATAGCTTAAAAGTATTTTGGTATTTGGAATAATATCGGTGAATCATGATATTAAAAGCGATTATTTCACCGAAAGGTAAACTTTCGCCCTAGACATGCATAAATTGCTTGGGATTTTAATGTGGAGATTTGACGTAAAGCTATGGTACGCAACCATTAGTTCATCCCTAAAATCTCGCTTGTATATGGAAATTAAAAAAAAATTCCGCTATTGCTCGCTGAATCAGTCGTTGGCTTACCGCGATTTGTCATTATTCTCAAATATTTCTGGTCTACCCAAGGCGCTCTGATAGTGGCCATATCGTAACCCCACATAAAAGTCAACGACGTAGATTTTTTGGTTAAACTCCTTCAATGCTTTACAAAGCCACCGAAAGTACTCGAGTGCAGTCAACAAATAATTTCCTCAATTTTTGTAGATTTGTACTCTACATATATCCCAAATTTCCTGTAAATTAGTTGTTCTTGCAATTGTCACTTTGTTTCTATAACAGTCGCTATGCTATTCGTCACAATAATCATTCTTTCGAGCTGTTAGCTGGCGAATCATTTTTGGAATAGGATCCGATGAATTTGCATCTATATTCATTCTTGTATCATAAATGCAAATAATTTTCTTGAATAGCTGCTAAATCCCAAATTACAATCTTCAGCTTGCTCACTAGGAGTGGTAAATGTAGTAGGAACTTACAAGAATCGTCGACCTATAGAAAGTCTAAAGAAGTTATGATAAGGGTACAATAGATACATGCAAGTATTATAGTAATGCCTCGAAAAAAATCTGTAGGTATGAAGTTTTAGGCCTTGCAGAGAGGGTAAGGAATATTTTCGTTCTTGGTTTCAATATCAGATATAAACAGACTACATATAGTGTAGAAGGGTGTAAAAAAAGGCAAATTTTATTTGAAAGTAGTATAATACCTGTATTATCCTAATTGTTATACATACAACATATATCTAGGAAACGATGTAAATTCTTCCTTCGTAAGGCGTCAAAGTAGCTTCATCAACGTCCTCGACGTTCGAGTGGATCAATTGGAAATCACCTTCAGTTTGCTTTTCGAATGCGACAGAATCAGAGGAGAAGTTCAAGACTACGTAGGCAGTGGCATTGTTGTGGGTCTTCAAGTAGGTGAAGACCTTTTGGTTGTCCTCATCCAAGACCTTGAATGAACCGTAGACAAGTAAATCCTTGTACTGCTTTCTGACCTTTAAGGAATTCTTCCAGAAAGATAACACGGAGTTTGGATCGTCAACTTGGGCTGCAACGTTGATTTCCTTGTAGTTATCATTGACTCTGGTCCAAGGAGTACCAGTGGTAAAACCACCATTGGCGGTGGAATCCCATTGCACAGGACTTCTGGCGTGATCTCTTGCGACCAAGCTGACTACATCCATCAACTTCTCTTCCTTTTCCTTGAAGTCTGCATCATTTCCGTACTTGTCCTTAAAGTCCTTGTAGTAGTTAACGGTGTTGATATCAAGATATTCGTCGATAGACCAGTCTCTAGGAAGGTTAGTCATTCCGATTTCTTGACCTTGGTAGATGAATAGAGTACCAGTAAGAGAAGCTTGCAATAATGCAAGCAACTTTGAAGATTTTGCTAAGTACTTGGTGGTATTTCCAAATCTGGAGACACATCTTGGCTGATCGTGGTTTTCAATGAAAACGGTAGACCAACCGTCAGTACCATCAAGGAAGTTAGATTGGTTTTCAACTGCCTTCTTGAAGTCCTTCAAGTCAAAGCCGCTATACCTAAATCTATCATTTGGGACACTTCCAACTTCGACAACATCAAATAAGAACATCATATTTAATTCCTTTTCCTTAGCACTAACGTACTTGAGTGTATCTTCCTTGGAACCGTGTCCCACTTCACCAACAGTCATAACATCGTACTTGGAAGTAACTTGAGTAAACATTTCCTTGTGGAATTCATGAATTCTAGGTCCATTATGGGCCCATTTTTGAGATGGTTGATATTCGGTGTCTGTAAAAACAATTGGAGCGTCCAAGAATCTTTGGTCCTTGGAGTATAAACCGGCAGTGTCAATTCTGAAACCATCAACACCCTTTTCAAACCAGAAAGTCAAGGCAGACTTGTAAATAGCTTGTCTAGTTTCTTCGTTTTCCCAGTTAAGATCTGGTTGTGTCTTTGCGAATAATCTCAAGTAGTATTCATCAGTCAACTCATCATATTCCCAAGCAGATCCAGAGAAAAAGGATCCCCAGTTGTTTGGTGGTAATCTGGTACCATCTTCAGCGTATCTTGGTGGCTTCCAGATATACCAATCTCTCTTTGGATTGGTTTTAGAGGATCTGGATTCCTTGAACCAGTCGTGTTCAGTAGAAGTATGGTTAATGACCAAATCCAAAACCAACTTCATACCTCTTTTGTGCACTTCTTCGAGTAATTGGTCCATATCCTTCATATCACCGTATTTTGGATAAATCTTCTCGTAGTCGCTAATATCGTAACCCATATCATCTTGAGGAGAGTCGTACATAGGACTCAACCAGATGATTTCGATTCCCAAGTCCTTCAAGTAGTCAAGGGTAGAGATGATACCTTGCAAGTCTCCGACACCGTCTCCATTAGAGTCCTTGTACGAAGCAGGCCAAATTTGATAAATTGTGGAGTCTTTCCACCAAACATAATCTATAGTCATTTTCCTTAGTATATATCCTGTATAAAATTTAATATACTTTTTAAAACTTACCCCATAATTTAGATCTTGCTACTGATTTAAATAGCTGAAAAAAAAATTAAACAGGTGGGGGGATGTCGAAATAATATTTGTGGGGTCATCCTAATAAGAGCGAGTATTTTAGCGAGTTTAATTGCGAAGTATTTCAGCGACCATTTCGGCGATGTGGCACATTTTATTCCTGCAAAGAATATTTTTGCTTGGAAATTAATTGGAAATGTGGAGATCCGACATATGTCTATAGTGTCCAGGAAAGGTTGGCCATCGACTCAATTATTATTATGTAATTTAGCCTGTATATGGAACTTATAATTTTCCGGCTCTTGTTCTCGACGCAATTACCGATTTATTGCGGCAAATTGGCTATTGTTGGCTGCCCCCAATATATCTCCTCGTCAAATATTATTATTTAGGAATTGTGGTGATAACTTGACCCCACATAATTCTCGGCGAGATGGATTTTTTCGGTAACGTTTATTCAAAGGTCACAGAATCACCATAAACGCAGCCGTAGGGTTAACACTCATCTCTATTGCGAGAGATGCTTACATTTTCATAATACAGATATCTTTTTGTACGCTGAATGTTTATCTGAACTCTCCTGGTTTACTCACAACAGAATGGGCATGGGTAAAAAGAGATCGTACCATTGCAAGGTTATACGATTGCAGGGTTGTACGATTGCAGGGTTGTACGATTGCAGGGTTGTACGATTGCAGGGTTGTACGATTGCAAGAGATGCAAAAAGTATTATGCACCCGAGATAAGAGATCAATCTTGGCTTATTGGTTATTCCAACGTATAAACTCAAGACTTTCATGCCAAATCAGCTTTTTTGAGAACTATTGACATCACTCGGGAAAATCGATTGAATTCTCGCTCGAATTATATTCTAGAGTAAAAGCAATAGGCAATATTCTGGTCTTCTACCAACAGAATCTTCCGAATTCAGAGACAATAATGCCGCATCATTACCCAAGCGCCTACTTAAGCGTCACAGCGGCTCATTCCACAAGATTATGTGAAATCCTCCATGCATGTATTTTCTATTGACCCCACTGAAAATTTCTCGGAAACTTTTCCCCAGATTCGTATATGGGTTTCGTACGACCATGTCAGAATCACCAGGAAACATATATAAAAGGCACCAAAGTTCTTCTTAAACACCTTTGTATCATTACAATCAACACTTTATAACCATTCAACACTTAATATAAAAAGAATTCAAATATGTCTACAGAATTTGTCGAGGATGTCTCTAGACCAGATGACAAAAAGTTTGTCATAGAACCCATGACTAAGAAAGTTACCGATGAATCTCTAGGTTTTGAAGTAGAAGACTACATCTCTAAGTTCTTGGATATTTCTAACGATGCTAAAGAAAATGACAGTCAAGAAAAGGCTATGTCTTTGAAGGAAGGTTTGAAGACTTTTCCTAAAGCTGCCTTGTGGTCGATCGTATTATCAACTGCCATTATCATGGAAGGTTACGATACTAACTTATTAAATTCATTGTATGCGTTCCCTGCATTTGCTGAAAAATTCGGTACTTATTTTGAAGAACAAGGTGAGTATCAAATTCCTGCAAAATGGCAAACCGTTTTATCCATGTGTGTCAATGTAGGTGAAGTTATTGGATTATTCGCAGCTGGTATTATCGCCGATAGAATTGGGTACAGATATACTTTAATTGGTTCGTTGTTTTTGGTTACATGTTTTATTTTTATTGTTTTTTTCGCTAAAAATATTGGTATGTTAGTTGCTGGTGAATTATTGTTAGGATTACCATGGGGTGCTTTCCAAACTTTAACAGTTACTTATGCATCCGAAGTATGTCCATTAGTCTTGAGAGTTTATTTAACTACGTATGTTAACATGTGTTGGGTTTTCGGTCAGTTGATCTCTTCTGGTGTTCTTAAAGGGTTGTCAGGACGTACGGATGCGTTAGCATTCAGAATTCCTTTTGCAATTCAATGGGTATGGCCAATTCCAATAATGATTGGTATTTACTTGGCACCAGAATCACCATGGTGGTTAGCAAGAAAAGAAAAAGACGAGCAAGCATTGAAATCTTTGAACAGACTTATGTCGGAAAGCGACCATCTTCCGGATAAAACTATTTTGGCAGAAGCAATGCTCAAAAAGATGCAAATTACTATTGAGGCTGAGAATGCCAAAACAAAAAACACTACTTATTTGGATTGCTTTAAGGGAAACAATTTTAGAAGAACTAGAATCGCTTCACTTGTATGGTTAATTCAGAACTGTACAGGTTCTTCTTTGATGGGTTATTCTACCTATTTTTACCAACAAGCAGGTTTATCAACCAGTAATGCATTTACTTTCAGTATCGTCCAATATGTATTAGGTATAATTGGAACCCTTGGTTCTTGGTTTTTATCACAAAAACTTGGAAGATTTGATATCTACTTCGGGGGATTGTGTATTAATTTCTGTATTTTGATGGTTGTTGGAGGACTTGGTTTGTCAAGTTCTTCTGGTGCTGGTTGGGGTGTAGGATCTATGTTGTTAGTGTTTACATTTGTTTATGATTTAACAGTGGGTCCAATATGTTACTGTTTAGTTGCAGAGCTTCCATCAAGTATCTTAAGAACGAAAACTGTCATCATAGCTAGAAACGTCTATAACATCGCAGGTATTGTTATTGCGATTATTACGCCATACATGTTAAACCCAACTGCATGGAACTGGAAGGCTAAAACCGGATTCTTCTGGGCTGGAATAGCATTTTTATCTATAATATGGTGTTGGTTTGAATTACCAGAGACCAAAGGTAAGACATTTGCAGAATTGGATGCATTGTTTACAGCCAAATACAAAGCAAGAGACTTTAAGAAAGCAGAAATTGATCCATTTGATTCTGGAAGAATGATGGAGGAGCTCGGACAAGAAGGTATTAAGAACTTTATTGACAAGAAGGAAGAAATATTTGCTGAGAAAGCATAATTATATTTTTTTAGTTATATATTAATTAATAATGTGTAAGTGACAGGTGCACAATTTTGATTTGTCAAATAGTAATACACGAAAATTAATCCTTGATAAACTCGTCTAAATGACTAGACTGTATGAATTATATAGTTTGGTTCGAGATAAGATTGTCTTTCTATTAGCTAAAAAATCTTTCGCCCAATGACGCCTCTCACAGAATATTCGAGATAGATTGGTCGCAACCGTATTTCCTCAGAATGACTGCAAATTATGTCAGATTGCTGCTACTATGATCTCGATGAAACCACCATATTTACCTATTATTAAGCCAAAAAAAAGTTATCCTATTATTTAAGGTTTTGTAAGAGTTCTGAAAAGCATCAATACCAAGCTAAAGTGTAAAATTATTTATTTATTTTAAACCTGAATCAAAGTCTCGTAAACATCATAACAACCCATAATTGAATCTGTCATATCCACTGTCTCTAATTGATTTATAGTTACTAATTGATTTATAGTTTCCAACGATACTGATTTACAGTGACCCGTATGACGAATCGAAGAAAATATGCACTAAAGTAATATTTCCGTTTTCGGTATAAGAGTAGCAATTTAAAATCTAGCAAGTAACGAATTCCAATATATATTTAAACTCAGGAGAATGTCATTCATAAGAAGTTTACAAGGTAACTATTACTAAAAATGTCTTCTAAATATATTTTAGGAACCTTAGCTATTGCAGGTGGTGTCTATTACTATGATAGGAATGTCCAACCAATCATTCCTAGGAATAAGGCCATGGTAGAACATGACGTTGAAGAGGTGAAGAAGTTTTCATCAGATGTTCAAAGGGAAATCAATGAAAGAATTGAAGAACAAAGAAAGCAAATGAAGGAGCACCCATCATTGTCAAAACAACTCAAGGAAACGAAGTTATATCAAAACTTATCCCATAAGACAGGTGAATACAATGATGCTGTTAACGAGGCTACCACGCCGCAGGCGGATAAAAATATTCTCTCTAGAGGAGTGGATAAGTATATTGATGCAGTTAATTCAATTGGCGATCTTAACAAGACAAGTACCAATATATCCACGGTTTCTCCTGATAAGGAAATCAAACAGAAGTCGTGGGGTGCTTGGTTGAGAGGAGACAAAAGACAAGCAGATAAAAAGTTGGATGATGCTGTAGCAAAAGCAGAAGCCACCAAGAGTGAATGGCTTAATTGGGGCTCCAAAAAGACCGACGATGCATCTGCTGAATTGAACAAGTCTAAAGATGAATTGGAGTCAAAGAAGAATGAGTGGTTCAATTGGGGATCACAGAAATCAGACAAAGCTGCAGCAGAAGCAGATAACCTTAGAAGCACAACAGATAAGAAAGCTAATGAATGGTCTGCTTGGGGATCGAAGAAGGCGGACGAAGTATCCAGGGATCTTTCAAAGCTGTATGAGCAATCAAAACAATCCTTAGAGGAGACCAAGAAAAACCTTGGGGAAAGGTTTGAAGTAGAGAGACAGAGGGCAATTGAAAACTATGAGAAGGCAAGGGCCAATTTGGAAGAATTAACTTCCCAGTTACAGAAATCCTCCGAACCTGATAAGAATGCGAAGTTGGAAAAAGCCAAAGCCGATTTCCAGAGTTCAATTAGTAACTTGAAAGCATATGGTGACGATGTGTTTAACGATGTTAACTCCAAATTCAAAGAATTAGGTAAAAAGTAATTAATATTTTAGTATGTAATTTTCTTTAGATGCCAAAATATATAGTCGTTCAAAGATAGTGCGAATAGAATTTTTTTATATATAAATCTCACACCTCTAACAATACCTCGTTAGATTAAAATGATTCTCAAAGGTACACATATAAGAACGGTCCCACGATTCTACTGTGCTAATATAGAATCTCTTAAAAATGTAAATCATGTTCCAACACATGAGCTATTGACTAGGATGAATTTTATAAACCATCCAAAAGCGGGTCTCGTAAATTGGTTACCAATGGGTAATAACATGGTGCAGAGACTCTCTAGCATCATCAGAAAACGTATGGAAGAAGTTGGTTTTGAAGAAATAAACTTGACGCTTCTTTCAAGCTCTGATTTATGGAAGAAAACAAACCGTTGGAATAACTCAGAAATATTTAAGTTGAAGGACTCCTCCAAAAATGAGTTTTGTCTTGTTCCAACCGCAGAAGAGGAAGTTACTACTCTAGTAGCCAATCAGATAAACAGTGCTAAGAACTTACCTGTACTTTATTATCAAATTAATTCAAAGTTTAGAGATGAAAAGAGACCTAGAAGTGGGTTGCTTAGAGGAAAACAATTTCTTATGAAAGACGGATATTCCTTTGATGTTGATGAGGAAAGTGCCATGAACACGTATAGATCTGTCACAGGTGCATATGTGAATATTTTTTCTGATTTGAAATTGCCATTTATCAAAGCAGATGCCGACACTGGTGAGATTGGGGGATCCTTAAGTCACGAATGGCACTATATACATCATTCAGGTGAAGATAGTCTATTTAGTTGTGATACCTGTGATAGTGTATCTAACATAGAGAAGACATTGTCCTATAGCGAGACTGCAGAAGATGTTCAAGATGTCTCTGTCAAATATTTCATGACCATAGATAAAAACACGTTGATCTGTGCTTATTATCCTACATCCAGAGAATTCCAGCCAAATTTTATTAAAAATGAGATACAAGATGTTGATTTGACTACAACTAACGAAGACATAATTTTGGAGGAATTTTCCAACGAGGAGACTTTAATAAGTAAGAATATTGTAAGAATAATGGATGCTAGATTGACATCACGATCCAATTTCCCAGACTTTCCTATAAAATTTATTAATAGATCATTAATAACTACATTAACAGATATACCACTTGTTTCTGCCGTTGAAGGGGAAATTTGTGGTAAGTGCGAGGATGGTAACTTGAATTTAAAGCGAGCTATAGAGGTTGGTCATACATTTTACTTGGGTGATAAATATAGTAGTAGTCTTGGATGCGCTGTAGATACATTTGATTCAAACGGGAAAGCTCACAAAAAAGATTTAATTATGGGGTGCTACGGCATAGGTATAAGTAGAATAATCGCAGCTATTGGTGAAATTAATAAAGACGAAAAAGGTTTGAGATGGCCATCCGCTATATCACCTTGGAATGTCACTGTCATAGAAACCACAAGTCTTGACAAGAAACCTACTGAGGTATATGAATTGTTAGAAGCTAACAAAATAGAATATAGATTAGACAATAGACCAAAAATTGGTATTGGGAAAAAAATCAACCATTCCCATCTCGCGGGTATTCCATTGGTTGTTATTCTTGGAAAGTCATTCCCAATCATCGAAATTGAGATTAGAGGTGCTAGATATTCCAAGGATTTAGCATGGAAGAAACTCTACGAACAAAAAGATTTCCACTGGGAGGTAGATTACAATGACTCAGGAGTTGATGTGAAACACTATGTTCACGTGGATGGATTCACAAAGGTAATTGAATCTCTATTAGAAAACATGTAAATAGATTGCTTGTGTATTAGTGATATTTCAAATAGCACATATCGAGCTTCATTAATTATATATATACATCTCATCAGGACATATTATTCCAATTCCAACTTCAAATTCAAGCTATTTCCAACATGGCGTTATTTTCCAGAATTATAAGAATCTTCCAGTGATCTTAGCGAAGACGTGTAAGATGATAACAGAGAAGATGAAACCAACGGCTAAAAACAAAACAACCAATGGGTCAACTCTTAAACCTTGTGCTTCGTCAGTAAATAACTTCATCATAGTGGATGAAGAACCACCAGCACCAGCTGCTCTAGTAGATAATGGCAATGCATTTGATGTTTGTGCTTTCTTTTCGGCGGTGGTCTTTCTCTTAACGGCGCTCCTTAATCCTCCTGGGGCTGCTGATGATGACTACTCCTGTTAGTACGACTGACATAAGACCACTTCACGTATACATACCATATTAATTATAATTCTTGTCTACAAACTTTATATAACATACGTAGACAACTTGAAAAATTGGACGATTTGATAAATGAGATTTTGTGTGACAAATCACAATCACGTGACTCCATGAAAGGTAGTAGATTATTGTTGTCGATGCGTCCTCTGGTATCTGAGAATTATCACATTGCAATATGTGGGTGAATATTTCAGCTAGCTGAATATTAGAAGCGTATGAAATAAATTTTTACATATATAAATCACTAAGTCACTGTATATACAAGTGCATCTGTGTATATAGGAAATATATGGATACTGGAGGAAGTAATACGTTGCAAAATGCATCTTGTTCACCAGCCTTTAATGATATCAGCGTTAATTAGACAAAATCAATTAGCCATTTGAGAAATACTTGTATTTCTCGACGAAACTTTTGTAGATAAAGTAGCTCTCTACGGGATTGAGTTTAGGTCTGGAGTATAAATGGCTAAAACAGATTAGCGTATCTCTGTTCGCCTTTGTGTAATCAAGACTGCATATAGTGTGTAGATTTGAAAAAAAAACTTTCTTTGGCCCCTTCCAATTTAATATATTAGATATTTGATTGACAAGTAACTAAGTGACATAGATTTGTTTATATCTTACAGGGATACACTAACTAATAGTCGGTGAAATCAAAAAAAAACTAGTCAAGCACTTCCTTTTTCTTTTTTATTTAAAACATTTTGTATTTTTTTTTTAAAATTAGGTTTACGTTTTCACGAAATTTTGAAGAGTTTTTATATTACAAATTGATAAAACAACAACGAAACAGAGTATTTAACGGATAAGAGCACAAAAATGGATTTAAGAAACTTATCGTCTACTCCTAATCAGATGGATCCCGTCATTCAGCGCCGTCCATCGTTATCGTCTTTGTCGTCGACATCTGGATATTCCTCATCGACCTATGGAGCAAATAACGGAAACTCCACTCCGCAATTGGGAAATCAAAGGCTATCTTCTTCTTCCAGGAACAGCATTAGCTTGCAGAATTCGTGGTTGAACCAACAGGCTCAAAATTCGTCCAACTCAGTAGCGGCGTCAACCAATGTTGGTCCATGGGTTGAACAGCAACAAAAGCAACAGCAGTCCACTTTAAATACGTTGGACGCGAAAACTATGGAGTCGAACTTGAAGAAGGAAAAATCCGAATTCAATGAATCGATTAACATAAATAACGACGATACGAATCAAAGTACTAGCACTAACGACGATGACGAGGAATTGATTCCAACTGCTATTGTTATCAAGAATATTCCTTTTGCTATTAAAAAGGAACAATTACTTGAAGTTATGACAAAATTAAATTTACCTTTACCTTATGCTTTCAATTATCATTTTGATAATGGTGTTTTCAGAGGTTTAGCCTTTGCAAACTTTACTTCTACTGACGAGACATCTTTGGTTGTTAATCAATTAAACAGCAGAGAAATTGGTGGAAGGAAGTTAAGAGTTGAATATAAAAAGATGTTACCTTTACAGGAAAGAGAAAGGATTGAAAGAGAAAAGAGAGAAAAGAGAGGACAGTTAGAAGAACAACATCGTACTGCATCAAATGCTTCTTTGGCTTCTTTAATGTCTGCAACCTCAACCACTGCTGCAACGAAGAATTTAAGTGTGAATGAGAACCAATCTAACACTACCGAAAGATTATTTGTAAATTTGCCAATTTCCAATTCATTATCAGCACCTCCAATTGAAACTAATTTGAATGATCCAGAAACTTTAGACCTTTACAATCAATTGATTCTATTTAGAGATGATGTTTCTAGGTCTGTTTTTGAATTGGCATTTTCTACATCTCAATTGAGTATGAGTTCGAGAAAGGTATTATCAATTTTGTGCGTATACTTAGGATTATTGGAATTATTTGATAACGGCTTAATTATTATTAGAAGAAAGCCTGGATACATTCCTCAATACTTATCTTATCAACCACAACTTCCTCATACTCCTTCTCACACTAATTCAGTATTGAATCAAAACCAGAACCAGATAGGTCAATTTAATAATGCAGCCCACCCTGAATTATTAAGATCTCAATCCCAATCTGCTTTGCAATTGCCTAGATTGAGACAACAATCTTCTACTCCTATCCAGCAACACTTCCCTCAATACCAAAACCAATCTCTGCAATCCCAACCAATGGCAAACGCTCAACAGTCAAGACCTTTCTCCCAGGTTCAGGCATTTAATATGTACCAGCAACCTCAACACCAACACCAACACCAATCTCAAGGTCAACCTCAATTGCAATCAAACTCCAATAATCAAGCCTCAAATAACCAATCACAGATGGGTACTCCAACAATGGGACCTTCAAGCGCTGCTGCTTTATTAAGAAATACAAACAGCAGATCGTTTGTTGATATGCGTTCTACAACCCCGTTAGTTAGCACATATTCTCAGCAAGCCAACACCACTGAATCTCCAACCCCACAACACACTCACCAACAAGCATTTTTCCCAAATGTTCCAAACACATCTCAACCTACCACGCCTTTAGTTTCTACTGATATTAATGCCAGATTCCAACCTTTTGGTCAACACTCACACTTGGCTGGTAGTTTTACGTCCTTACAACAATCCTCTTCCACAAACTTAGATGAATATTCAAATTCAAGTACTACGAACGTTAATGACTCATTAAATAATAAATTTAATTCAATGAATTTATCAAACAACTACGACAATTCTCCGGGCATCTGGGGACCAAAGTAAACAGCTCTTCAGATATTCTGTTGATTTAATTGATGATTATGTGCTATGATTATGATTAAACGAATATGTCGCTCTCCAATGACAAGACACGAAATAAAAAATCATTGAAAGTTACTTACTTTAATCAAAAATTTTATTACAAAATAAAAAAAAATTACGTTACCGAAGCCTATTTTATCCCCCCCCCTCAATCACTAGATAACAGGGAAATAAAACTTTATATATGACTTGGTGATTCCAGGTCTGCATTATTTAATGTTAGAAAATGAAACCAAATATGATTACAAACATCTATATATTAATGCGCCCTTGATAGATTATAATTTTTGTCCTATCTTTATTATATGTTTTAATGTATTCGCTTATAGTACTACGCCAATTCAATTCGGTTATTGGTAGATTTTCCGTCCACATTGTGTCATGACACACACAACGACACACATCAACGAAAAAAATATTACGCTACGCATCAGAACAATTCCAGTTGCGTGTAGGAAACAGTTTTCAGACATGCTACAAAATTAGATCGCTAAAAACAATGACAATTGAGGTCTAATAATAATAATAATCGTTCCATGCCGTCTAATTCATTATCTCTAATGCGGTTTTTTTGCTGTTGTTAGAAGAGCTGGATGTCTATATTTGTGATTCAAGATATAGTGGGACCGTGAATTATCCACCACCGTATGTCTTCTGCAATTCTACCATTCTCCAATTCTCCGGTCGACCCCTCTTGCCACCAGAATTAATTGCTATTATGCAAGTCGCTCTATAAGTAGTTATGTGTGAAATTTTATGAAGAAAGTCCTCACGTGATCTTTTTTTCTCTCGCAAAAAGAAAAAAAAAATTGACGATGATGGCTCACCTCAATAAAATAGGAATTGTAACAGTAAACATTGATAGATTATATCAAGAAAAGTGAATTTTTTATAGGCCCGAACTACAGCGGAATTTTTACAACAGTACATTTGGAGTGTTTGAGTGAAATTCAATTTTAGTGGAAGATTTTTAAGGAAAAAGAAACGACAAATCAAGTTACATTCCTTACAGCAATATCTAAGCACAAGAAAATAGGATAAAGCTATTATAGGTGTTGCAGAAAACTTAGAAATCATAGCCTTTAATCACTTGTAATATAGATTTTTTTAATTGATATACAATGGGTCAAATTCTTTCACAACCGGTCACTGACAAGCAATCAGAAGAGGATAATGACCAATACGTAGCATACGGATTGTCTTCGATGCAAGGTTGGAGAATCAACATGGAAGATGCACATTCAACGGTGTTGGATGTTCATTGTGACAGTTTATCAGACACTTCTAACCAAGAGAAAGATAACATAGAACACGTATCCTTATTTGGTGTGTATGACGGTCATGGGGGAGAAAAAGCTGCTCTTTTTGTTGGTGAACATTTACAAGAAATACTTAGATCTACAGATGCATTTACAAAAAAGGACTACATCAATGCTTTCAAGGAAGGATTTTTGAGTTGTGATCAGTCAATTTTACAAGATTACGACATGAAAGACGACGATAGTGGATGTGCTGCTACTGCGGCTCTTATCACCCCTTCTAAAATCATATGTGGTAACGCTGGTGATTCCAGAACTATAATGTCCATCAATGGTTATGCTAAGGCATTATCTTATGATCATAAACCATCTAATGAAGGTGAAAAGGCTAGAATCTGTTCTGCTGGTGGGTATGTTGACATGGGTAGAGTTAATGGTAATTTAGCTTTATCTCGTGGTATTGGTGATTTTGAATTCAAGAAGAATCCAGATTTACCTGCCGAAGAACAAATTGTTACTTGTTACCCTGATGTTATACAACATAACCTTGATTTCACTAAAGATGAATTTTTAGTCGTTGCTTGTGACGGTATTTGGGATTGTTTAACTTCCCAAAACTGTGTCGAATGTGTAAGAAGAGGTATTTACGAACGTAAACCACTTTCTACTATTTGTGAAGAAATAATGGAATTGTGTTGTGCTCCAACCAGCGATGGTTCTGGTATTGGTTGTGATAATATGTCTATAATCATTGTTGCCTTATTAGATGAATCAAAGAAAGAAACATTAGACCAGTGGTACGAAAAGATAATCAAGAGAATTGAATTATCTCAAAAGAGCCCACAAAATAAAGAATATGGTCCAATATCAGCTGAATATCAAGACATATATAAGGAAATGTATGGTGAATACTATGAAATTGGTCAACAGGCCCAAAACAACAGCTCTAGAGGAGGTGGTGCTGGTCCTTCAATGTTCGGTGGCTTGTCCGGTTTACGTGCTGGCGGGGGGTTTGGAAGATATGGTGAGGAACACGAAGAAGATGAAGTTGTGGAAAACGGCGATGAACAGGGAAATCTTTCTAGTGGTGCCGTTTCCTTACAAAATTTATTAGCAAGCAATGCAATCACTAACGAAAATGGTGTTATCTACTTAGATACATCTTCTGCTCAATCATTATTAGCACACTTTGGAATGTCTGGAGAAGATGTTGAGGAAATTGATGAAACTCATGAAAAACATATCGAAGAAGTGGATGAAGGTGAAGAAGAAGAATCTAAAGAAGATAAGAATTGATTGTTCTGATGATTTTTTTTTTTGAAAAAAAAATTAATATCTTCATGTCGTTCAAGCACAGTGAAGATATATCTTGTTTCATGACTTAATTAAGCATAAATATTCAAAACTTATTTATGAGTTAAAGTTTTTTTTATTGGTCCTAATGTTTATGACCTCTATTTTTATAGCTATACTTTTTTTTTATTAGCAATTCTTATAATACTAATTCTATTAGACTAACATTTTTTACCCTTATCAATGAGAACACATTTTATTTTAATTTCATTGATAGATTACGAATTATTCTACGTTAATATATGCTTCCAACAAAAGTCAACTCAGTTGAATGTGTAAAATAAACTCTAGGTCTGTTTCTTGGTAAAAAAAAAAAAAAAAAAAAGACTGAGAACAAAATTCCATGATACGATGTAAATAGCTCTATACTTTGTATTTATATCAAATGTGGACAGAAGTATCTACGTTGCTAAGCACACCAAGTTGAAGTTCTGGCTCAAATTTGGTTCATATTGAAAGGGTAAAACTGTACCTAAGAATAAAAATACTTTAAAGGAAGCTAAATCAGAATATGTATATATTTTCCATTATTTCTTTGCTTTATCATCTCTTTTCTACTAGATAGGTCCTTGTTTAACGATGTGAGTATCGAGTTCTTGATAACAGCTTCTTTATACAGTCCAATTTATTATACGCGTAAACATCCCATCAGAAAAATATATGATCAAAGAAGATTACAGTGAAGTCTGGTTATAAGAAGAAATTAGAAGAGAATAGTGGCATCGAGGTTATTAAATAATGCCTCCTGCAAGTAATCATTTACTAGAACTGTTGAAGATTACAAATCATCGGGATTATGAAGACCTAAAGATCGAGAGTCTTGATGAGAGATCTCACCGGAAAAGAACAAACAACAATTACTCACTAAAGAAGTTATTCAGAGATTCAATTAAGCCTGTTGATGCAGATTTAGTATCAGAAAAGATACGACGAGGTGTGAAGATATATCCACGCAATAGATCAAGTTTTATTGTTGGCATTAAGTACGATAAGAACAGTAGAAAACTGAGGAGCTTACTAAAATCTCATAGTCTGAAAAGGAAAAGTTCTTTGGATGGATTATCAGCTGAATCTTCAGGATCAAAACAGAATGCATCAGAAAAAGTAGCTTTAATCTCCAGGGAGTTACCCTATAAAGGTATTTTAAAATTCCCAGATTGTACTATAAACGACACTGACCCCACAAAATCTGATAGAGAGATATTCAATAAATACTTGGAAGAAGACGAAAAATTACGATTTGAACATGAACTAGCTCGTGGAAGTTTAAATAATTCTGAGAACAATGTAGATACGAGAGAAAATACACCTACCATAGGTTCAAACAACTATTTGAAGTCGCAGATAGAGAAAATACACTTTCGTAATTATGAAATCGAAACTTGGTATACAGCACCTTATCCAGAAGAATACTCACAATCTAAGATTATTTATATTTGTGAACATTGTTTAAAATATATGATATCACCATTATCATTCACCAGGCATCAATTAAAAAATTGTAATTTGTCTAATAATCATCCTCCAGGAAATCAAATTTATAAAGACACAGAGAAAAGAATTTCTATTTGGGAAGTTGATGGAAGGAAAAATATCAGCTATTGTCAGAATCTATGTCTTTTGGCTAAACTATTTTTAAATTCAAAGACGTTGTACTACGATGTGGAACCTTTCATATTTTACGTGCTTACCGAGATTGATGAAGAAAACCCATCTAACTATCATTTTGTGGGCTATTTTTCTAAAGAAAAGTTAAATAACTTAGATTATAACGTTTCATGTATTTTGACCCTACCGATTTATCAAAGAAAAGGCTACGGTAACTTATTGATAGACTTCAGTTATTTGTTGAGTAGGAATGAATTTAAATTTGGTACTCCTGAAAAGCCATTAAGTGATCTTGGTTTATTAAGTTATAGAAATTATTGGAAAGTCACGGTAGCTCAAACGCTATATTTTTTATATGATAAATATTTAAGTGGTAAAGAATCAGGATTGACTGATATATCCATTTCTATCGAAAACTTATCGAAATTGACCGGAATGATACCTTCTGATGTTGTTGTGGGCTTAGAACAATTAGATTCTTTATTAAAAAATCGCATAACAAATACTTATGCCATCGTAATTAATATGAAGAAGGTAAATGAAGTAATTGAAAAATGGAAAAGTAAAAATTATGTAACCCTCGATTATAATAAGCTATTATGGAAACCAATGCTTTTTGGTCCATCTGGTGGAATAAATTCTGCTCCAACTTTATTACAAAGTTCAACTAATACAACTGTTCAAAACAGTTCTGGTCAACCTGTTCCACATAATAGTATTTCTTTAATAGTTAATTTTCTCAAGGATGATATCAATAATCCTTATACATTCCAGCAAGAGGCTATAAAAGAGATTGAATTGTATCTTGACATAAATAAAGAGAAAGCTTTACTGTCTACAAATGATTCAACGGATCTGAATAATGCCAAAAACTTCGAGAACTTCGTGGTTTGTTATCCAGGTATGGATTTTAATATTAAAAGAAAACCTAGTAAATCAATTGACAATAATGTTAAAATCCCTGGAGCGAGAGGTAGTGATTATATTGGCGAGAGCACGGAGTTAGAAGAATATGATGAAATATTTAAATATGACGAAATTAACGACGACGATACACGTGAAGATGAAGATGAAGAGTTTCAAGACTATGAAGATCAAGTTGAAAATGAAGATGGTGAGATTGAAGAAATTGAAGATGATAATTCTATTATATCTACTAGTGACGTTGAAATTAATGAGGAATCTGATAATAATGAAGTGAAACTCGATGCTGACAACGAAAGCTCAGATGAACTGCCCGATGGACAATATTTCACCCCAATGGTTGGTTCCCCTATTGAAGAAGAATTTTCAAGAAATGGAGATATCAAAGAGCCATCTAGGAAAGATAATGTTATAGATAAATCCCCAGTATCACCAAGATCTTCAAGATTAACAAGATCATTAAGGTCAACCAGATCGGGTTCTCTGTCTGAAATTAGTTCTATTGCTCCACGTCGTAGATCTAATAGATTATCAGAAACAATTGTAGAACTTTCTCCCAGACGCAGATCAACTAGATCACAAGTACGATACAAGTGAAATTAATAAGCACTACTTACAAGGAAATAAAATGTATAATATATCTGTATACTACTAAGTCTATAATTATAATGCATAATAAAAATCTATCCGAATAATTTGACAGAATTTTCGTAAATTTCATCTAAGAATTTTTCAACCTCTGCTTCCTCTGTCAATCCATATAACGAACACATTACTTCAGCGACTTGACCTACAAATACTGGTTCATTTCGAGATTTAATTAACGGATAAGAAAAAGGGCCCATTTGCATAGAAAAGGAGCCATCTCCATTATTACGTGATCCAACTAAAGTCTTGTGCTTTTCAAAATTGTCAACTTTAATTGAAGGAAATGGAACAAATGGGTCTAATTTTATTTCAGGGAGCTTGGGGGAAGATGCTTTCTTTTTAGATTTCTTCTTTCCATCTATTTCTATTGTTTCTACCTTCTCTTCTAATGTTTTTTCTTCTGGAGCCTTTTCTTCTGGAGCCTTTTCTTTAGTTTCTTCGCTTGAAGTAACTTCTGGATAAAATTTGTTAGGATATGGCGTAACAAATTTGTGACTAGCATGGCTCTTTCTAATTTCACACCATGGTGCATCCGTTTCAATCATCAATTTAGAACGAGGAATCAACGATGCAACCTTTAAGTTCTCTTCAGTTTTTAAGGAACATCCATTAATACTTACGTAAAAGCCTAAGTCGAGTACCTTCTTTAATTCTTCTTCTGTTCCAGTAAAAGAATGGACAACACCATTACCTTTCTTGATGGCACCATTCTCGATAAACGGTTGTAATATGGCTACAAAATCATCGCAGGCACTTCTCATATGCAAAAACAAAGGAATCTCTAAGTTCTTGAGGGAAGAAACCACCTCCAATTGCTTCTTGAACATGGTCAATTGTTGATTCTTCGTAGAATAATGAAGTCTATCATAATCTAAACCTATTTCACCAAATGCTCCCACATATCCTTTCTCGTATCCAACTTCGACAAGCTCCTTTAACTTACTTAATATCTCATTAATATCAGGAACCAACTCTTCTGTGTACACATTATCATCTCCCTTGATGTAGAATTCTTGAGCGACAGTACATGGATGTACACCAACTGTTGATTTAAAACCTGGATACGTCTTACACAATTCAAAGTGTTCTTCGCTTTCTTGTATGGAAGAGGCAGTAATAAGCATCTTCTTGACATTAAACAACTGAGCTCTGTCTATAACCTTCTGGGTATCTTCAAGGTGCTTTCTCTTCGAATTCCCATGATAAAATCCTTGAAACATAGAGTCTGAAAAGTTAACCCCTATATCATAGTAGCGGGGTTTCCATACGGTACTAGTAGCAGCCATTCTTCTAAATATAACCAGCTTTATGGACATAAAATACCTTTGCACCTTATATTTTGTCAAAGTTCTGATGAAATCGATGCAGATCGGTTTAAATTATAAATTGAAATTTATATAAATGTAGCTTTATAGTATGAGTGAAACTTTGGATAAGACTCTTCAGAGTGAAGCTGTACAGTTGAAACAGGATCAAGAGATAACAAGAGTACTCGGTTGTTCACAATGGGATTATTTTTCAATCATGGAGATAAATCCTCTTAGTGTAGATCTAGATGAGTTGAAGAATATTGTGAAAAAGGCTTATAGAAAGAAGAGTTTATTTATACACCCTGATAAGACAAGCAATCGTGACTCAGAGTTAGCGTTTGATAGGCTTAAGAAAGCAGAACTAGTATTATCAAGTCAGGAACTTGATACGAACGAGATGGCGCTAATAGATGAGAACTCCAAGGCTCTTATCAATGAAAAAACTCGTTTAATTGATATTTATGCAGATGTTGGAAAGAGATTTTTGAAGGATGGATTGGATTCAAATGGTGAATCTTACAAGGAGTTACGTGCTGCTGTGGAAAATATATTGCATGAAGAAATGAAGCATATCCAGGTCGAGAAAGACTATCAACAACGTCAAGAAGCCAATAGATTGGCAGAGATAAAGAAACAACAAAGGGAAAGAGAGTTGAAGAAGCAATTTGAGCACAAATGGGAAGACGAACGGGATCTTAGAGTCAACAATTGGAGAAAATACACCCACAAGGTAGAGAAGGATAAGCATAAAAGTAAAAAGAAGTCTAAGAAGCCTAAGGTATTGGCATAATATTGCAAATTATCTCATTAGACACACTATTGTATGAATACTGAAAGCATAAGTTATTACTCGAATTAATTAGCGAGCTGCTAAGACTTCTTGATCTGTGATAAAATAACGAGAGGCATATACCATAACACAAGTTACTGATTAATTGTTTCCAGCTATTTGTGAGCTTCAGCGATATTCAGATTACCATTAAGCTATTGTATTTCGTCTCCTCGATCTAACAGTCCCCAACTTGAAGTGATAATTAGATTAATGATTAGTATATATACATCTACATCTTTCTAAATTTATGTACTAATAATACTTCTACTTCTACTCTGTTGAGCTATTGTTCCTCTTACATATCGACCAAGTTTAGCTTTAGTCTGGGACGGATAAAAGAATCATTATGATAATCAACAAAAATCTCAATTGGCACAAAATTTCATTGAAAATTTACAATGATATAAGCATCTCTCTAATGTCCCATCCAACAATCTCCCAATTAATATCCGTAGGGCTTGTATCCTTCTTGACAGGATTCTGGATCAACAAGCTTCTATCTGAAAAGCTAAGGAGCAAGGCTCCATCTAAATCTAACCCTGATCAATACGGATCAAACACTCCATCTAGTGATTATGCTAGCGATGAAGAGTCTGACGAAGAAGACATCGACGTGAATTCATTGTCATTAAACGAAATACCAGGTGAAGTAAGAATGACCTTGATAGTCCGTCAAGACTTAAAAATGGGTAAGGGAAAAGCTGCTGCACAATGTCTGCATGCTACTTTAGCATTATACAAGAAGATCACCAACCCCCAAAGCGATGCCTACAATCCAGAAATGGTTAACAGATGGGAAGGTGCTAATGGCCAGGCAAAAATCACTTTGCAAGTCCCAAACCAAGAAGAAATGGATTTATTATTTGCTCAAGCAATATCGTTGGGCATCAACTCTTATATCGTACATGATGCTGGAAGAACACAAATTGCTGCTGGAAGTGCTACAGTATTAGGACTTGGTCCAGCACCAAAGATGATTATCGATCAAATAACTAAAGACTTAAAATTATATTAAATCCTAATTAACGCATAGGTAGTTTTGTACGACTAAAAAGGAAGCTATAGAACTAAATATGTCTTAAATGCTTTTGTAGCAAATATTATTGTTTTTTCTTCATTGATCCTTCTATACTTAATGGATTAACGGCAGAGCTAGCTCTTCTCTTTCTTCTACGAGATATATTTACAGAATCATTAACATCAACAAGCACGTCATCGTCATCTTCGTCGTCATCGCCTATGTCATCGATATCGTCAATAACATCATCCACGTCGTCATAAAAATCGTCTTCGTCTAATCCTATAGAAGACTGTCTTCTCTTTCTATGATCGGTTGAAGTTGATGATCTATGTCCATTTCTGAGTTTCTCCAAGTAGTCAATTCTAGACCATATTTCACCCTCCGTTCTTTGAGGTAATAAAATCGATAACTCAGCAAAGGATAATTCTCTATTACGACGATTAATTAATAGTTCATCTTCCTCCATTGACCAGGGAATCATAAATATTGGTTGATTATTGCTAGGAGTTGTACTCTTCGGCTTTGTCGATTTTATTTTGGTTTTGTTGGTATTTTTTGCGTCTATTTTCTTGTCCTTTGAATCATCGTCTTTCTTGTCACCAGATTGATGGTTTCCCACTGAACCTGTCCTCGAGAACAATCCCAGCTGCCCGACAATACTAGAGTTCCGTATACTCGATAATGTGGTGGCATGGTGAGAGAGACCAGGAGGACCACCTACACTCGAGCTTCTAGATGGGCCACTAATGCTGTTTCCTCCGCCAAACAAAATTGGCAAGTGTGCCAATGCACTGTTACTCAGTTGATGATGAGGAATGTTCATGGAGTTCGACGGTAACGACGATACCGATGACCTCAAGGAACTAACTGAGTTTCTGTCATCACGGGAAATTTGAATAATGGAGTTATTGTGCATATTAACCCCGTTGTTGTTTACTCCCATGCTTTGGTGGTTATTATTACTGGACCCAGAGCTGCTGTGGCTGGGCTGCGACGTCGAGTTCCTGGGAGTCAACCCTGAAGACTGCGAATGCGGATGTGATTGGTTGTGTGGGAGGTTCATCGTGGGATCGATGGAGATCTCAGCATAATAGCCACCGCCAGTTGTTGTGCCTGCAACATGATGAGGTTGTGGGTCCAAGGGTACTTCAGATTTGGGCGAGTTCTCAAAGTGGGTATGTCCAATTGTGTTTGTAGTTTGAATGTTCCCATTTGGCGAATGCAAGCTGGGTGAGCTGGGATTGGTATTCGAACCTGGCGGATAGTTTGGTGCCGGACTCGAAACACTGGAGTTGTTGTTCGATAATGCGTTTAATCCTGCTAAAGCATTACTGACATTATTGTCGTATCCGGTGAACGTCGCATTGCTGATGGGTGAATACGCTGACGGAAACCGCCCTGGCGAGTTGTAGGACTCTACCTTTGTCCTCACGCCGCCGCTGGCAACGTTCTTCTTGGGCTTTTTGGCTCCGCTGCCAATCTTGTCTGCGCCGGTGGCCCCTAGTGCCGCTGCCGATTTGGGTGGGTTTTTCAAGTTCCCTGACTTCAATCTTCTCCATCTGAATTGGCATGCATTGGGCGTTCTGTTGGTGAAGTGGCTGGCGATCTCTTTCCACCCCAATTTCTGCTGGTCCTTAAGATGCATCAATAAGATGTCGTCCTGGGCGTCCCAACTCGTCGGCGTCCTGGAGAAGTTTTTGGCGCCACTGTCGTCTCCATTTGCTTGATTAGTGTCTCCTCCACCCATGTTATCCACCATCGTACCTTGATTGTTAATCATGGTATTGTCTACGACTTACTGTGTCTAAAGAGATATATATTATATATAAGATGATCATCGTCCGACTCGACGATCAAATCGAAGATGGACGGTACACACTTGATCATGTGAATTGCGTATAGTACTACTTACTCAATGAAGCCGATTTTTTCACCCCAGTACTCTTCGGCTTCTACTATGGTGTTGTTGTTGGCCTTCATCTTGTTCATTGTCTCTATGTACTCGTCGTACTCGTCACTGTCGAATACAATACCTCCTCCGGCCTGCAAGTAGGCCACACCGTCCTTGTAGACCATGGTTCTGAGTGCGATGCAGGTGTCCATCGACCTGCCGTCGTAGCCCCAATGGCCCACAGCACCGGCGTAGACACCTCTCTTCTCCTTCTCCAAGGTCCCAATGAGCTCCATGGCCTTGACCTTGGGGGCTCCGCTGACAGTGCCCGCAGGGAAAATCGATCTGAACGCATCGAATCTGGTCTTGTCAGGTCTCAAGGTTCCACTGACCTCAGAAACCAAGTGCATGACGTGGGAGAATCTCTCGATCTTCAAGAGCCTGTCGACCTTGTTGGTGGATGGCACGCACACTCTGTTGACATCGTTACGGGCCAAATCCACCAACATGATGTGTTCGGCTCTGTCCTTCAAACTGGACCTCAATATTTCGGCATTGGCTTCGTCTTCGTCGTTGGTCTTTCCTCTCATGATGGTACCGGCAATAGGGTGGGTGACGATCTTGTTCTTTTCGTCACACTTGACGAGTAACTCAGGCGAGGCCCCGATAATCTGGAAGTCCAACAAGTCAATGTAGAACAAATATGGAGATGGGTTGACGCTTCTCAACTGACGGTATATGTTGAACGGATGCAACGACGTCGGTCTTGCTACTCTCTGCGAAGGAACGGCCTGGATGATGTCACCGGCCAAAATGTGCTTTTTCAAGGTAGAGACGTGGTTTTCGTAACCCTCCTGTCCAATGTTGGAGATGAACGTTTGGTTCTTCTTAATAAGACCCTGTTTTGGGTTGACATCTTCTGCATACTCAACAGACTGCAATATTTCCTCTATCTTTTCTATTTCTTTCTCGGCCATCTCGAAACTCTCCTTGATGTCATCGCCGTCGTGGACTTCAACGTTATTGATGATCTGGAATCTTTGGTAAACATGGTCAAAGGCAATGATCAAGTCACACAACATCAACACAGCCTCTGGAACTTGTAGCACATCCTTTAATGGCTTACGGGTCTTTGGTTCGAAGTATTTGATACAGTCATAAGAAATGTAACCGATGGCTCCTCCACTCAACTTTGGGATACCTGGTAATTGCATTTGCTTGTGTTTCTTCATTTCCTCTTCAAGAACCGTTATTGGGTCAACATTGCAGAAGCCCTCAGGGTATATATCGCTGTCTTCACCGGTCTTGATGATCTTCTTAGGGTTGATACCAATGAACGAGAATCTGTCGACAGTGTCACCGTTCAAAGCTGATTCAAATAGAAAAGATGGTGTTCTGTCTTGGGAGTTTAATTTAGCTAACTTCAAATACACTTGGTTGACATTCAAGTCTACATTCTTGACATATCTGTAGATTGGATATAAGTTTGGCTTGTTTTCCAAATCCTTCTGGGAGTCAACAATTGAACAAAATTGCTCAAAAGAGGGTTGTGTTTTTGTCTATAACGTTAGTATATTGTATTTGTTATACTGGAACCGTCAAATACTCACAAACATCGTGTATTACGTCTGTCGTTATAGTCTTATTCACTTAAATGAAGCCTGAACTGAAAAATTCTATGAGTCAAATAAATTTATATGCACACCAGTATCATATCTCTAATTACTTTAAATAACGGTTACAAGTGAAGTACAATACGCTCTAAAACCCAGTTACCTGCTTAATACAAGTCCCAAGGGTACAAAATATTATCCCAACACATAAATGTATAATGAACTTATCCATGAAAACATAGTCAACTCAAGAATGGGATAAGTGATTGGGCTTCCATGTAGCTTATATAAATGCCCTATTTCTTTCATGAATCAGAACTTTATCAATAAAGACTCCTTAAACCCAATGAATCAATTTCAGATAATTTCGTTTTATCGGCACATCTGGATCAACTTCATTATAAGGTTACTTTTAACAGTGATTCATTAAATACATGAAAAATACCAAAGATTATTATCTTCTGAGCTTTATAAGTGTTCAAATGCCTTATTTTCAGTGCCAAATTACATATTTCCATCAGCATTAGTAACTACAGAAGGAATAGAACTTCCTACCATATCAATTATACTAATTTGAGTTTTTTGCATTCAATTTTATCCACGCTAGCACGCTACTTAGCTCAAAGAATAAAGATTCAACGTAATACTAAACTGAAGATATTCAAACTGGTATTGCTGAATTCTCCCCAACTCAGGAAATATATTTCTGCTAAATCAAATTTAAAGCTTTGGTTTAATTACGATATCGCATTCTCATATATTAGCGGTAACTTGAACTGCATTGATTTTATTTAAATTCTAAATACCCTCTACATTATTTCTCTTATTACATTACGACCCCTAAATTGTCATGAAACAGAATAAATTTGCTAAAATAGAAAAAAGATGGTAATAGGAGAATTAGAAAGAAAGTATTAAGGACACCATCATATGTTTTCATTTTCTTAAAAAAATCATTTTATACTATATCTAAATTATATTAGAGCTAGGTTCTTCCCTGTAATACCATACTGATAATAATCTGTACATTCTTTGAACTAAAATTAATTGATTTGGCATAAAAATTTAATTCTATTCATACCCCAGGAAAATAAGGAAATCTTTCATTCAAATTGTCGTATTACCTATCTTAGGCTCGCCCTGATACCTTCTCTTTCTTCTCTTCATTGACACATCATCCAATATAGAATCCATAAATTTGTAATCAAAGGCAACATGTTCTAAACCTAACCTAGAAATGAAAGAGTTGAACAGTATTCAAGAGCTAGTGTTTTAATTTTATTCATACTACTTGAATAATCTTCATCCTATCTACTTATATCCCCTGGATAATATTCCCTGTATTATTTCTAGGGTAGTGGTACTTTTTATTACACTTACATTTAAAGAAATGCAGTGATACAAAAAGAGAGAAGACTTTAGCTAGTCCACTAGATCAAATATATATATTTTTTATTTTTATCAAGTTTCCTAAGTCAAATGACTATAAAATTTAGAGTTATAAACAAAAATAAAACAAAATAAAACAAAGCACATTTAGAGTTATAAAGAAACAAAACAAAACAAAACAAAAGACATTCAGAGGAGAATAACAAGGAAAGGTTGATGTGCCTGAAGGAAGATATACATATAAATCGAGTAATTCAAAGATATAAGGGAAGAATGTTAACAGTCCAACTCATAATCATAAATATCACACATATGGTTTTTACACGTAGATGTTCCAACACTCACTATCAATACCTCCCTATGCATTAAAATAGAGCCAGCTACGAACTCTGCCCAATCTGAAGTCCATTCTGCTCCTAAACTGTCAGACGATTCAAGCCCATTGTTACTGATCCGTCGTTTACAGCTGCCCCAACGATAGCTGTACAGATTAATGCAATTGCAGCTGACGCCGCACACACGGCTATCCCTACCAAGTTACCGAACGCTGTGGTTATAACTCCTGTAGTACAAGTTTTCTTTGCTACCCAGCCCGGTATCCCTTCTAAAACCCCCTGATACTGCGTCACCAGCACCAATAACGGATCTTAAAATTAAACTTTTCGCAATCGTGTAATTAGTTTTCTAAAGCCATTAATTATGTAGGCTAATTTTAGATCTTGGCTTACAGGAACATTACTATTCAGAGTAAGAAAAAAGCAGCATAGCCTGTCCATACCACCATTATGGTTAAAACTACTGCAAAAGTGTACAAGACACGTCTGGCAAACTTTTCTCTTTTTGAAAGAGGGCTACCTTATCCCACTCTATATTGTGAAGCTTCTAAGTCATATTATTCTTGAATTCTTGATAAAATAGATAAAAAAGAATTACCTGCTGTACTTTCTAAGGGTATTTATATAAATTTTATTCCATTTCCTAAAGTTTTAATGCAGAGTTACTACCCCACGGAGCAACCTAAGTCAATAAAATATGTGACTAGTTAGAGCAGATTGAATCTTCAAATTATTTTTCATGCAAACACTAACCTTTGTAGGTGACATATCCAACCAATCGAATATCTTTCACTAATTTGTGGTTTCCAATAGTTGTCGAACATGGTTTCATAACTTTAAGCTGTCAGAAATAAATCCGACATTATAGATATTTTACTTCATTCCAAATATTACATGCAAATTACCTGTTTCCATTTAACATTAGACCTAGAAGGGATGCTTATATTATTGGGGGTTATTCTTATGTCAAAAGGACTATGCCCATGTCTATGGGACTTTGCTTATGTCTCAAGATATGTCACATTTTATGTCAACTGCTTCATTGGGCTAATTTGCAGTGTAGCTAATTGTTGCGATTTCAAGATTCATTGCATAATTGGAGAGAATTAATCGTGTGGGCATTAAGCTATTTAGTTTAAACTTTTTATTGAATAATTGGGCATATATTTTGTTAAAATATGTGAGAGTATCTTAGTAAAACAAAGATACCCCAAGTTTAAGTCTAATTTACACTATTATAGCGCATCCTTTAAGAATTATTCTTTACAAGAGATATAGTATAATCTTCAATCATCTAACTCCTATTTGCGAACGTTGTTCTCCATTTGTAACTAGAATATATATATACATAAGAAACAGTTATTATTGGCTTTTAATCGGTAAGTCCTTTAGTCTTTTTATTATTTGATCCCTTATGTCATCTTAATCCTATTAATATATAAACCATATGCAATATGTCACCACCTTGGCTTTTTAAAACAATATTATTTTTGTGCAAACCTATGATACCTATCTTTAATGAATGATTAAATAAAACGAGAAGGTTACAGGTGGCCTAATGAAATACATATATATACGCCAATTTATTGTATTTTCTTATGTCCTATGTCAACTGCAGTTCAACTTGGGATAGATTATCCGATGAGTTGAATAGTCTGTTTCAAAGAACTCATATTTTGCAGACGTGAATAAAAGTTTGGATTTTCATCCAATAAAATAAGGCATATTTTTCGGATCACAATTAGAAAGTCGGCCCAATTGTACTCAAATGTAGTACAGTTTTAAGAAAGGACTTTTCTTTAAACTGTTCATTAGTAAAATACAATTCTAGATATAATGAAGATAAATTTCTAAAGCTACCAATGTCTACATATTCACGTGACACTATTATTTTATTTATAGACTACTAAAGTTTCTTTATTGAACTTCATTTCTAACGTTGACAATTAATCTCTCTAACTTGATTAAATAACGACTACTACCGGAGGAGTAGAAAGTGCTGTAGAACCTAGCATTATATATAGGACTCATCGGACGACAATATCATCCCAACACGTAACATGTAAAAAAAATTATATAATCCGCCCCTTCTTAGGATCTAAGGTTTATTGTTGAACCACATTCCCGTCGCAAGCCTAACTACAACACTTCCAAAAATATGATTCTAATACATGTATACCTATACAATACGGGTTTCTACACTATGATTGCTCGATGGTAGGAGTCTCACCGGGGGTTTTGGACACCTTCAACCGGACAATAAACGCTAAGAATATTGAATTTGCTCCCCTGACAGTTTAACAATAGCGTTCGAGGCTATTAGGAGCCCATTAGTATTTTGCAATTCGAGACTTGGTAACTATGTTTGTTGATTCATTCTTAACTTATATATAAGGATGTTGCTGGGTTCTTGTTGAATTCTTGCTTGAGCTCTTTCTAAGCTCTTTCTACAGATGGAAGATATTAAACAACGTAAGTATAATTTATCTATAGATAATTAGTTTAAAATTTTAAAATAATTCACAACCAAATATTATTACATCAGATTTAAGAGAATAATAAACCAGTACCAAAGACCATTGAACCAGCAATTGCTAAGTAATTAACGTATGAGTCAATAGAGGCTGGCTTAGCGGCACCACTGTCTCTAGTGGAGGTGCTGGTACCAGAGCTAGAACCAGAGGAACTGGAACCAGAGCTAGAACCGGTACCAGAGCTAGAACCGGTACCAGAGGAGGTGCTTCTAGCAGTGGTAGCAACAGTACCGCTGACAGTACCGGTGCCAGAAGTACCAGCAGACCTCAAGATGGCGGAACAAGAAGAAGCAGTGGAAGAAGAACCGGCCAAGGTGGCAGAACCATCCCAAGAACAAGCAGATCTGGATGAATCTTGATCCAAGTAGTACAAGTTAAGAAGGAAATTTAATTGATCCTTAGAGTTACACATGGAAAAAGCACCGTATTCTCCGGAAGTAGCATTGGTGGCAATACCGTCACAGTTGATGAAGCCACAAATGCTGGAGAACAAGTCAGAGAAGTCCTCAGGATCAACATCATCGCTAACAACACAAGATAAGGAGTTGACCATACAGCTACAAACTTCATCATCCGGAGTTGGAGGTAAGCTGGTAGATGCTTTCCAGTGAGAACCGAC
This sequence comes from Schwanniomyces capriottii, assembly GCA_032927745.1. Lineage (NCBI taxonomy): Eukaryota > Fungi > Ascomycota > Pichiomycetes > Serinales > Debaryomycetaceae > Schwanniomyces > Schwanniomyces capriottii. The sequence continues at coordinate 991,680 of JAVSEF010000013.1, read as the reverse complement.
GGTTGGACAGGTGGTAACGGAAGCGGAAGTAGAAGCAGAGTTGGCAGTACCGGAGGATGGACTAACGGTAAGAATTTCACTCTTATAGTTGTTGTAATCAGCTAAAGTGGAAACTTGGTCGTCGTTAATGGTGACTAAACCATAATTGTTAGTTTCTTCGAAGTACATGTAAACAATTCCACCAGACCAGACATCAGTCATATCGTCGGAGAAGATGGTACCAACTTCTTGGAACAATCTTGGGGTGACTTCGTTACAACCGTATTCAGAGAAGAAGGCAGGAATACCTAAGTCGGCATATTCTTCGGTGATAGTTTCAAAACCAGATTTTGTGAAGGAGGACTTACCACACCATTCGTACATGTTAATACCGAAGAAATCAGCTCTGACATCTTCGTCACCACAAGCAAAATATTCGGCTAAAGCAAGTCTGATATCAGTGTCATCGTTAGCAGAGTAACCAACTGGAATGTTTCTGTAACCCTTTTCCTTGATGTAAGCCTTGGTGTCTCTGACAGCAGCCTTAACGAAAGCGGAAGCATCGGTGTTGGAAACTTCGTTGGTAACTTCGTTACCAGCAAAAAAACCCAAGATGTTGGTGTAGTTGTGGAAATCGTCAACAACTTCAGTGTATCTGTTCAACAACTCAAGGTTCCATTTTGGATCGTCTCTGTTAATAGACAAATCTGGTTCAGATAAATCTGCAATAACGTAGATACCAGCGTCTTGGAGTTGTTGCATACAGTCGGTGTGGTCCAAGGAGGTGTTCAAAGCGTAAACTCTGATGACGTTGGTATCGACAGCTTCCATGTATGGAATATCTCTAGCACAGGTGGTACCATCGGCTAATGGATCGGTGAAAGCTTCGTCGGTATTATTGGCTACATCACTTTGGTAGGCAATACCCTTGATGTAGAATTGGGATCCGTTGTTAGAGAAGTAGAACTTGTTACCAATGATCTCGATGGCAGGCAAGTCTTCAGCACTGGCGGTGTTCAACAACGAGAACGCAGCTAAGGTAGCTGTAGATAATAATGACTTAAACAACATGTTATATCTCAACAACTTGAGTGAATAAACCAAATTAGTCTAAAAGAAATTCTTTTGAATATATATGGTGGAAACACAGATCCGAAACGAAAATTTTAAAAATAGTGAATGTTTACACAAAAACAACAAGAAAACGAACGTTTCCTAATTTAGAAAATAAATATACCGCGATTTCCATGGTATCGCCATAGATTTGGAGGGTTTGTAGCGGAACACAGCCAGAAACAGCGGTGAAATCGCAAGGCAGAGGTCGGCTTAGTCAAAATTCGCGGGTCTAGGTTCGGCTCGAAGTGGCTACTGTTCACCGAAGGTGGTTGAAGGACGCCGGTAGATGACGACAAGACTTTAAAAGTGATATGAACGCTGGAGAAAACGTATTGTCGGTGACTGGACGTCAAGGCATATGAAGTGGAAGACTGATGAATAAAAGGTGGGTAGGTGGGAGCCAGACGAGATGGGTAGTTTCGCGCAAAGTAAACACGGGGTCCTGAAATGGAACTGCTCGATTGGTCCTGTACACGGTGGGATGCAAAATGGGACTGAATTCTGGTTATTATGGTAACGAAATGGTTAGACAATTTGAGACTAGTGAGAATGGTTAGAATGGTTAGAATGGTTAAGCGCTTCTTGAAGGACTGCTTATGACTTGCTAATATTGGTGGTAGGCCGATTTGCCCCATTTTCTCTGCAAACAAACGATGGGAACGATTGTTTGAGTCTGTACATGGGTGTTATATCGTTCAGCCTCTTGTGGCCGGGCCAATAGGTGGATAAACAAGCTTGTATAGTGGGCTGAACGGTGATTATGGCCATATCTAAATAGCTTGTTTCTGTCACAAATCGAATCCTGTTGGTCTGCGCCATGCGGAATTTATTGAAACAGCCTGGGGCATCTGCGAGCACCAGCAGCCGTCAAAATTAACCGGCTCATGGCGGCGATGAGCTTGGCTATCGGCAAGGCCGAATACTGATCACTTTTATATAACACGAGCAGGTTTGTTGAACGCAGATGGTTAAGGCGATTGAGATCGTTTTGTGGGTCTTTTAGAATATTTTTATCGTTTTGTGAAACGATAGACTATAAGATGTTGGACACAGAGATTTTAAGAGTGTGAGGTTTGTGTCGTATAATATCACCATAAAGAATGTCTGATGCAAGGCTGGACAAGAACGATTTGCAATCAAACAATGCAAATTTCTTTTGAGACTAGACAGAATGACAAGATTGTAATCAATGTAGCAAAATGAACCGTTTCTTTGCGCACTAAGACTCAAGTGATGAGAAATTTTATAATCAAAATCGAGCAAAATGTAGACTTTTATAATGCAACAGGACTTGAGAGAAGAAAGATGTAATTTTGTTGTGCAATAAAACTGTGAGCAAGTGATCAAAATGTAGCAAAATGTAGAGTTTCCAATGTAGGATTCGAAAGAATGACAAGTTTTGCAATCAATGAAGCAAGATTTAATTAATCAAATTGGACGGAAGAGCCGGTTTGCAATCCAAGCAGATTGACGATCTTGTAATCAGAAGTACAAAATAAAAAGCTTGAGCCGAACTATAGCAAACTGTAGAGTTTCTAGTGTGCAAGAAGACTACACAGATTGACAATTGTGCAGCCAAGCTGTATCAAAATATACAGTTTCATTTTACAAGACTGGACAGAAAAGTAATTTTTAATCAAAAAGAACAGAATGAAGAGCTTGCGAGCGACGAAAACAAAAAAGTAGCAAAATGTAGTTTCCCTGCAAGAGGACCCTAGAGAAAAGCAAGCTTGTGATCAAAAAAGTATTAAAATGTAATTCTCTGGCGTAATAAGACTTGAAAAAATAAGCTCGTATCAAACTGTATAAAGTAAAAAGAGTGAATATTAAAGTAAACTTGTAATCACAATATAGCAAATGCAGAGTTTATCGTTCAACAAAACTTGAGAGAATATCAAATATGTAATAAGCTATATTAAGGAGGAGTTCCTAATGTTTAAATGAGAACACCCTATTAAATAGATTTGATTTCAATGATTTTGTAGTTTTTGTAAAAATATTAGAGCAAAATGTTATATTTCCTATACTACCCATCTTAATATATCTGATCGCTAAGAACTTTAGAGAACTTGTGCCAAATATCAGGGATACAAAATTGTATTTCTAGCAAAATTGAAAAATTTGAGAGTAATGTTACATTGCAGCAGGTATATACATCTAAATATCTGTAGCTAAACAATTTATTTTAGAGAGTATGTATTTCCAAAACTGTCTATCATCTATATAACCCCCCCCTATATCCTTCATCTCCCAGCTGCCCAGACCGACGGCCCCCATGTTTTGTCTACAATCGTGTAAACATAATAGTGGGGACGTCTGCCACCATATAAATAGTGGACATCGAAAATAATGGTTCTCCCACATTTTTCCCCATTTTTAATTCTCTTGCCGTCACAATTTTTGAACCTCCACCAAATTTATTGATTTACCTTTATTCATCCTTATTCATCTTAATTCATCTAGTACAATTAATCATGTCGTCCGATGAAAAGCTCTTGAACGACGTGTCTGAAGTCGAAGACTCCGGTTACTTTGAAGCCTACATCAGATTCAATGGTGATATGGAAAAGGACTATTGTTTCCAGTTAAAGGCAACGACCACATTCCGTGAATTGTTTGTCATTTTCCAAAAGTTGCCAATTGCCTTGAGACCTAACTTGTTCTACAACTCCAGACCAACTGGATTCCAGGTATCCACCAGTCCTGGTTATTTGACCGAAGACGGTGCTCTTTTGTTTGACTACAACGCCGATAAAAAGCAGTATCTTAAGAACGTCGCTCTTGACGATAAAATCTCCGAAAAGGTCTGGCCAGGCCAATTGATCTTGCCAGTATGGGAGATTAATTACTTTGGGTTTTATTCGTTCATCACCGGTTTGCTTGTTTGGTTATACACCGATTTGCCAGATTTCATCTCTCCAACTCCTGGTATTTGCTTAACCAACCAAATGTCAAGAGTTTTAAGCTTGGTTGCTGCTTATTTCAACCAACACAAGTTGGGCGAAGCCTTAGTCAATGACATCAATGCCCCAGTTGGAATTGGTGCCCAATGCATTTTCTTTGGTTTACACATCCTCAAGACTCTTGCTATCTTCTTTGTTGTCTACAGTGGTCTTTTCAACCCAATCCGTGTATTCAGACTTTCTAACAGAAACATCAGTCTTGAAATCACCAAGGAAGAGTTGCTTGCTATGGGCTGGACTGGTTCTAGAAGAGCCACCCCTGATGAGTACCAAGAATACTACAGAGAATACAAGATCAAAGAATATGGTGGTTTGATCCAAGCACACCAAGCTGGTCTCTTTGAAAAATTATCTGGTTTAGGTGTTCTTTTGAAGGATGGTGAAGGTTTCAACACCCCTCCAGAGAGAAAGGCCAAATTGAATGATTTGTTAGACGAGAGCAACAAGGAATTCCTTCTCAGTTATGGTTACATCGCTAAACTTGGCGAATGCTTTGCTTTAGCCCTTGAACAAGGTGCTGATATCCAAGATTCAATCAAGCAATTCAGAAGATACGGTTTGATCCATTCTACAGAAACTATCGAAAAGATTGTTGCTAAGAGAAAAGCTTTGAAACTCGAAGAAGCCGGATCCACAAGTGCCCCAGCAGACGGTAAGGACAAAAAAGATTAATCTTAATTGTATAGAATTTAATTCATGTTTTCAAATATGGCATTAACTTACACCTAGTAGTCTCCTTACATACAACGAAGTCATTGTACACTCCTCTTTACGGACTGATCCGGACTGATCCCAATGTCTTGTCCCCAATGTAATATACAAGAAAATTATCTCAATCTTTCACTAGCCACCATCAGCCACACACTACTAATTCTCACTTACACACTGGTTCAATTCCTTCTATGGTTTTCCATGGTGTTCTATGTTTTTTCGTTCTCACTCTCACCAAACATCTAAGGCTGTACGAACGCCTGTTTCGAGGGCCTGTACAGGCGTTCTGCATCGGTCGCGGCTAAATGTCGCGAGCTTCCTGTACCTGTGTCGCTTGACACACCCACCCTACACACCAGTACTGACTCATTCTTGCGCTCGTTTACATTGCCGTTGCCGCACGACATTGCCAGATACTGACCTGATTCGCACATTGGCAATCAGATCACTAGTCTGAGTCAATGTTAAATTAATTAGTGCATCTCACGTGTGCACTATGAATTGATTACTTATGCAACAATCCTTCGCACCCATAGTAACAAGGGCTATTCTTCCCTGCAGGGCCAACATTTCACATGCTCCTACTAATCCAGAGTAAGTGGGTACGGTGCGACTAACAATATTTGGAGTTAAACACCAGGAATTTGCTAGATAAATGGAGATCACGTGTACTGATTTAATATCGCTCACTTCGAAAAATTTTCGTCGTATAGTGAAAATTTCAGTTATATAAGGAGGTGAAATATCCAGATTAGCAAGCTTTTTAAAATTTGTTAAATATATAATTTGTTAGTCAATTAGTACTGATCAAATAATAATAAAATGGTTCAATCATCAGTTTTAGGTTTCCCACGTATTGGTGGCCAAAGAGAATTAAAGAAGGTCACTGAAGCCTACTGGCAAGGTAAGGTCACCGTCGACGACTTGTTGGCCAAGGGTAAGGAATTGAGAGCCCACAACTGGAAGTTGCAAAAGGACGCCGGTGTCGATGTCATTGCTTCTAACGATTTCTCCTTCTACGATCAAGTTTTGGATTTATCTTTATTATTCAATGTCATCCCAGACAGATACACCAAGTTTGACTTGGCCCCAATTGACGTTTTATTCGCCATGGGTAGAGGTTTACAAAGAAAGGCTACTGAAACTACTGCTGCTGTTGATGTTACCGCCTTAGAAATGGTTAAATGGTTCGACTCTAACTACCATTATGTCAGACCAACCTTTTCTCACTCCACCGAATTCAAATTCAACACTGAAGCTGGTTTAAAGCCAGTTGACGAATTCAACGAAGCTAAGGCCTTAGGTGTTTCCACCAGACCAGTTATCTTAGGTCCAATCTCTTACTTGTACTTAGGTAAGGCCGACAAGGACTCCTTAGACTTGGACCCAATCTCCTTATTGGACAAGTTCTTACCAGTTTACAAGCAATTATTAGCTAAGTTGAAGGAAGCCGGTGCTGAACAAGTTCAAATTGATGAACCAATCTTAGTCTTGGATTTACCAGAATCTATCCAATCTAAGTACCAAGCTACTTACGAAGCTTTAGTTGGTGCTGACTTACCAGAAATTGTTTTGACTACTTACTTCGGTGATGTTAGACCAAACTTATCTGCTATCAAGTCTTTACCAGTTGCTGGTTTCCACTTTGATTTAGTCAGAGTTCCAGAACAATTCGATGACGTTGTCTCTATTCTTAACGACAAGCAAACCTTATCCGTCGGTATTGTTGATGGTAGAAACATCTGGAAGAGTGATTTATCCAAGGCCTCTGACTTCGTTAAGAAAGCTATTGAAAAGGTCGGTGCTGAAAGAGTTGTTGTTGCTACTTCTTCTTCCTTATTACACACCCCAGTTGACTTAAACAACGAAAAGAAGTTAGATGCCACCATCAAGGACTGGTTCTCCTTCGCTACCCAAAAGTTAGATGAAGTTGTCGTCATTGCTAAGAACGTTTCCGGTGAAGATGTTTCTGCTCAATTAGCTGCTAACGCCGCTTCTATCAAGTCCAGAAGAGAATCTCCAATCACCACCAACCCTAAGGTTCAAGAAAGATTAGCCACCATTGACGAATCCTTATCTACCAGAAAGGTTCCTTTCGCTGAACGTTTATCTGCTCAACAAAAGAAGTACAACTTACCATTATTCCCAACCACCACCATTGGTTCTTTCCCACAAACCAAGGACATCAGAATTAACAGAAACAAGTTCGCTAAGGGTGAATTATCTGCTGAAGATTACGAAGCTTTCATCAACAAGGAAATTGAAACTGTCGTTAGATTCCAAGAAGAAATTGGTTTAGATGTTTTAGTCCACGGTGAACCAGAAAGAAACGATATGGTCCAATACTTCGGTGAACAATTAGAAGGTTACGCCTTCACCACCAACGGTTGGGTTCAATCCTACGGTTCCAGATACGTCAGACCACCTATTGTTGTCGGTGATGTTTCCAGACCAAAGGCTATGACTGTCAAGGAATCTGTCTACGCTCAATCTATCACTGATAAGCCAATGAAGGGTATGTTAACTGGTCCAGTCACCTGTTTAAGATGGTCTTTCCCAAGAGACGATGTTTCTCAAAAAGTCCAAGCTTTACAATTAGGTTTAGCTTTAAGAGATGAAGTTCAAGATTTGGAAGAGGCTGGTATTACCGTTATCCAAGTCGATGAACCAGCTATCAGAGAAGGTTTACCATTAAGAGCTGGTAAAGAAAGATCTGACTACTTATCCTGGGCTGCTCAATCTTTCAGAGTTGCTACCTCTGGTGTTGAAAACGATACTCAAATTCACTCTCACTTCTGTTACTCTGACTTAGATCCAAACCACATCAAGGCTTTAGATGCTGATGTTGTTTCTATTGAATTCTCCAAGAAGGATGATCCAAACTACATCCAAGAATTCTCCAACTATCCAAACCACATTGGTTTAGGTTTATTTGATATTCACTCCCCAAGAATCCCATCTAAGGAAGAATTCGTTGCCAGAATCGAAGAAATCTTAAAGGTTTACCCAGCCAACAAGTTCTGGGTTAACCCAGATTGTGGTTTAAAGACCAGAGGTTGGGAAGAAGTTAGAGTTTCTTTGACCAATATGGTTGACGCTGCTAAGCACTTCCGTGGTAAATACTAAGTATTTATCCAAGTTAAAAACCCCATCTAAAGTGGTTTTGCATTATTCAATTCTTTGTTGATGCTGTATCCTTTGATTACATTTATTCAACATAATGTAATTTGATATTAATATTAATTAATATGTTTTGTGATGATTTATTATGAATCTTATTTACTTTTTTTTTATAGTTGTTTTTATTTGATCTTGACTTCAAGGTCCTGGGGTTTAAAATTTATTATTGGGATTTCAACATCGGTTTTATATATAATAAAATTAATTTTATCTTAAACAGTATTTGTAGTGATATTTTCATTATGGCCGTAGAAATTCGATCGCATCTTTCACTGAAATTAAACGTATTCGCCGCCAGAATTCAAGTAAAACATATTCACAATATATTGATAACATGTCTGATCAAGAACAATTGGTTAGTCAATTCATAAGCTTGACAAGCGCTTCAAGATACTTAGCAGAACAATATTTAGCAAGAAATAAGAACGACTTGGAAAGAGCCATTGAAGATTATTATGCAACGTCTACTCCATCAACTTCTTCGAGCCAGCCTAAAAAGTCCAAGAGAAGGTAAGTACATGATACGAGACAGCAATACTGTTTCTAAAGACACACAATGAATACTAACAAAAGATGCAGCGGAGGAATTAGAACTTTTAGAGACTTGAACGATAACGATGACTCAGAAGACGATAAGACGAATACCAACTTTTTCACCGGAGGGGAGAAGTCAGGATTACAGGTGGAAGATCCGAATAAAAAGGACAACGACAAATCAATAATTGATCAAATATTCCAAAGAGCCAAGGAGCAAATGAACCAACCGGATGATCGTGAATCAGTCAGGGAAGATAGACAGCCTTCTCCACCAAAATTCACTGGAACTGGATTCAAGCTTGGTAGCGGTGATGAGCCATCCGAAGTCATTATTAACAAGTCCAATGCCCCATCTAGAGCAGCCAAAGTAACTAGAGAAATTACATTTTGGAAACAAGGATTTACAGTTGGCGATGGTCCATTACATAAATATGATGACCCAAGAAACGAAGGAGTTTTACAAGAATTAAACCGTGGCAGAGTTCCAATTTCATTGTTGGACGTGGAATTTGGCCAAGATGTGGATGTATCTGTTTTCAGGAAAACTGACGAAGAGTGGGTTCCACCAAAGAGAAAAATTCAAGGATTCCAAGGACATGGAATCAGATTAGGATCGCCAGTACCAGGTGAATCCTCTGGTGCTGAATCCCAAGCAGAAACTCCAAGTGAAACTACGAGCCAAACAGAATTGCCAAATAAGCCCACTTCCAACGGGGAGGGTGACTCTCTTGTCCAAATCAGATTTGCAAATGGTAAGAAGTTATCTCATAAATTCAATTCCGATGATACACTTTCTAAAGTATATGATTTCGTAAGAAACCATCCTTTTACTGAATTAAATAAACCTTTTATTTTAAGTCATGCTTTCCCAGTTAAGCCAATTGACGAATTTGCTGACATTAGTGTAGCAGATGCCAAATTGAAGAATTCGGTAATAGTACAGAGATGGGCATGAAAAATGCCAATTTTATAACTAGGTAACTTTATAGCATTAATGACCTTCTCTTCATCTCTTACTCACAAAATCTGTAGTCTCACAAAAAAAAATATTTGATATGATAATTGATTATAAGCAACTATCCAGCTTTCTTGTAAATACAGTCACAAATCAAGTGGAGATACTTTCACACAAATGTATGCATTTTAAATTTATGGAAAGACATATATTAATATAGAATAATATAAACAAGTAATTTAATGTTCATACAGAAGGGACGAACATTGTTGAAGGTGAGCTTAAAACCTTCATTTGCATTTCAAACACGATTATTTCAGATCACCACCAGACATTTTAATAACATAACTAATGACGAACGCCAAAAACTTATAGATTTCAAAGAACCTGTTGATTCAGACCAATTAAAACTAAAAAAATTTGTATTAAACAGATCAAATCATGTAAATAGATACCAAGAATACAGAAATATACCGCTAGAGTCAAAAAAGCAAAAAATTGAAACTTATGATGCATTTGGTAATTTTACAGATATAGTAGCCAATAATGAGGAAACACCACCAGCAGTTGGTTCCTTTATTGAGTTCATAGACCCAGTAACCAACAAATCATCATTTGGAGTTGTTTTAAGAGAATCAAATCGTATATTTAACGAAGCGTATAACACAGTTACAGTACTAAATGTAAATAATGAACTCAGACAGATATACCCTACTTTTATAAAGATGCATTTGCTAAAAGTGTTAAGATCGAGTTGGGTGGAATCATTAAATATTTTGGAGAATAGGTTAGATGAAAATAGTGAAAATAGAATAATAATGGTCAAAGCATTGAAAGAATTCTTATCAGAGAGCCTCTATATTTCAGATGCCTTGAATAGCCAATTCGAAATTGTATATTCACAGCGTGCTCAACCTTATCATATTAATCCTATTTCTTTGGCTGAGATAATCGAAGACATGGATTTAAGAAATATAGAGTTAAAGAGACTAAGAGAATCATATTACTACCAAAGCTGCCTAATTTTCAGCTGCCATTTAAATTTCACGACTTCATACAGATGGGTTGTATCTAATGCCCCATTTTTAAACAAAATTACGAATATATCGAAGAACGACTGTTCTAACCAATTAATATCACCATACCAATATTTTTCGAATTCTATTCATAACACAGAATCTATAGATGAATTTTTATCTTCTACTAAAAATGAAGAAGGTGTTTCTAGAATCAATAAGTTCTTGAGCAGTCTTATTGAAGAACAAAATTCTTTGAATCCAAAGTCGCTCGATGAGTTGAATCTCTATTTTAATATCTGGGAAGGTCGTCAATTTAAGTATATCATAGATGTTTTAAAATTTACTATCATATACCCTCACTTTAGTATCGTGGATGGATTATCTAAATTGGAAATATTTATAAATGGCAAGGTATCTCCAGGAATTATTTACTCTTTATTAGAGGAGATGAAAATATATGATAATGAGATGAGCCAAATGTCAGATATCATCTTATCTGCAAATTTAGCTGGTCAGCCATCTTTATCTCAAATTTCAATATCTTCATTAAGCGAAATAGAAGATAATAAAGAATACACCGAGACTATTGAACTTGGTACTTTGAAGGATAAATTTAATCATCTAAGAAAATCAAAAACTTATTTCCAAGACCATGTAATATATGGAATACCGTACTTGGAAGGTCCCGATCCTGAAAAAGATGATAAAACGCTAGCTATTTCTCTCGAAAAGATTAATTCCAGAAAATATATGATTAATGTTCATATTCCTGATATAGTTAGCAAATTATCACCAAGTTCTCCTATATTTGATAGGATAAATAACAGCGGGTTAAACATGAGAAGTTTATCAAATTTTATAAATGGGTCTTCAAAATGCTTATTTGAAGATTCACTTATCACGAAAAACAGTTTTCAAAATCAAAATATTGAGGAATCAGATAATTGGTATCGAGTTGGTGATTTAGTAAAGCAGAAACGACTGGCACCTATAAATTCAAATGTAACATGCATGACAATATCCTTTATTTATAACATGTATGAAGCGAATCCCTTTTCAGACTTGAATGGAAAGATTCGTGTTTCATTCGATTCTCTTACTTCGGTTAAGGTTAAAAACTTAAACTGGAAATCACTAGAAGAAAGTCTCAACAGAAATGAAGAGTCTCCATTTCGATTATTTACCAGGCGAAGGGGAAGCAACTTGAATTCTGAATCTGAAAGTATTAAGCTAATTGAAGAAGATCATCATAATATAAAGTTTATTTACAATATAATGAAGAGCCATTTCAAATTAAGAAATCTTGAAGGGGCCGCGATAGATGAATCTTTTAATCGTCCAATTGATGATTCATCTAATATGTGGAAAGAATTGAGTATTCTTGATGATAAGGATAATGAGAGGATATGTACAAAAATATTTACAAATAGCGAGCATCAAAAGAAAACAGCTAAATCACGATTCTTTATCAATGAGATCGACATGTTTGTTAGTAATTTAACTGCTAATTACTGCTCAGATCAAAAAATACCTGTAGTCAATATTTGCCAAGATCTTTTGGATAATTTGAGAGATGAACCAGAAGAGTCTTTAAAGCTGAAAACTGTTGAAGATGATGAGGTTCTTGTTTCACATAATAATATGTTTCTTCCTAATTTCCATGCCAGCTCTTATTTTCATACCTTATTATCAAAAGATGCAAATGGATATATTTCCCGCGAGGCACTTATAATTGGCAAAGGCTATTTAAGTAAAAAAAGAATTGAATCATCATTGTATGAAAATACGAGAAATCTTCCACTAGGACTAAAAAATGGCTATATTCCTATCTGCGATGTGTTTAATGACTATAGGTCAATTTTAAATCAGCTTCAATTATTATTACATCTTCATTTTTCTCATAGCGTTAAGGAGAGAAATTTCCGCCTTCAAACAAAGAGATATAGCTATTTAAAGAGGTATGGCTACAACTTACACGGTTGCCTATCGTCTGAGATTTTATCGCAAGAGCTTTTAAAAATTCAGAACGCAGAAGTAGTAAAAAGCTTTTTGAGTTTGAATAATAAGTATTACTGGACATTAAAGATGTTAGAGCAGAGGTTGCTTGAAAAAGAGTTTTCTATGGCGGATGTATCGAGTGCAGTCATATACGAATGCACTATTACAAGTAATAAATACTACATCCCAGAGTTACAAAAGACGATATTAAGAGCATACTGTAAGAATTTGGATATTGAAGTGGATATTATTACATCCAAGGAGGATGAGAAAGCCATAGGTTCAAAAATTGAATGTAACAAGGTTATTCATTTAGATCCAGCTAACTGTGAGTGTATATTGGAAGAAAGATTATTACTATAAGTCATGACATTATTTATCATAGTTTAATGCATATATTTATTACAAGACATATAAAGAAGTATTGATATTTACGATTTCATAGTCAATCTCTTGTATCCATAACCATTTTTCTTATTTCCCAAAAATAGTCACGGTTGAGACTTAAATTTCTATCTATACTATAATTTTGATTAACCCCAAACCAATTTTCAGTCTTCTTTCTTATTTTTAATTCTTCTTTATAAAATTTATCCGCCAATTTAGAAGGAATAGTGAATAAATTATCATCAGCTGAGTCACTGGTTGAGGTTGACGCCGATGCAGTAGAAGTTGTTCTTTGAGTAAAAGAACTTATTCCTCTTATAGGTTTTGGAGAATCGACTAAATCCGGTATATTCTTAAAATATTCCTCGTTATCTTCTTCCAAATTAACCCATTTTAAATTATCCTCATCGAACTTCATATTGCCATTGCTATTTAAATTCTTTTTTAAATCTTTAATATCATTTATAGTGATTTTGTTAACATTATCAAACCTTGCTAAATCTATCTCATTACCTTCCCATATTTTACTCTGGGAGTTAAATTTCATTTTAGAATTCCTATCGACAATCGGCAGACTGTTCAAGCACCTCACTAAACTTACTTTTTTATGCCTTGCTGGAGATTGTTGAAGAATAGAATTCTTCCTCTGGGTGTTATACCTATTACTTTCTTTGTATTTATCCAATAATGCTTGCTTTTGTGAATTATTGCCACTGTTATAAAAGGATGGAATACGATCCAACTTTTTTATTATCTTATTTTCATTATTAAATTTTGGATGCTTTGAAAGCTTTTCTTGCTTATTACCGGATAAATCCATAGTAGACTTGAAATGTCTGACAGTTGCAACATTATCATCCTGAACATATTTTCCTGTCTTATTATATAAATTTGGCATCGATATCTTGCTATTCAAAGAAGCTGGGTATATCTTTTTGGATGGTCTAGACTTAAAAATATTTTGAAGATCTTCAAACCCTTCTTCAAAAGTTTCAAAATCATCCTTCGTATAATCATAGTTAACAGTTACATCACCTTCAAGCAATAACTCCCCAGGCTTTGCCATTGAATTATAATAGTTGAAATCTTTTAATTTTAGAGTTCTCATAGAATCATTTTGTTGATTGTTGTTTAATTGCTGTTTATTGAATAGTTGTTTTAACTCTCTTTCTTCCATCTCAGCATCACGCTCCAATTGCTTTCGCTTATTTACAAGCTGATTATTAATTTTAGCATAAGAAATATCTTCTTGGTTTCCGAAGATATCTTCAATACCTTCAAATTCATCCTCATCAAACTGTGAAGTGACATCAGTATCATCTTCGCTGTACTTCTCTAATGATTTTTGACCCATTCTTCTTCCAAAAGGCGTTTTAGGCGACGAGCTAGAAATAGTCTCTCCAGGAGATAACTTCAAATCAAGATCAAAGTCTTTTGATTCAGCAGATTTCAGCTTGTGATTTATATGCAAGTGGTTTTGGGGTGTAAATTCATTACCAAACTTAATCGATTTGTTCCTAGATAGACGTAGAGTTTCTAAACCTTCAGAAGATATCTTCAAGGTTTTGAAATCTTGTTCAATATCATTAAAGTGAGCTTCTTCCACATTCCCAAATATATCATCTTCATTTTCTTGTTCTCGGAATTTTGTTAACAAGTCTGATCTATTGTTCTGATTTTTAGCAAATTTTGAATTTTGCGTTGGTCTCAACAGGTACGAAGATATCCTTCCTCCAAGAGAACCCGTTTGCATATTTAATAAATTCATATAACCATAAATTCACCTTAAGATATATTGATTCTGTTGCATAATTTTGAATAAAGTAAACAAACAAACGAACATGCAAAATACAAATCACGTGATTAAGATGTCATTACTTCTGGCTTCCCTCTAAGAATATAACTTGGTGCTTTGTCACCTGTATCATCATTGTCTTGATTATCAGGTTGAATTAATACCGATAAAGGACCTGTCAAATATGAATTTATATCAGGAATGTATTTTTTAGCTAAAATTGGAATTGCAATTAGGCAAAATAATATTATCGTCATCAAGCAAAATAAAATTGAGTATCTGAATATTCTCATACGTCTCTTACGCCTCTGTCTTGTAGGATATATTGGCCCTCTAAGCTGTCGAGAAGGCTTTAACCAGAATAACATACAAGAGTGCCACTTATCAATGTATGGGATAAGCAAGAACGGCACCAAAGAAACCATCAAAAGATGACCTAGAATAAAGTCGTATGCAAAGAGATTTAATTCAATAATTTTAACAACAAATTCTCTTAAAGGTTGTGTAATAATTAGCCATCCCAAACCACCAGAAATCCACTTTCCAGACCACCAAGAATTATTTGAATGGCCATCCCTAAGCTCTTTGGATAAAAAGAATATAGCGACAACTCGTAATAATGTTCTATGTAGTGATAAGACACAAATATAACCACATAAAGTACGAGTAAAATTGAAACTTTCTAAAAGTAAGAACAATTCAAAATTTACAATATGTAATAATATGGCAGCAATATGTGCAACTCCAGCAATGATTGACGGAGTTTTCGTACAACAACAACTAAAACAAGGTCCAAGAAGAGAAGAAAATATGAATAGCACAAGAAGTATCACAACATTACCCAATATTGGAAAGAAAGCTATTAGAAGCAACCTAATCGTTGGACTTACAGATTTTGGATCAGCTACCCCATTTTGTGAATTGATAAACAAATAGGGAATATAAAAGCACACTGTAGGGATAGCAGGAATGACAATGAGGTTGATAAGATTTCCAATTCGTGATGGGCGTCCTACTAGTTCATTATTTTTCTTTCCCTCTACCCCAATAGATTTCCTTTTATATCCTGTAAATTTTGATCTGTGTGAACGTATGAAAGTTATCCATGAATCTGAATGCCATTGTGAATTTCCTCTGAAGAACCATCTAATGAATTCACGATAGTCTAAGAAAAACTCGCCAATTGAAAACTGGTGAGGATTAAAAATAAAAGGAGATAAACACATCGATACAAAAGTTATCCAGAACCAAAGTAATGAAGGCTGCCACATAGATATTGTTGCAAACACCACAATCAAAAATATCATAAAACCAGAATAAATTGACATGGATGCATATCTAGTATATAGCTGTGCAAATGATACTCTGGCAGTCGCAAAACCTCTTCCTGTTGCAATATATTTTGCACCTCCATATGATATATTTTCTCTTAAGCACTTAGCATACACTTGACAAACAAAAACTTCAAAAAGAGGAGCTAATGATACAAAATGGAGGAATGCCCGACAAAGAGCTTTTGCAATACCTTTTTCTATGAGCTCCTGTATGATCAAGGGAAGAAACGAGATAAAGAAACAAATGAATACGGAAAGAATAAACCTAGTTACCCAATTTAACACTGGCTGCAAATTATAACACCCTATCGGCAACTCGATATCTGTGTACGGCGCATTTGAGTTATACTCACAAATAATGGATTCATGTTTCAATGACCCTAAATTGACAAGAATAATCATAAATAAATGTACTGACAACATTATGAAGAGATTATTAAGATGGAAACCAACATGAGCATAATAAAATGATAAAAAACGGTCAATAGGCAATTGTGTTCCCATATAGTAGTATTCTCTGGAAAGAATTTGTTCACCCATTCCTGTTCCTATTTTGGCAGTAAAATTTAATATAGTGCCAAATCCCAAATCACGACCCTTACCACATTGATAAAAATCACAATGCTTGATTCTGCCTCCTCTACATACCGCCGTAATACCAGCATAGATATCTTCATTTAAATGCAATCCCTTTTGAGCTTTAGATATCCCTCCTCGAGTGGTCATAAAGATTCCATTTAAAAAATCTGGATGTCCATAATGAAGCTTCCCTCCTATTTCAGCCAAGGTACGAGAAAATAATGTTCCAAAAGTTTGTTCCTTACCAGCAGCGATGTCTCCTAAAACCCCAATATTTTCCGAAAATATATATTCCCTTGCTCCAATAATCGCAACAGGACTATTTGTGCTTTCCATAATAGTTCCTGGAATATATTCAGATGTCCTGTCAATTTCGATTTCTTCAAATTCAGAGAGAACAGCCTTAATTTTTAAACATTCTTCAAGATAGTTATCTTGATTTGCATCAATAACTTGTATATATTCTCCTCTGTAAAAAATTAAGGCATTATTCTGATTATCTGACTTTCCATCACCTAATATAGGGTTTCCAGAAAGTTTTATTTTAAAGACTTTTTTATAATCACCATATTCATCCTTCTTCGAAACATCCAATAAACTGGAATAATATGTAACCTCATTGCCATTTTTACATTGTTCTAAGTATGAAACTCTTAAAGATGGATATGCACTAAATAGCAAGTCTGCAGCTTCTTTTTCTGAAGCAGAAAAATGCAGAAATCTCTGCATGGACACCAAGAGTTTAAATTTTCTGGCTGCAAAATTAGATAATTCTATCTCTAAATCATTATCTGAAACGAAATTAGTAGAATCAGAATCTATGCACTCTATGCGATAAAGAAGTTTAGTTGCAGTCTCATAATTCATAAATCCTGAAATCGTTCTATAAAGTGTTTGATATCTTAATGAAGACCATATTCTTGTTCTTAGGGTAAACTGTGGTGAAGAGTCCTTAAAACCAACACAGTAGATTGGGATATCTTCAATTTGGCCCTTTATATAATCCAGCACAGTTTCATTTTCTGAATCTGAAAATTTTCGGGAATTAACTGAAGGTTGAGAGTCTGTAGACAAATGCTGTAAAATTTTGGTATCTTTCACAAATGAATCCCAATCATGTGCATGTAGATTCTTTAAGTATTCAAGTAACGAGACCTTAGAATTACTACCCTCCTTAATTATTTCTTTTAGATTGAGAATTATCTTTTCTGAATAGTGGGGAACCAATACTGTAAAAGATGGCATTGCTTCCACAGGTATAGGTTCATGTATTGGACACGAAAGGGATTGTGCGAAGAACGAAATTCGTCTTTTTGCATCTTTTTCAAATCTAAAGAAATGATCTAGACTGACAGAATTGTCATCTTGATAAACAAAAAAAAGTGGCGGCCTTATGTAGGATTCATTGATGTTTGATGTAGTTGCGTATTGATAAACTAATTTGTTGACCTGCTCTATAGATATCAAATGTTCTCTATACATAGATACTATTATTGCATTCCATATTTGTGCGACCGCCAATATTGACGATTTCTTCCCTTCTGAATCAGTATAAACGATTTTCGAAGATATACGTTCAGGTAATCTTGAAAATATATTCTTCCAAGGTTTAAAAATTGAAGTACCAAGCGAAAATGTTAAACCAACAGAGAAGACACAGTTGCAAATAACATACCATAAGTATGTATCCAAAAAAAATAAAATTAAATTTGCAATGTAAAGGAGGACTAAAGTGAATTTAGCTTGATTTCTACATAGTGATGAACCAAACCACGAAAACAATAAATCTCCATGACACCGTCTCATATCCATAATAGAAAGAACTCTAATAGGATCTTTCAAAGATAGAGTTAAAAAAAAATATGATTCAAAAAATTTTGCCAGGAAGACACATATCCATATTAAATAGGAAAAGAATTGAGCTCGAAAACTTAATTTGGGAAAAGAAGAAGTAAATACTCTTGTCTTTGTTACATTAATATCTTTCTTCAAGAATAATGCAAAAAGGTTTCCTGGCTTCTCAATTGCAAAATATAAAAATGTGAACAACGAAATTATAAATTGTACCACTGCAATAACAGTTCCCAACTTTGAATATTTATCTAAAGGTAAAAAACCAAAAATATACACCGAAGGCCCAATATTGACTAAAGAAACAATGATAGTTAGTAGCAATTTCAATAGTACCGGTTGAGACCCTGGGAATTTCCTTGGAATAAAGAACCATTCGGAAATAAGTGCAAATATTGTTAATAGACATGAAATAAAGCCACCAAAAGATAAGGCTGAAAATCTAACTTGGAGGGGAGGTTGGTTGTCTATCATCTGAATATAATTTTTTGTATAGAGTGTAGGAGAATTGAAGCAAGTATAGTACCAAAACATAACTATATGGATGATCCATACTCTGCTAAAATTGGTAAATAAATGAATCCAAGTTCTCTTCTCACTATAAGTTTTATAGAAGAGTTTATCCCAATCTACCAATGAAAAATAATTATAGCGTTCATCCTTTGGTTTATCTAAAAACAAAGTACCATCTTTAAGTTTAATACTTCGTAAACCTTTCAGGTACCAGAACATTTGATTAATATCGTCATAGCCAATTAGATTTGAATGGTCTTTTAGATTTTTCTTCCATTCACCATCAATGAGTACATATCTTTGATTTCTGATATAGTTATAGATGGGAGTAATAACAGTGTCTAAGAATTGGAATTCAGTGGCCCTGATCACCTCCTCCAAACCAATCACAGAATCCAAATGGTCAAGACATACACAAAAAATAAAACAAATGCATTCAGGTATAAATCTTATGTTATTGGCTTCTCCCCATATTAATAAATATAGAGCTAAATGATAAATATAATCCTGATGGGTTAATTTGAACATTTTCTCCTTCCATTTATATTCTAATCCAAGAAAAGAATTTTCATCAACTAAATCATCGATAGTGTAGAATCCACCTCCGGAGTTCTTCTCTTTAGAAAAGGTCTTAAATTTATTTGATACTTTACGATTAGTGATATTCTCTTCAATCTCAAACTGGGCGGCAAAATACCATTTCTTATAATTTGAACGATCGCCCCCAATATAATCAGCATGTAAGCTCATTAAAGCAATGGGACAGCTCATTCTGCTACTTCTGGAATCTAACTGGGACATAAAGAGTTGGAACATATTTGCAACGTTATCTTTCTGAAAACCAAATAAATCACCAATTTTTCCAAAAATAGCAAGTATCTGTTCTTCTGTAAACATAGCTCCGTTATCGACACACCAAGACTGAAATGGCAAAATAGGCTTTCTTGGTTGAAGTTCAATGGAAGGATAATTAGCTTCGGCGTTATCTTTGGCAACACCTGATACCGGATCATGGTACGCTGAAAAGATTTGATAGTCACCTAAACTAGGATCTTGAACTTGGTCTATATTTTCTGACATGGTAAACAATCTGGGGGGTACTAATTAAATATTTTAAGTCGGCGCCAAAGAAGCTTCAAAATCTTACAACTGCGAAATAAATGTGTGAGCTTTAAAAATTATGGAACAGATGAGATAATTCAGATAATGGGAATGTATTCTAAGACGTTTATATCAGATATCTTTTTTTAAGAAAGATATATATACCAATCTTTAGTTACCATTCTCAGATTGGGATTTGCAACATAGTTTGTATCCACAAAAAAGCGGAATTGGATAATTTCATGTAGACTGCTACGCAGTTGCAAGTTATTACTACCACAGGAACTTCCATCTTTTCGCATTCGAAATGCATTTCGTCGATAAGAAATCTTTTTAATATTTCTGATATTTATAGCTAGTAACATGCCAATGGCTTGTAATCCCATTATTCTTGCTGCGAAAGCTTCGTGTTACAACGCGTAGCTATTCCCGTGCAATTAAAGGGAAACGGATTAGCGATACATGCAATCAGTTGTTCAAAGTACATCTTATATATCACCATTGCAATATTCAATATTCAATATTCAATATTCAATATTCAATATTCACCAATGCAGTTCCTGCAGTCTCAAAAATCGATCTTATGCTAATCTTGCAGAACAATAAGGCTACTGAAAATCATTCATTTGAATAAATTGGCCATATACCACAATACAAATAGTATAATATACCGGGTGATTAATAGAATATGATTCTAGGGGGGATTTCTTACTAGTGTAAACAGCTGATATGGCCAACAATAGATCCTGGACATCGTCTAATATGGCATAATGGTAATAAATGTAGTAGTGTGTACACCAACAAAGGCACCACAAAAACATCAAATTTTTCTTACACAAATTTGAATTATTCCCTGACATCCATTAACTTAAACGAAGTATATGTTAAGAGATACAAAACAAAAACATAGCACAAAATTGATTTAACATCTTACTATATTTACAGTTAAATCAAGGCATTCAACGTTAATAAATTACCGGATATTAAGATTGATTGTCTCATAAGAGGATATTAGGGGTATTTTTTATTCCTTGGCTAAAAATTTGTTTATTTTGTTTATTCTACTAGGTTATTACTAAATTACATCACGTTGTTTAATCTTGGTTCCAAAATGATGACAATATCTAATGACGAGCCTACTATAACGCCAGATGATGCAGCCGCCGCTGTGGCAGCTGCCAACTCTGCTGTAGCAAACATTCCTCAGTTGAAGGACGAGGAGCTGCTCCATCAGCAATATGTACAGCAACAACAACACTATCAACACCACCATCATCACCACGCGCACGATCACGATCAATTAAACGCACAATTGAACCACCAGTTGGCTCAACAACACTATCAACAACAGCAGCATCATTTGGCCCAAACTCAGCATCATTTGGAGATGTTGGCGCAGGCCAACGAGGAAGATTTGCTCGAATCAGGTAACAGGAAGGTTGCTCCAAGATCTAGCGATTTATTCAGAGTTGGCCCTCAGTTTAGTGAAACTAGACACCACCAAGATATATACTGTAAGAGAAATGATATGGATGTAAATCCTATTCTTGAGGCAAGAATTGATAGAGGATTTGAAGTTGGTGAGAATGGTACGTGGATAGGGTACAAGAGAAATTATTTTACTCTTGTTGCTTCATTCTCGTTAGAGAATTTTGATTTTGAAAGATTTATTCAAAACAAATTCTACACGTTCGAAAAGTCTTCAAAGAATGGTGAATCAGTTGGTGAAAATAAAGTTGAAATAAGTTATTTTGCTATTAGATTGGTTGCAAAGTGTTCAGATGATGACGTATCTATCAGTTTAGTGCAGCACACTGCTAAAAGAGATAAGGGTCCTCAATTCCCACCTCCTATTTACCCAGCAGTTCCTGGTGATTTACCAGATCACGAAACCGTTAGAGCTTCGTGTAACAAGCGTAATGGTAATAAAATAGAGAATATGAATAAAATATTCTATTTTGACAGGGCTGAATATTACCACAATACAAACTTGGATGCCTTGAAAGATGATTCCGTTCTTAAAAACTACCCTAGTGACTCGATTGCCAGAGTGGCGAGATTTGAAAGAATTCAATTTACTTCTTCGATCAGAATAAAATCTACTTCTGTAACTTCCAGATACTTCACATTACATGTGGAATTACTCGGTATTATTGAAGATGAAGATGCTCAGATTCAACCAATATTATTGAGTTCCATCGAAACTCCCCCATTAATTATTAGAGGTAGATCCCCTTCAAACTACCACAAGGATAGGACATCTGGTTATAGGGGACAAACTCATCCTCATTGAATTTATCGTATAACTTTGTATATTTAGGTAATTTGTTTTTAATGTATCTGTAATTTGAATTACTCGGGAAAAAGTTATTCCTCTACGATTGAAACTGTACAATGAAAGATCCCTGTTACATATAGAAACACTGGTTTGAGCGGTTAGTCAATATTATATAATCTATATAGCAGTTAGAGTTGTATAATCACTAAAGAGCTGTACGATTTGGCAAGCAGTTCAGGCCAAAGTCGATTCGGTCATCTGCCCGATTTTTTTTTGATCTCAAGAATCCGTCGTAGTTTTTATCGAACCCCATATTTTTATTCTACTTAAGTTCATTGACTACTTATATCATTCACGATACCAACGTCTATTCTATAGAGAATTACCAACTTTAGAAAAGTTTAAAACATCGAGCCTTCTTTTGTTATTTTATCACGTCAACGACGCTTCATTCATTTAATCCAAAAAAATAGAGAAAAGAAATACATCGAATGAGTGATAAAGCCATGGCCATTGCAGAGGCTTCAAATATATATGAAGATAAGCCTGTGCTTAATGGAAGTTACATTTATGATGTACTGAAGGGTGGCAAGCACACGGATGCTTCAGATAAAGTTAGAGTGATCGACAAGCATTCTGTAGAATACGTAGTAAGGTCGGGTATTTCAGGAGGATTGGCTGGAAGTGCCGCTAAAACGTTGATAGCACCGTTAGACAGAGTAAAAATTCTTTTCCAGACATCGAATCCTGAATTTTTGAAATATAGAGGGACATTTTTTGGGTTGTTCAAAGCATCCAAGAAAATATGGATAACTGATGGATTTTACGGACTTTTCCAAGGCCATTCTGTTACATTACTCAGAATATTTCCCTATGCAGCGATAAAATTTGTTGCCTATGAACAAATTAGAAGTATACTCATTCCAAACGATAATTATGAAACAGCATTAAGAAGAATATTGGCAGGTTCAATTAGTGGGTTAGCAAGTGTGTTTCTTACGTATCCATTGGATCTAGTAAGAGTTCGTATGGCTTTTGATACCAAGAATTCTGAAGTTTTTCACCACTCGAATAAGGGAAGATTGTTATTCACAGTGAGTGCCATATATAAAGAAAACCCTCCTCATAAGGTCATTGACCCTAAATGGTTGAAATTTGCGAGAGAAAGATTTCCATCATATTTACATCACGTCTCGAATTTTTACAGAGGATTTGCACCAACCATCTTAGGAATGATTCCTTATGCTGGAGTTTCTTTTTACACTCACGACTCTATTCATGATATTTTCAGATCTTCATATCTAGCCAAACATACTGTTCAATTACCTAAGTCACAATCTCCACATAAGGTAGTTAAAAATAATGAAACTAATTCAAGAGACTCAAGGCCGCCACTAAAGGTTTATGCGCAATTAATAGCTGGTGGTTTAGCGGGAATGTGTTCCCAAACTTCGGCCTACCCATTTGAGGTTATTAGGAGAAGAATGCAAGTAGGAGGTGCAGTTAATCAAGGTCAATTTCTATCATTTAAAAACACGCTAAAAATAATATATAGAGAAAGTGGGTTTAAAGGATTTTTTGTTGGATTAACGATTGGATATATAAAAGTGATTCCTATGCTGGCATGTTCTTTTTTTGTTTACGAAAGAAGTAAGCTGTTATTAGGAATTTAATCGGCATATGTACACATTATTTATTTTAGATATTTATTTATTTATTGAATGGCATAAATGACCACCAACTATTCTATTTTATTTACAATGTCTAGAAGAACCAACTGAACCATTTGTTCTTCTTGGTAGGCTTAGTACCAAATTTTGGATTGATTGCAGTTATATCTTTGATAGCCTCAGTGGCAATATTAGCAGTAGTAGACAATTTATCCGTACCAATCTTAAATCCCCAGCGTCTTAATGTTTTTACAATAGCAGGGGTTAAAGCTGCTACAACTGGAACCCTAATAAAAATTAATGATTTATGGATTCCGTAGGCAATAGCGAATTCAGTCCATGAAAATTGTGCCAAAATCTTAGACACAATGCTTTCACCTCCTTTTACTTCATTCTCCCCTTTATTATCAATTTCATTTTGAATTCTGGTAATTTCAAGTTTCTTTTGCAAATCTTCATCGCTTAATCCGTAGCCAAAGTATTGTTTCACCTTGTTTTCATAAAACGAAATTTCTTCTTCCCCCATAGAGTGAACTAATATGTAACAAAGAGGAAGATCAATAGCAGAAATGGCTAAGTAAACACCTAAAGCGGAGTACCCATATTCTTTCACCAACGCCTTGATTCCTGTTGGCTTCTTTGTATTTGCCTTCAGTGATTGAAGCCTTTTAAAAATTTGGTTTCTTAACATTGGCCTCGTAATTAGCCTAGATGGATAGAACTGCTGAACTGCTATTCTCTTCAAAGGGTTAAATCTTAACATTAGCTAATATTCCTTTATTATTATTATTATTACTATTTGGGATTAATTCTTTGAATTTATTTTTATTTTCCTTACTACTGAGAATCGGAATATGAGCAGCTACCATTTCTTTGCATTAATTTTACATAATTACTTACTACTAGAATCTAGTGGAATTGGGAGTAGTATCTGTCTTCAGCAAATCTTGCTTCAACTCTCTCCAAGATTTCAGATGAGTAAACATCTTCTATTTTTTCTCCGCCCTTTAAGATCCTGTCTTCGTGGATCTTTTGTTCATCTTTAGTCATTACAACGATATTTTGGAAAGATAATTCCTTCGTTGGGTCCCATCTGGATAATGTCAATCTCGTGGAATAATTAGAGATAGGAGATTTTCCGTGGTAAACTTCCTCTAAAATATAACTAACATCAGTGAGAGAAATTGGAACTCTTTGGTCTAACTCACCAATTCTGGATTGTTGACCCGCTAAACTTTGATAAATACCGTCGTATATCTTGTAACGGTTCTTTCCCTCGATAGGTTCAATTGGATAGCCTGCAATCAGAGTTGTTATGTAAGTAGCAATTGTTAAACCAAACATTCCTGGCATAGTACCAAGCACAGGTAATATTCTAACTCTGAAGTTCCTCAATGCTGAGAGTTGCTCGACATCACCCTTTTCTATTTCGGCATCTGCTAAAGGTAATAACTGAGCTTTCCTCGGATCAGGCTTCTCAGCTGAAAATACAACAGGAATATTGGTGATAATTCCCTTCTTCTTTAAGCGAATACGAACAGAACGTGATAATGGGTCTTCTTCGGTTTTAGAAATGTCACTAATATTCACTCTTGTAGGATCAGACTTACAAGCAGCACCACCAGATGAAATAACTGGAATTTTATTTTCGTAACAAAAAGCTAACAAATCAACCTTTGTGTCGATATTATCGATACAATCAACGACATAAGTCGGTTTAAAATCATCTCCAAATATTAAGTCTTCAGCGGAATTCAATTCCCATAATTGATTTCTTGTTTCTATTTGAACCCATGGAGCAATTTGTATGAGGTGGTTTCTGAGACATTCAACCTTAGAAATACCAACATCTCTAATATTAGCAACTGCATGTCTATTCAATGAACTTAAAGTAACTTGATCAAAATCAATCACTCTGATTTTTCCAACACCTGATCTCACTAACATAGTAGTTACCCATGAACCTACACCTCCCGCACCGACAACAACGATATGCTGATTTCTGACATTCTTTACTCCTTCTTCACCTAAGAATGCATAATTACGTGCTAATTGTTCTTGGATTAATTCTTCTGAATAATTTTCAACCTCGGAAACCTTTGAAGATGGCTTCTCTATTTGCTTGTTTGTTTTCTTAGTTTCCAATAACCTGTGGTATGCTTCCACCGCAGTCCCGGAAACCAAAGCAGTAGCCAAGACGGCCACTACTAAGCTCTTATTAAGGAATGACATAGTGCTAGTGGTATAATCTTATCATATTGCAACTGAAAATTTTCAATGTACCTATAGTTCCATTTTTATATACAGTACTATCTTCTCATCACATATCTTGCATTATATCTAACATATTTTGAAATCATATATATTGTATACACATCGCATAACCTTCCTATAGGCTTATAATAATTATGGCAGCGACAGAAATGTTTTCCCTAAATCATAGTATGGTGATATTTTGAAGTATTCATAATTTAGCAACTTCTTTTCTTCCAACAGTACTCTTGATTAAACCGTTAGGATCTGGTGATGGGTAGTATAAATCAGTGTTGTTATCAATACCCTTCCAACCTAAGTTGTATAAAATGAAATGCTTGTTTGGTAAGACATATGTTACAGTTTCAATTTCGACCATAGCGTCCAAAATCTTGTGAGACATGTTGTACATTGTAGCTTGCACCGATGCAGAATTTTCTAATGCAAATAAATCTAGAGTGACCTTTCTGGCTTCCTCGTATGCGTTATCAAATAAGCCGTCGTCTGCTTTTCTGAAAACATCATCTAACGACTTTAAGTACTTGGAATCGAATTTCCAGGATGCGTCAACATCTGTAGATAAGATTCTATCGTTGGTTGGCTGCAAAGTGGTGAAATCACATACATTATAACCATAAAACATAGATCCGGTTGACTTCAACACAGTTAAATCTTTAATTGAGGAGGTAATAGTAAACTTGTTGTCCAATTTGGAGTAAACAAGGTGAGTTCTTCTGGTTTCTGGACCCTCGTGCTTGAATGAGTGCTCGTGTAATTTTCCATTAACTTGGTATTTGGTCCATTTGTCTTGGATGATAGTAACTTCAACGCCAGAAACATGGCCGTATTTAGTAGTGAAGTGCTTAGCCAATAAAGCAGCAAATCTCTCAATTGGCCAGACATTGTTGGTCTTGGCTAACACCAAAATGGTGTTTTTAACAGTATCAGTAGGAACAATCAGCGCGTTGTCTGCATCAGTGTAAGATCTGTCGAAATCACCCTTTAATAAAACTTGGACATTAGCTTGTAAGATCTCTTGTTCAGATGGGTTTTGTGGGTTCTTCTTTACCTTTAAGAACTTAACGTTATCTTTACCGTATGTAGAGTCAACTAACTTAGAATACATTGCTTATTTGTGTTTTATAATTGTGATATATATTTAATAATATTGTTTGAAATATCCTGCTTTTAGATGGATCGTGAAATCCCTATATATACTTATCTCTATCTTTGTGTGACTGGAAAATGAGGTCATAAGAACCATTCGGTTTCCTCCGACGTTATAGATAGTGCGATTATTACTGGTTGACAACAGCAAATACACGGTACTAGATAAGTATGTTGCTTATGGAACTACTGACATTAGGCAAGGGCTATTAGCATTATTTGCACGGGTAACGATTGCGACGGTGGTCTTATGATCTTATGATCTCCTTCGCAATCGTTTAACCGTCAAAGTGTTCGTAGATCTCCACCAGGAGGATAAGAAGTGAAATGGCAAAAGATAATATTTACATTACAACAATGTGGGTGTTCTATATTTAGTAGTACAAACTTTGTCTCAAGTTTAACATGTTCTGGAGACGATTTTATTCTTCAGTAACCTCACGCAGAGATAAGAAAAATCTGAGATTCGATGAATTTTCCTCTACAAAAGAATTTGTGTCTAGCTATTTTATGATCAGTATAAATAAATAGATATTATTATTAACTTATATGATTAATTTAATCAGCCTTCTTCTTTCGAATATCTGATACGTTGCCTAATGAGGAGTTTTTATCTATTAAATTCAGATCTGTAGATTCTACAGGTTCCGCGATGGATTCGGATAAGTCCTGGGATTGTGGAATCTCAGAAACTTCTTCCTCTGGTTCAGCAAATCTTAAGCTTCTTCTCTTTTGAACACTTGGAGTGGTGGTGTCAGTAGCTGCTGGTGCAGATTTAGGGTGGATCGCCTCTTCCTCCACTTCTGATATCGCGGAGGATCCGTCAAATACTAACTCCGCGGTCCTGATCCACCTTCTTCTTCTGGTGTACTTAGAAAATGTGTCTTCAGTGCCTGGCTTTTTCCAGGTGTTGTCGTAGAAAATAAACCCTTCGTCAGACAAGGGGTTGGCATTAGTTTTGGAGCGCTTATTGTTGGGTAAAGTGATAGCACCGTCGTTGGTTAGGTCTAATCGCCAGGTCTTGTCTACCCATCTCCAAGTAGCACCGTTTAACTTTTGTGAATCGTTTTCGGTGTTGGGTAATTTGAATGATTCGATTGAAGAGGATTCGTTCAAAAATTCATCTGTCCATGGAGTTCTCTCGTATGACAACAAATTAGAAGTCCAGCCAATACCTAACCATTTTCTCTGGTTTTCGTAGATAACGTAAGTAAATCTCACTGGTTTATTATCACTACCTGGACTTAAAGGATTCAATGAATGGCCCGCATTTTTTTGAACTTTAGCAATAGCAGCAGCAAATAATGAATGGTTTCTTGCTTGCAGAAAATCTAAACCTGTCAAATAAAAGAATAATAACCTTGCGATCTTAAGTTTCCACAATATTCTACGAGTAACTCTGGAATATGAAGAATGGTAAGTCAAAATGTAGATACCACTAGCCAACAATATGATTCTGGGCTTGAAAATTAAAAAGGTTGCAATTAAATAGACTGGCGTTAAAAATACGACTGTAAATAATAATCTCTTAATATCATTAGCTGTAAGCCCTAAAGATGTAATTGGTGTAAGTAACAAATCGGCCCTGGTGCAAGTGGCAGTTAATGCTTGAATTACGTCATCTAATGTAGGATGTAATTTAGTTTCTTCGATAATTTTGTTGTTTAGCAAGGCGTATAAGGTAATAAATCCCACAATTATTATATGTCCAAACCAAGTTACTAAACTTTCAAAATACAATACAATAAAAGCATACAAGCTCACGAGTATAATATTAATCCAGTAATCGTCATTGGTCCATGTAATTATGGCCAAAAACTTATTGACTATGAGTAAATATGGATATGCTTTAATCAAGGACTTAGCAACGATTGGAGGTGTCGACGACAATAAAGGGGATGTTTGGGTATTAATCTCGTTCTGATTTCCTTCAACCAAGGGACTATCACTAGCAAATCTTGCTCTTAAATCAGCTGATTCGTCTTCCTCCGCTGTATCTCTAATGTCCACACTTGAATTGTTCGTAGGCTGATTATTTGATACATTGTCATTTGTACCCGAGAAGCTGGCATCAGCAAGACTATTTCTTTTACTTGCCATCTTAACCTAAGCAAGTCAAATAAAGATAATCGTAGTTAATCACAGAGCAAATCTTTACAGATTATATGATTGCCCTTTAAAAATTTGAGAATTTCACAAAAGTTACTCCAATTTTTCTATGAACGTGAAAGAGGGTCGATCTCACATTTATGATGAATAAGGATTATTAGATGGACTTTTCGAGTTTAATATCAAATGAGATAATTAAGAAGAGGAAGCAGCTTAATGAAAAGAAAAGCTTGAAAAAAACCAAGATAAACACCCAAGAAAAAACGGCAGCCGAAGAGCCGTCTAGCAGTACAAAAGACGAAGTTTCAGCTGCAAAGCACGTTAATGAAGAGGAAGAATTCTTAGATGGGATCAAGGATGAAACACTTGACACTAAATTGTCAGAGTTTGGTGAAGACGGTGACAACGAATTATCGAAATCTGAAAAAGTACGGAAGATCCGGCTTCACATGAAGATTGAAAATAAGAAGCAAAGGTACAAAGAGCAGCTTGAAAATGAATCCAAAATTGAAAACATCATAGCAAAAGAGGATATTTCTAATCCTGAACTGAAAGACAAATTGTACTTGCAAGCTCGAGTGTACCTCAAATACTTGGTAAGCGAATGGGAAAAGGAAAGCTCCGAAGATGATAAAAGGTTACTCTTTGAGACCAAGAAAGACTTGATAAAGTTGCTTTACAAGCTAAGAGCTAAGAAATTATCTGATGATATGCTTATTTCCCTTGCAACAATTATCCACTATTTGCAATTGTCTGATTTTTTGAAGGCTAATGAATCCTATATGAAACTAAGCATCGGAAATGTGGCCTGGCCCATAGGTGTCCAAAATATCGGCATTCATGCAAGAAGTGCTTCTCTGAAGATCACGGGAGAAAACAAAACTGCCAGTATAATGATCGATTCTAAAACTAGGAAGTGGATTACTGCTGTTAAGAGATTAATAACTTTCTGTGAAAAGTCACAAAGCATCGGCGAAAAAAATTAGAGAGCCATTTTTATAAGATTATCAATAATATAGAGTATTATAACAGTATAATTAATAATGCAACTGACTAATCTAAATTTTATGACTATCTTAATCCACATAACAGTAACCTTATTTTGTTCCTCACAAGATAGTGAAACCAATGACTATCACGTGTTGGTTTTTAGGGGTGAGCCAGGTGACTGTTGATTTCAATTTTTTTTTTTTTTCGCTCCTCAGTAACACTCTGCGAGCACACTGTACTCTTAATTATATTTTCAATATTAGGAATTTTCAGGTTTTTTAGTTTCCATATCAATAATACATAATTAAGATGGCTGTATGTAACAAATCTATGGATGTAATCAGACATGAATAACGGTAGTATTCAAAGAGAGTGCAACGGTGGAACTAGATAATGAAAAAAGTTTAGAGGTGAAAAATTGCACTGATAATGAACTTGTCTTTTGAGGAGAGAGTAATTGTAGACTAATAACACTTTTGGGAGTAATATCATTTCACATGTCTTTTGGGTGATGGCAAGGAGTAAATACTAACAGTTTTTTAGCGTGAAATCAAAGATATCAAGGAATTCGTTGAATTAGCTAGAAGATCCGACATCAAGTCCGCTGTTGTCAAGGTCAACAAGAAGATTAATGCTAACGGTAAGAAGTTCAAGCAAACCAAGTTCAAGGTTAGAGGTTCTAGATACCAATACACTTTAGTTGTCAACGATGCTGGTAAGGCCAAGAAGTTACAACAATCTTTACCACCAACTTTAGAAATCAAAAACTTGTAAATTAGTTAAATTACAAACTGAATCTTATCATTGATGTACATTTAATAAAGGTTAATTAATTTATCGGGTTTTCTATAGTTTAATACTAAACGTTTTAAAATCATACAAGGTTTACACGTAGACTTAAATAATGCATTAGGTTTAAATTTAAATCTAAACTACGTCCTCCATTTCAACATCATCATCCTCATTCTTCTCTTCAGCTTCTTCGTTGGTGTCAAGACCGAGTCTTGCGGCTCTTTCAGCATCTCTTAACCTTCTATACTCTGGTTTTAAGTTGTACTTCGATGTGTAAGGGCCCTTCTTTATTAAATTTGCAATTGAATCTAAAGACTCTTTCAAATATGATTCTGGTTGTCTAGTTCTTTCCTTCAAACCTTTCATTGACCAATATTCATATTCCTCAAAAAGTCTGAATAACAAATCCAATAAATCCTTCTTAGGCATTCTAATAGCTCTACCTTCACCTTTAGCCTTGTTCTGGTTAGATTTCAAAAAGACGGAAATGTTGTTACCCTTAATAGAAGGACCAGTATTGGATTGAATAACACCAGGTATTTCATCAAGTAATGTGACTTTAGGTCTTGGCTTTGCTTCTTGCATAGTATTTCTTTTAGACAAAAATTGGTTGTATTTAGAGTCGCTTTTGCTAGGAACTATTTGACAGTCGTGGCAAATCTTTCCTGCTAATGATGTCTTCTTAGGGATAGTCTTAATGTAAGGAATATACTTTTTAATTGGTTTACCGTCCGCTCCTTCCTTATTTTTCTGGATCCTATAGAATTTGTTTTGTTTATTAGGAAGTCCAGCCTTCTTTTTATCAATTGGTTGTAATGTTGGTTGGTCTGGCATCTCAGCGACTTCTGTCAATTCTTGCTTAAATTTTTGTAAATTTTCTTCACTGAAAACATATTGGTTGGATACTTGTGTGTTTAACATGGTTATATTATATTCATGTGGAATATTCTGATTACTTTTATTTTCATTTAATACTAATTTGACTTGTAATTTATTAGATCCATTCTCTTTATTTTGCTTAATTTTCACTCTACCTAATTGCTGGCCATTTAATTCATCTATATTAGACCACCTTTCAGCTAAGTATCGAGGTAACTTCACTAACCACACCTTCTTTGCTCCATTACTTAAATTCATATCTAACGATTCATTATCCTCTAAGTAATCTTCTGGATCTGATAATATGCTATTTTCTGGTTCTTCATTATCTCTATTTATTGAGCTATCATTCCCATTTTTCTTTTCCACAGGTACGTTTGTTGGTTCTTGGGTTGAATTTGCTCCTTTCGTTGGATTTGGCCTAGATGAACTACTCATTGTACTACTATGAATAGGTAGATTAATAACATTCTGTCTTTATTATAATTACCTCCATTCTCAATATTTGATATAGAAATTACACAAAGCTTTTAACAAAAGGTTCAAGCTTACGATAATTATCTCTTTTTAGACATGATGCAGCCTACAAATGTTGTACCAATAGTCATAACAAGACCTTACTATCTTAGTGAAAAAGACTGTGGATATTGTAAAGGAAATAAAGAAGATCACTTTGCAATTAAAGAATTCAATGAGTATAAGATACCAGGATTGAAGAATGATTCAAATTCTGTCACAATTGGTCTTCAAGTTGAGCAATTCACATCTGAAAACTATGATCAATTCATAAATCTAGGATACAGAAGATCAGGATCGTTTCTCTATAAGCCTGATTTATTGAGATCATGTTGTAGGATGTATACGATACGAACGAACCTAGATCAAGTAAACTTAGATAAACACCATAGAAAAACAATTAACAGATTCATCAGAGGTATAAGTGATTCAAATGACACAAATATAATAGAAAAGAAAGGAAAGCAGCCAAGGTTTGATATAAGAACATTGGTTGAAGCAGAAAAGAAATCAACAAGGTTTTATACTAAGTTCGAAAAGTCATCATTCACCAAAGAAAAATTTGAGTTATACAAAAAATACCAAATAAAGGTCCACGGTGATGAACCTAACCTGGTGACTGAAAATTCTTTTAAAAGGTTTTTATGTGACACTCCATTCACTGAAAAAGAAGTCATTGGTGATAGGTCTCAGTGGGACTTTTTGAATGAGACCGTTGGTAAATGGGAAAAGGTAGGGAATAATCGTTCTAAGAGAGTTGGCCCTACTCATGAATGTTATTATTTAGATAATAAGCTTATTGCTATATCTTGCATGGATTTCCTTCCTTCTGGAGTTTCATCTATTTACTTTATCTGGGACCCAGACTATGCACACTTATCTCTTGGTTCCTTGTCATCTTTAAGAGAAATTTTGTATTGTAATGATTATAATTTGGGTTACTATTATTTGGGATTTTACATTGATGATTGTTCAAAAGTGAATTATAAACTGCGGTGTGGAGGAGAATTGTTGGATTTATGCAATGAAACATATATTCCTATTAATAAGGTAAAAGATTATATGAAGGATGGTCGGCTTTTTGTAATTGATTCCAAAGATGACTACAATAATCATGAAATTGACTTTAATTTAGAGATAGAACTAGAGAATATTGGTTATCCTATTTCATTCAATGACAGTAGATTTTCAGAAGGGGAATTGGTTAATATTGCTCCAGCATTGTATTCTAACCCTGAAGTTTACAAAATAGCTGATACTGCTTCCAAGGTATTAAGAGAGAAATATAATATTGTTAATGATTTGTCTGATCCAGTTTTGACACTCCCTAACGTAGTTCTGGGTATTATTCCACTATGGCAAATTTTGCAATGGTTTGAAGATGGTGTCATTGATGAGGACTTTCCTGTGAATGTATTTAAATTGACAACTGCTGAAATGAAAGAATGTGAATTTAAGGAATTAACTCCTAATGAAAGGTCAATAGTTGTGGATTGCATAAGGCTTTTTGGAATTGAGTTTGTACAGCAATTTATAATTTTAATCTAATTTGGCAAAAACATGACTAATGATAGAAGATTATCGCAGTTCATTTTTAATTTTATAAAAGATCTTGTATTCATTGGCATGCTATTACCATAAAATAAATAATGAAAATATAAATAAATAAAACTGTGCAGTATTTAACTTGTAAATACTTTTTTCATAAAAAAAATGCCAAACGTAAAAAAAATTGTTGAATACAAGTATGAAGACAATTGAGAAATCGTCAAGTAGTTTGAAAACTTTATATTCTAAATTAATAGCCCAATTAACCCCGCCAATCCAGCTGTGAATGCAAAGCTTTTTAAGCTTGATCCATTTTCATATTCGTCTGAGTAGAAATTGTAAGTAGAATTTAAATGATATTTCGAATCGTTGGTTAAATTTGAATGGTTGTAATTTGGCTTTGGTCTTGATGCAATAGTTTCCACGCCAGAATAATTGTTTTCTTCGACATCTTTGTTATCTTTTCTGTCATCCGTACCCTCTTCTCCTTTGACTTTTTCCTTAGGCAAACTCTCTTCATCTTCAATCTTTTCCTTAGGCAAACGCTCTTCATCTTCAATCTTTTCCTTAGGCAAACTCACTTCATCTTCAATCTTTTCCTTAGGCAAACTCTCTTCATCTTCAATCTTTTCCTTAGGCAAACTCTCTTCATCTTCAATCTTTTCCTTAGGCAAACGCTCTTCATCTTCAATCTTTTCCTTAGGCAAACGCTCTTCTTCAATCTTTTCCTTAGGCAAACTCTCTTCATCTTCAATCTTTTCCTTAGGCAAACGCTCTTCATCTTCAATCTTTTCCTTAGGCAAATCCTCTTCATCTTCAATCTTTTCCCTAAGCAAGCCTTCATCTTCTTCAAATGTGTCAGGGGAAGTTAAATCCTGAATAAGATCATCTAAGTCGCTGTTTCCGCTATCAGCATATTCTTCCAATAAATTGTGTAATCTTAAAGTTCCAGCCAATTCAATATCGGCGCAGGCAAACCTAGTCAAATTTGCATAGTGAAAGGCAATTGACTTTCCTATTATGTAAGATTTAGAATTTTCATTGAAAGATAAATATGGATCATCGTAAGTCACTTCGAAAGAAGTGTCGTTAATAGTACCATGCTTTCCGGATAAATCTCCAATCTCACAATAGGCATCACTTTTTTGTTCACTGCATTTACTTGAACCATTATATGGATTCAAATGTGATCCTACCAATTCACAATTTCCCTCTGAAGGGACAGATTTGTCGTGAATGTGGTATAGGAACGGACCTCCTTCCAGAGGTAAAGCGGTCATGTCAACATGCACGTTAACACTCTTACCGCCTTTAGCAGTAAACACGATATTTCCAGTAACATCCAAGTCATATCCAAAGGGAAAGTCTGCGATAGCAACTACACCCTTCGGATTACTTGGGATAAGAGGAGCTTTGCCACCAATAGCTAAAGATGGTAATAAAAATAAAAGAGAAGTGAATAATTTTGTTGTTGAAAGCATTTTTCTCAATATTTGAATCAATTTTGATTTAAATATATTAGTTATCAAGAAGAAAGTAATATATTTATAAAATTAAATATAAAAGGACAGAGGGATTTTAGCGCCCTTTATATACTTGTCTGTTTCTATGGCCACAAACATGTATATTTTGCAACTAGTTGATTACATTTGTGTATAGGTTGCGACACTAACCCATTTCGGAAAATGACATGCACAAAGAACATCTTTTGATCCAGACTGCACATGGGCATAGAATATCCCATAGAAAAAGTCGCTGTGAATACAGGGTATAATATGTCTACAGAGTATGTTTCTAATTATTCATTTACATTAGCATATATTTTATGTACTTCTATGCATTTAGATTATCATAGGGTAGATTTGATGCTCTACATAATCTTTCCAAGCTTCTTTTTCTCATCGCTCAAGCTATCATGTCATTTGTAAAAATTCCTAATTGTGACTGGGAACATACATACATTTGAAGGCGACTTGCATAGAGTGTACTCGTCCAATTTTTTAAAATACGTAATCTTAAATATCTTGTAGTGTGTATGTCTTGCTACATCATTCTCAAATTTCGTGCTGTGGGATTCCACAACTTCAGTGCAATGGAATCGAACAGCGAGCCACCACAAACACAGTCAACGTTCCACAGAACCGCTGCGGGTTGTTCGCAAATCTCGAAAAACCTCAGCGAGACTTATCATGCAGAATTCGTAAGCGTGCGAACCGAATTCTGATGACTAGTGACTAACATTGAATTTCAGCGACAGGGCTAGTGGTGGTAAAAGTCATTGTATGACTCACAATGACTTCCATGGTTAGTACATGTGGCATATACTTACAAAGGACGTCAGTAAACTAGGGACTTGATAATTGGCAGTCAAGTGTCAACAAAAATCGCAGGTACACATAGGCAGCTCACTCTCGATTTCTATGCATAGAACGCAATGGAATACGTATGTACATATGCAACTGATAGCATCATTCTAGCGCAACCACAAACTTGTCCATGCTAAATAAGGTACCAGGCACAGTATTCACGTATTATTCACAGAGGAGTTTAGTCCCTCTGGTGAAGTTCCAAACCCCAGTAGGTCACAAGGTTTCTCACGCGAGAATTGCGCAACAACTTTGCCGACTCACCCCACATTCGCAGTCACTCTCCCTTTGACCCAGCAATCTTGTATAAATAGGAGACTTAATATCTGAAATTTCAAAAACATTATTATCATCAAGTATTAAAACACTTACAAATATATTAAGAATAATATATCAATCAAAAAATTTAGATTAAGAGATTTAGATTTAGTTATATCAACTTAACAACCACATCAATTGCGCAATCATGACTAGAACTAACAAATGGACCGTCCACGAAGCTAGAGGTGAACCAAAGTGGTTCACCCACCATGGACCAATCAATGCCGACCCTACTAAAACAAAAAAGTTGGGTGCAGGTAACCATAACTGGGGTAGACCTGGTGACGAGCTTGAAGAACAATACTCGTTTTTTGGAAAGTCAGAAAGAAGAAATTCCAATCACCAGGAAAATGAAGAGAGAATGAGTACTTTAAGCACCAAATTAGAAGGCGATTTGATGATGTGATGGAATACGA
This sequence comes from Schwanniomyces capriottii, assembly GCA_032927745.1. NCBI lineage: Eukaryota > Fungi > Ascomycota > Pichiomycetes > Serinales > Debaryomycetaceae > Schwanniomyces > Schwanniomyces capriottii. The sequence goes on along the minus strand of JAVSEF010000013.1, from coordinate 954,357 downwards.
TATAATTTTACGTTGATTACGAAACGACAACAATATACGAATTAATAAGAAGTGAAAAAATTACGAGATAACGAAATTATTAGAAGACTTAAATAGCAAAATCAAATATTAAATGAAGTCTAGTTTATTATTCTGTAGAAAGAATGCTTTTCTCTTTTGCCTCTAGCTTGAGTTCCCTTTCGCTCTTCCATCCTTTTCTTTTCTGTCTCTCCTCGTAAACTGCCTTATTCTCAAGAACTCTGTTCACGATGAATTCAGTGTTCATGTTATCGTACGCGTGTTCACCAATATCTGCAAGTAACCCGTGAGACTTAATTTTAGTGTAAGCATCGTTGTATATAGGTGTTGGTCCATGGAATACTTTTGTCACTCTGCCCGGTAATTTACTTAAAGATTCCATACATGGGGCATATGGTGCTCCTAATACCACACCATCGACATAACGACATTGTAATACACATAAAGTTCTTTCAAATAAATTCATTATTGGATAATTGAGTCCCTTTGCTTTGTTAATCGCGAAATCATCATTGATACCAACAACCACTGCTGAATTAGACTGTTCAGCTTCTTTCTTAACGATCTTCAAAATTTCTATTAACCCTGGGTGGAATAAATCAAAGCCACCATCAATATAAAAGATAGATTTATAAGATTCTGCTGTTTTGGCAGAAGGGGAAGCAATTTCCTTGAATGGTTGGCCGTCAATATTAACATAAACACCTGAACCAGGATGTAAACCAGTTTCATCACTAGCATATGCACGTATTCTTTCAACACATTCTTCTGAAAGTATAGGATGATCCTCACTCACTATAGGTCTAAAGTGATGGTTCTTGCTCATCAATAACATTCTACCCACTAAATCAGTTGTAGAGATGTTTGGTGTTCTTTTCACTACAACAAATTTACCTTGATCTTTGACAACTTGATAACAGTCTTCACCATTGGCATCTGTAGTGATATCGTCTCCATGAACTACGTATTTGCATCCATATTCTTCCATTACGGCAGGATCAGTAACGTACGGCGCGTTGGGAACGACAGTAGTCGACCATTTGCATGCATCCACTGCTGCTATTCTTTCGTCAAGTTTCATAACAACAGGTCCCTTATTTAGCAAGATGTCTTCGTCTGAATGGACACCTACAAAGAGTTCCTTACCCAACTGTCTGGCTTGAAGCATGGCTCCAGCGTGTCCTGTTAATTTTATTAGTATACTGAATCGTTATGAAACCACTGAAAACTCAAACGTACCATGGTGAGAAAAGTCAAAACACCCATCTACCCAGATCTTACAGTTTTCAATACCATCTGGTCTCTCGTACATATCAAACTGAATCTATTCTCTGTTCACTAATAGTAATATTAAAGAGAAAATAAATATCAAAAACGTTGATGCGCATTATCCAAGTGTTCCATATTTTTATTCGCTTATCTACATATAAATGAAGTTGTCACTGCCTACACAATTCCCCTTTGTTGTTCTCTCTGTACATATATAGGATCATTTCTAGCCCTCTTTCCTCCTGCGGCCAGGCGGTCAGACACGTAAGCAGGCTCGGGGGGACCTGGGTTTCTGTTACTACCAACGTACATAGGGACCCTGTTCTTTTCCCTTTGCTCAGCTAAGAATTCCAAATACTGGTAGATTAAAAAGGCATTTCTAGTTGAGCAGCCGTATAGCCAACCGAAGAAAGACCCAATCAATGGGGGGAAAGTAATAATCAAATCAATAACAATGTTGGAATGTAATTTCAAACTGAGCTTGGTCGGTATTCTAACCTCTTTCTCTGCTATAGCAATGAGCTTAGTATGGACAACATACATGAGCAAGGGACCCAACACAGGGAAAAACAACACAACAATTGGCGCCATTCCCAAACCGCAATCTAAACCTAGACCACAAGATCCAAGGAAGCATTTATCGTGGATCCAAGCCTTGGATTGGATTTTTTTCCATGATTTTTGTTCTGCTTTGGTATTATATAGCTGATTCAACCTTCTCTTCTTTCCGTCTTCACCCTGGTATGGGTCGCCACCTGCAAAATGCTCTTCAGCATATTCGTCGTAGTAGCCAGAAAGAATGTCATATCCAGGTAATCCTTCCAATTGATCCTGAGCCCCCTCCATCAGACCTACAATTTGACTCATTTTTACTTAAATATCTATGGGAATAAAATGAAACTTATACTCAATCAACAAATACAGAATCAAACATCCGAGAAATCGATATGCTCGCTTTTTGAATTAATACGTTTTATTCTTTGCTATCATTTATCTTTAATATACATATTATACAGAACTACATACCATCATTTGGGTCATAAGAAGAAATTACACTAAAAATTATGCATCGAGTAATTTCTCTAATTCTTTCTTGGGAACTGGGGTAAAAATTCCACTAGTTTCCTTACCACAAACAAAGCATGTAGTCTTCTTCTTCACCTTGAATCTATTCAAAAAACATACTTGACAAAAGAGGTGATTACATTCGGTCTTCACAGGGCTCTTATAGTCTTTCTTGCAGAGTAAGCATTTAAAGGGAACATCTTCCTTCTTGTCACTGCTCTTCTTGGTGACGGTTTCCCAGTCCTTATTTATTTTCTTCTTTTGCCTAGATTCGTCTCTAATATGGAGAAACTTACATGTATCTCCATATCCACAATATCCTGTTTGTATAAAGTCCTTACATACATCGGGCTGGAAATCAGTAATCGTAATGGTCTTGATATTTTGCGCTACTGGCTTCAAAGGACCCACATTTGTCGAAGCGACAATCGACGTAGTTGCCTGATCCAACGATTCGTTTGATAGCTCTAATTTTGTCTCTGGTTTAGTCTCTTCTACAGCTTCTGCATCTCTTTCAGCACTGGTTCTGGTGTTTGATGAGTTCAAGAACTTTTGACGTTTGAATTTCGGTGCCTCGTTTGAACGTATTTTCAACTTATCGGAATCATCAGAATCAGAATCCAGTAACTCCAATTTTCTAGCGATCTTTTCCCCTGGTATTTTCACCAATCTCTTCTTAAACATCACTATGTTGGGAAAGTTTTAATATATCATTATCTTATTAATGATAAAATGAGATAGTGATGATGGGTATATGCAGTACACATTTAGCTTGATAATTTTGGAAAATCAAAGCTTCTGTTCGATGTAAAACCTGAACAATTGAAACTATTCAGACTATGTTTGGAAGAGGTATATTTTTAGCACCTAGAGTATTTCAAGGTGTAAGAAGATACTCAGATAAAACAGTCGTCAAATCTTTTTTTGAGCTTTTTCCAAAAACATTCCCTAATAAAGGTATACCAAAAGATTCATTTATCGTGAACTCTAAGGTATTACGTCATGAATATAGACTATTGCAAAGTCAACACCACCCAGATATAGTGATGGGATCAAGTCAATTGAATCAAGACAATTCTTCCGATACGGGATATTCGGCAATATTAAACAGGGCATATACAACATTAAAGAATCCATACATCAGAGTAGCACATATTATTGAACTCTATCATCCGGAGCATTTGGATATAACCCAGGATGTAATATCAAAGAAACTAATTGCCGATTTGCAATCATCGTCGGTCGAGTCGTCTTTGGAATATAAAGAAATGTTAATGAATGTAATGGAAGCTCACGAATCTTTAGAAATGGCTACGCTGGAAAGTGATTTAGACGATCTCTCCGTTGAAAATGATGAAAGGATTTCAAATACAGAGGAAATTATAGATAAATTGTTGAAAACTGATCCTATAGATTGGGAAAGCGTTATGATAGAAGCCATAAAACTTAAGTATTGGGTCAATATCCAAAATGGAATCAAGGATTGGGAACCTGGTAAGCCAATTCATTTAACTCATTAATCTTTATTTATTTCAACTATATCTTGCTAGCTTTTGAATTGAATATTCATTTTCTTATTAAATATATGAAGATAAATAGATATGTAACGTAAAATTCTAGCAAGCAGCCCAATCATCCTATCGTTGCGTTTTGATTAATATTATACAAGGAATAAAAACAGAAGTGATTAATAGGAATATTTTTATTCGCTAGCCATCGTTTTATCATCATCATCATCATCATTATCTTCACCATCTTCCATTTCACTATCCAATCGTCCCTTTTTCGACCCAGCATAGTCATTAGGAATTCCCAACTCACACTTTTTATATTCTTCCTTTTCTAAGTCGTTTTTAGGATGGATTCTTAACCATTTCATTCTTGGTCCACTTGCACTTAATTCATGAACCTTAAATCCGAATAGTTTTAAGCCTAATTCGTTTTGATTCACCTTATTTATTCTAATTCTACATTGATTCTCAATTTCAGGGAACATCTTCACCAATAACCCAGGGAATGTAGTACCGAAGAAGGCACCATCAATATTTAAGTATCTCGAGCTCGATGGCAAGTATATGTCATTACAACATGGACAGTACAATCTCACAGTTTCTTGGCCAGGTATATCGGTAGATCCCACAGGTATCAAGTGCATCCCATCACAATAGTATCTAGGACAAGATCCAAATTCATTTCTTTCAAATTTGCTTGCCATTGCCGTTAACCCTGGCTTGGAGATAATATACCTGGCATGAATTAAACCGTACAATAGTTCTGCCGAGTGTGCTAACAATGCTTTATTTGGTAATTCATTCTTACTCTTACTATTCGAGCCGCCTGCATTATCTTCTGCTGTTTCAACTTGATAATCTAGTATAGTATATAATGCTTCTCTATAATATGGTACTTGCAGCGATAATCCTGTGAGGTTGAAGTCATCTTCAATGAAGTCCTGAGACACTGGGACAAAATAATCATGCCCAAACAATTCACAGAATTGTTGGATCCATGGAACGTAGTCGTCTTCCGGTTCGCTAGACATGTTTTGAAATAATACGTATCTTTAACTTCGATATTATCTCATCCTCAATAAAAAAAAATCGGTGAGTGTTTGATCAATTTTGTGTACCTTAAGTTTTGTTCAACAATTCACTTTGTCTGATCTTCGTTATCGTTTAAATTGTAAGATAAAAACTCAATAGAAAACCTAGAATGTTTGAATTTGACTTACACCCTTATACTATATTGACTTCAGTACTTGTAGTGCTAATTTTGAAACAGGTTGTGGGTGCAATTGGAAGTAGTAACCTTCAGGAAGTCGGATGGATAGTGTATACCAGGGTTGCACCAAAGCTTGGAAATAAGCATTTTGCCGAATTAGCCAATACTAGAAAAGAGTTATTAAGAGTCAACAAGGAGAAAAAATTGATTAGTGCCCAAGATGAGTACGCTAAATGGACAAAATTGAATAGACAAAGTGATAAATTGACGGCTCAAATAAGCAAATTGCAAGAAGACGGTTCTAAATACAGAGGAAGTATCAATAAATTAGTCAACGCTTTAATAATGGTTTTAACTACCTTACCTATATGGTTTTTCAGAATTTGGTTTAGAAAATCAGTTTTATTCTACTTACCGCAAGGCGTATTTCCTTATGCTGTGGAATGGTTTTTGGCTTTACCATTTATCCAAACAGGAGGAATTGGTCTCACCATTTGGATGTATACAGCAAACAGTGTTATTTCTTCTGTCTTATTTTTAATTAAATTTTCATTCGAAGAAAAGAAGAACAAGCCTCAAAAGCCTACAACCACAACAGAAACTTCAAAATAAAATGTCTATTATACAGCATCTAAATAGTTTGATATTTTATATATTATAATGCATCATCTCCTTGAATCTATCTTTCATAGAGTTTTGCAACTCCCTGTTGCCTTCATTGAAAATGTAATTGTTGAATATCCTCCTCTCTAAGTCATCCTTAAAATTTGAGTAAGTTATTTTGAATAATGAATGAACTAAATCGTTCTTGTCGACGACGTACGCTTTCTCGTCATCTATTAAAGACAAATAATACCACGAGTCAAGCGTCAATTGCCAACATTGTAGACTTATAGAGTATGTATAAACATTATTGATATTATTCATTATGACAAAGGGCGATCCATCTTTAGGATTGATTTCAATAAATCGAACTTCTGGTAAGACTAAGGTAGGAACTTTCTTAGATGCTATTTTTATTGGTGGCAAAGGAATAGAACTCATTATTGGCGCCAATGATGTGCCGTTTAGAATCAGCTGAATCTTGTTCTGCTTAATAGCGAGTTTCCACGTATAAATCATCCCCGTACTTGTTATGGCCATTAAAAATTCATTTTTCTGTTTCAATGCAACAATGTTAGTTCCTAGCTCAAAGCTAGGACACAAATAGTTTCCAGATTCTGCTAATATGATTTGCATAGTACCGTAAAATGAGACTAATATATAGTATACTAAAATGTCATCAATAATTATTGGTAACGCATGCTGAATTTTGTATGGGAAATATAGTGTGTATTTTCGTTTGTCAGAAAGTAAAGTGTTACTTACAATCACCATCGTTGGATCCTGAAAGTCTGTTCTATGATCGTAGTCAAACTCATTTTCATTGAAATCCCACGACTGCCCATTTCGGACTTCAATTGTAGATGTAATTTTTGTATGATTCAGGTGTTCTTCGATTTTACTAATGTCCGGATTAACAAAATGTTGAATACCATTAACTACAACAGAAAATATAAGGTTTTCATCCATATCAATCGATGAGGAAATAGGAATCTCAACAGGATTATCTTTTAACCCTTTCAAAAGACTATTAACTTCGTGATTCAAAGCCGATTGGGAATTAAATAACAATTCAGGAAGATCAGATATCAATTTTAAGGTACTAGGATACCTTGCTTCCATAAATAACCTTTTACTCTTATTTCGTTGTCTTTTTAAGGCGATTTCGGATACATTAGATTGATTCGGATTCGAAGCATCATCTATTGCCATGTCTTCGTTATCATTATCATTATCCTCATTCAATTCTTTATTAATATATTGATTGCTCAGTTCTCTCAATCGAATTCCACTTACCGAGGACTGAATCCCAAGTCTAGGAAGATAATAGGACGACTGAGATATTTTTGAATTAATCTTTGAAGCATTTCTTGACTTCATCACGGGTAATTTTGAAGATATAGACGAAGTGGATGAAGAAATCAAAAGGGGAGATATTCTCTTCTTACCTGATTTAGTAATAGTTATTCTTTGGTTTAGTTTTTGGGTTTGTTTTGGTGTTAAATTATTAACTGATGGTAAGTTTACAGGTGTTGGATCTACTCTTTCTGGTACTTTAACAGGTGTTACTGATCGTCTTATTGGTGGTACTGTAGATACTTCTGCTTTTTTCTCTAATATTAATTGTTCCACACTCTCAGGAAAGGTAAGGGATTCCCTATCTGCCCCGAATCTATGTAATTGGAGATCATTCACATCAGCACTTACAACTTCTCCCAATTCTTTTCCTTCGAAGCATACACAAGTAATAGATCCATCCAAGGAGCTAAAATATAAGGTTTCACCATCAGGTGCCCAACATATATCTGTTATCAGACTCTGGACGATATCACTAGCTACCACTAGAGGTTTAGAATTACGAGTGCTCCATATAGATAGTGTTTGATCTTGCCCCCCCGTTGCTAATACAGTTGTAAAATTATCAGTATCTTCATTATCACGACTTTCTACTTTAAATAGTCTTGGTGAGAAAGAACAAACTTCGGATGGTGCTTCATGACCAATTAATGAAATATCAGTAGCCCAATTACCTCTGTTAATTATTGAAATAGAAGTAACAGGGCCATTAGTTGCATTAGGAACTGCAATGTGTTGGCCATCTGGAGACCACGACATTCTTCTGAAATATGATGTCAAAGGTGACTTTTTAAAAGGTTCAATCACTACAGCCTCTATTTGAAATTCATAATTATTGGCTTCATTAAGCTTCTTATGATATCTGAAAATCCGTACAGTTCTATCATCAGATGCCGTAGCAAAAAACTTATTTGCGGGATCGAATACAATTCCCTTAACCATTGATTGATGAATATCATAACGTTTAATTCTTTCAAATGTAGATCCATTCCATATAATTATCAGTCTATCTAAACCAACTGTAACTAATAATGACCCGTCAGGAGACCAGCATATATCTTGAATATCATTTTCGTGAGCAACTAATCTCTTTCTTACTGTCCAATGTTCTAAATCAGCCTCCAGTTCTCCAAATTGTCGAGGTCTATTAGACTGCTCTTCATCCTTCTCCCATATAAGAACAATCTTGTCATCTGATCCAGAGGCTAAAAATCTCCCGTCGGGAGAAAATTTAACACAGGTAACAACACCATTATGTCTGCTCATAGAACACATCGGCCTACGCAAAGACACCGGAGGTAAATCCAATAATTCAAGACTTACATTATTCTTTGACTTTTTTGGGTTCTTCTTATTAAGCTTAGTGAATTGTAGTATTGTATTAGTATCCCATATTTTCACATTCCCATCTAGACCACCGGATGCCAACCTTGTACCACCAGCGTTAATACTCACTGAGTAGCACTCAATTTGTTTATTCTCAGCTGCTTTTGTTAGTAAATGCAATATACTATTAATGTTTAAACACACAAACCTTTATGTCCAAGCCAAGGAAGTTTTAGAATATGCATATGAACCTAAGTAAAGTTTATATTTATTGTATATTGATTGATTTTAGATTGTCATTTTCAAGATCGCGCTCACAATAATATCGTTTCTACAATTATGTCTATTTTATTAACTGTAGTTATATATTTATTAGTTATACATTTCTAAAATTAAATTTGATATTCAGTTCTAAGAGCCTTACCGAATTTTTCTAAACCAAGTCTCAATTCATCTAATGGAACGGCAGCATATGTACCTCTGAAAAAAATCAAATTCTTCAATTCTGGTGATTCTTGGACCTTTTCTTGAGGAGGGTTAGATTGGCCATCAACCTTGAACCAAGAACCTGGAATCATTAAACAACCATCTCTGATAGCTTGTTCGTAAATGGCAGTTTCAACCTTGATAGGATCTTCACCAAATTCAGCAAATTTTGGATGCTTAGAAGCATCAATAGATACAGTGAAGAACATACCAGCAACTGGTGGGACGTAGGTAACGATTTCCTTTGGGAAATAATCGTTGATAGCGTCGATAGCAACGTCTCTCTTGTGAGTGTATTCTAATCTCAATTGAATCAACCAGTCCGTGTAACCAGATTGACCCCATCTTTGTAATAAACCGTTACACAAGGATTGGGTAAGACCAGATGGACATTGGATACTGACTTCATGCAATCTCAAGTATCTTTCTAATAACTTAGCTTGACCAACAATCCAACCAAATCTTAAACCTGGGGCCAAAACCTTAGAGAAAGAATCTAATCTGATGACTCTACCTTCAACATCAATAGAAAGGAATGAAGTGACTAAGGCATTAATAAATTCTTCGTGGTTGTGAACTTGCTTGGAAGATCTGGCAGATTTGTCTTCGGTGTATGGTTCCATTTGCAAGAAATAGTATGGTTCGTCTTCAATGATGATGAAATCATGCTTAACAGCCAAGTCGTAAACGGCTTTTCTTCTTTCATTACTTAAACAAGAACCGGTAGGGTTTTGTCCTGTTGGAATGGTATATAATAATTTAGGCTTTGGACCGACCCAGTTGTCTAAAATTGGAGCCAACTTTTCTGGGATAATACCTTCGGAGTCCATTGGAATAGGGAAAGTGTTGACACCCAAGGCTTGAGCAGTTTCTAAGGCAGAACTGAATGAGTATTCTTCGACCAAGATAGTGTCACCTCTGGTGGTGAAAGTTCTTAAAGTAGAATCCCAAGATTCGGTGTTACCCACAGAAGCAATAAGATCCCAGTCGGAGTATGGAAGCTTGTGAATCAAGGTGGTGTGTTCTTTGATGAAATCAATAATTTCATTGTGACCTTCAGTAAAACCGTATTGTAATGATCTGGCCAACTCAATTTCATTTTCTTGGTTCTTAGCGGCCCTCTTGTGAACCTCAATGATGGTCTTATCCTTCTCAGTGACTTCAGCACCAATACCGTTTGCAAATGGAGCGGTTGGAACGTCGGCGGTTATTTTGTCAAATGGGAAATAGTCTGGCAAAGGAAGACCACCACCCAAGAAAGTCATACCCGGTTGGTTGAAGTACTTGAAGGCGGACTTCAAAGGCGATGAGTTTCTAGATTTAGCTTCTTCAGATAATAAGTGGGACAAGTCCTTGGATACTGGCTTAGTCATTTTTAATATTGCGATATTAAGGATAATATTAGTTGAAAAATTTCATACTTATCTTTTAAATATATATGAGTAATTCACAAAAATTGAGTACTGCACATAAACCGTGTGGAACCGACTTCCTTTTTGGAAAGTTGTGCGACTTGACATTTTGCCGTATACTATTCTAATAATAAATATGAAATTATAGAAGATAAATAATTTAAAGATTATACTCTGTGCTGATCGCCTTACCGAACTTCTGTAAACCGAAGGTTAATTGGTCTAATGGGACGGCAGCATATGTACCTCTAAAAAATATCATGTTTTTTGATTCTGGAGATTCTGGGGCCCTCTCTTGTGGAGGGTTAGATTGTCCGTCTACCTTGAACCAAGAACCGGGAATCATCAAACTTCCCTGTTTGATTGCTTGTTCGTAAACGGCAGTTTCAACCTTGATGGGATCTTCACCAAATTCAGCAAATTTTGGGTGCTTTGAGGCATCGATAGAAACAGTGAAGAACATACCAGCAACTGGAGGAACAAACGAGGTGACTTCCTTTGGGAAATAGTCGTTGATGGCATCAATAGCAACGTCTCTCTTGTTTGTGTATTCCATTCTCAATTGGATCAACCAGTCCAAGTAACCAGATTGACCCCATCTTTGTAACAAGCCGTTACATAATGATTGTGTAGTTCCAGATGGACAGTGAACAGTTACATCATGCAATCTCACGTATCTTTCTAGCAAATTGGCTTGTCCTACAATCCAACCAAATCTTAATCCCGGTGCCAAAACTTTGGAGAAGGAGTCTAATCTGACGACTCTTCCTTCCACATCAATTGAGAGGAAGGATGCCACTAAAGAGCTTACGAATTCTTCGTGGTTGTGGACTTGCTTGGAAGGTCTGGCAGATTTGTCTTCGGTGTATGGTTCCATTTGCAAGAAATAGTATGGTTCGTCTTCAATGATGATGAAATCATGCTTAACAGCCAAGTCGTAAACGGCTTTTCTTCTTTCATTACTTAAAGAAGAACCGGTAGGGTTTTGTCCAGTTGGAATGGTGTATAGTAATTTAGGCTTTGGGCCGACCCAGTTGTCTAAAATTGGAGCCAACTTTTCTGGGATAATACCTTCGGAGTCCATTGGAATAGGGAAAGTGTTGACACCTAAGGCGTGAGCAGTTTCTAAGGCAGAACTGAATGAGTATTCTTCGACCAAGATAGTGTCACCTCTGGTGGTGAAAGTTCTTAAAGTAGAATCCCAAGATTCGGTGTTACCGACAGAAGCAATAAGATCCCAATCAGAATATGGAATGTTATGAATTATTTCGGTATGCCTTTTTAAAAATGATCTAAGCTCGTCAAAACCTTCACTGTAACTGTATTGTAATGCTCTTGATAATCCAATATCATGCTTTTCGTTTTCGGACTCTTTTTTATAGATTTCAATTACACTCTTATTTTCTTTATTCACTTCTGCTCCTATTCCATTAGCGAATGGAGGCATTGGTATATCCACTGTCAATTTATGAAATGGGAAATGTTCTGCCATTGGAAGACCATTTCCTAAAACGATCATACCTGGAACACCTATATAATCAAATGCGGCCCTTAAAGGGGAAGTCCTCCTGGATTTTGATTCCTGGGATAAAAAATGTGATAAGTCTTTGGCAATGTTTACGGTCATTATGAGCTCTTTGCTGAACAAGTAGGTTTCTAAGTAACATTTTTCAACTTTCACAGCTTATATACCACTTGCTTATCTTTGATAAGGTGCTTATCTGTGACAAGGTGCTAATCTCGGGCGCGAAATACTACATACAAACCAACGCCATATACCGTTTTCAGACAATTTCCGCTTGGAAAACTACATTGGGTAGTCAGTAGAAAGCAGTTTGTAAACAGAAGGAGATACAACTTATGTGTATTATCAAAAAAAAAAGCTATAATTGTAACTTCTTAAGCTAAGTAGAATTCGAACACCTCAGTATTAAATATTATCTGAGATTTTTCAGGCATTCCTTTCCTACTGTCGTTTCGCTCCAACTAGAAGCTGAGGTGTTTCCTTGAGTAGTATACGATAAATTTGACCTGCAATTTTTGTTCATCTGAATTTACATTATGTATTGAATCTACTTTGAGAAATCTACATAAAATAACTGTATTTTGTCATAAGCTTCATTAAATATATTTGCTAAGATTCGTCTATATAATCCCAGACTTGGAAATCCCTAAACAAATATTAAATAAGTTAAAATTAACGTAATTGCAGAAAAGCATCTAGTAATACAGAAGAAGGTGGCTCATCGTTTTTGTTCTTCTCAAAAACGTTCCAAAATCTCAAAGTCTCATCACCAGCACCGGTGACAATTGTCTCTCCATCCGGAGATAAAGATAAATATAAAACACGATATGTATGTCCAGTAAGTTGTGCGACTTGCTGCATTGATGGATACTTCCAAACGATAATTTGATTTCTAGAGTAACCATGCGTGGAAACTAGCTCATTGGAATTTTTGGACCAGATCAAATTACATACTTGTGATCCGGTATTAACATCATTAACTAAATTCCCCGTAAGGGTGTTCCATGTTTTTATAGTCTTATCAGCAGTTCCACCACCAGAAGCCAAAATACCCCTCTGATGTGGAGACCAGGATATAGCCTTAACTGCAGCCGTATGGTCGCTAAAAGTATGGAGAGGTTTAGTATTTAGACCATCCCATATGTATAATTTATTATCATTTCCTCCACTTGCTAATTTATTCTCTTCAACATTCCATTTTAGTCCACAAACTTCTTGCTTATGGTGTTCAAGCTTATTAATGTAATGGTCTTCCACTCTCACATCCCTATTTAAAATAGTTCGATCACGGGATCCACTCGACAAAATATGTTCATTCCAGGCCAAAGAACTTACTCTTAAATTATGACCCGTCATTGTCCTTACACATTTTATTTTGGTTGCATCCCAAATTTCAACTAATCCTTTGCTAGTTCCTATGGCTAGATGTGTTCCAGAACCAATCCAGTTGAGGCTGGTAACTTTATCCTTATTAGACAAATCACACAATCTATCAACAGATTGGGTAGCACCATCCCACAAATATACACTATCTCCTAAACCAACAGCCAATATATCTTGCAGACCCCAATCTACTAAATTAAGGTAGAAATCATCAGACAATTCCGGTGCATCTAGCACACGGTATGGAACTTTTGATATACTTCTAGGTTTCTTTTGTGGAGAAAGCAAAAGCTTCTGTGATTCTTGTCTGACAGGGGATAATGAATAAAGTTCATTTTGTAAATCTCTTGAGACCGGGCGAGATTTTTGAGGGGATTGATATGTGAATAGATTAGTTTTTCTTCTTGGTGTGCTAGTAATATTCTCATCACGGTAACTTGAATTATTTAATGTAGATGACGAGGTTGCCCTTGGCGGAGTAGTTCTTATTCCACTGGTATGGTCGCTAGACGAATCTACTGTCCCAGCCGATCTGGAACCTTGTCCCGACAAACTATTACTGGAACTATTTGGCCTAGAATTCTTGTTAGGATTTCTATTAGTACTAGACAAGTTTGCAGTTGTCATTGGAACGTTATCACCGAACAATTCTGCCTTCAAAACTGTGGAAAAGGTTCTATTCGCCTCTTCTTCCTTTCTTATCTCAATCTCATTGTCACTGTTCTTTTTACTCAACGTAGGTAATATTTCTTGATTAGATAACGTGAATGCTGCTTGCAAATCCACCCCGGTACGGTTTGGTATGTATCTATCGCTGAATATGGACTTTTGATTTCTTCGTCTTGGCGACGACTGTGGAAGTGAAGGTGTTTCGTTCAATCGAGGAGGGTCCAAATTCCTTGTAGACTTTGAAGGCGATCTTGGTGTCAGCAATATATTCAGCAGCGACCCACCTCTATGAATATTCCTAGGCTCACTCATGTCAGCCTCCGATAATTTTGTTCCGATTAACTAGTTAAGGGATAAAATATTACACGCAAATAATGTCCGAGTACAAGGTTCAATTAAAAAATTTATGGTAAATGTCGAGTCACAACCACAATCAATATCTAGTATGAATAGCAATTACTTGCACGATATATTGATAGCTCTTTGGCTGAATTAGCTACCGTCTGTATGAAAAATAGCGTACGATTCACCACCGTCTAACTCGTTGGAAGTTTCATTTATTATCATCGTGATCACGTGCTCAACTGGCATACCAAAAAAACAGAACAATGGAATTTCCGTTCTTAGTAAATATATTATAGGCAAGAATAATAAATGGAGGGCGACGGCTGGTGCATGATAATAGTGGGAACGCATAGCGTAAACAACTGTTTCGTGGGCGTTATTCTGTAGATGTAGCGTTTATTCTCCACTGTTCCTGAGGTAAGGAATACACTACTGCATGCTATATAGTGACTTGTTTCAAATCGTCGAATATCTCTGAATACACTTCAAAGTGTTAATGGTAAAGTGTCCCTTCAATACGAAATTCCGTTTAGTTACATGATGACAATTATTTCGCAGTCAAAGTTTTTCACTCACTGCCATTATTGCTTGTTCTTGAAAGGGAAATTGTGGTCACATTGCTAAACCTAAACTATTGAAGCTCTCTTGAATGATATGGATGGGTAGACTATAAATAAGTAGATCTACACCTTCCTTATGTTCATGTAGTTAGTCTCTACGAAATAACATGATTGGATTTTGGTGGATATTCTTCCACATTGTGTGGTGCAATGCAGGTCCCTTGGCGAGACGCACCACACAAGACTATGTGAAATTGTCGTTGATCTACTCATCGAACGAAGGTATGTACTATGTGAACGGATTACTGCTAGGCAGTCCAGCCCAATTGCTTGAATATGTAGTCTTGGACACCGGATCTGCGGACTTGGTGTTATCAGAGTTGTCATTCAATTCAGAAAAATCAACCTCATTCGTCGATTCAGGAACAGAATACGCTATGGAGTATGGTTCTACAGAAACAATCACAATGAACAAGGCATTCGATGTTCTCGAAGGGTCTAGCTGGGAAGTTTCCAATTACACAATTTTTATTGCCGAGACATCTACAATTGATTCGTTTGGAGGAGTTGTGGGGATTGGATACGCAAGTTTGGAGATCGCAGATCAATATGCAAACATACCGCTTGCTTTTCAGAACGCAGGATTAACCCAGAGTACGTTGTACAGCATCGACGGACGAGAATCATCTGCCAATGTAATATTTGGAGGAATTGACAAAAACGCATTTGTTGCTCCTCTCTACAAGACACCAATTGTCTACGAAGTTGGTGCTCGTTCCACTCGTTCGTACTACAACGTTTTGGCGGTGACTGTCAACTCGGTCTATTTAAATGAGAATGTGGTTTCGAGTGAGAAATTGATGTACACCGTAGATTCGGGTTCCAACGCACTAGTGGTTACAGAACCTATTTTAAATAACATTGAGACTATGTTGGGCTCGTCGCAGACCCAGGATAACACCACCTTCTACAAACTCGATTTTGTAGCGAAAGCATCTCTTACGTTTGATATTACCGGCATATTTGTCACATTCCCCTTGTCTGATCTTATAGACGAAACAGTCACCATAGAAGGTTCGCAGCATGTCTCTCTTAGAATCATCACCGTGGGAATCGGCTTGGACTCCTATGAGGGAACCATCCCAAATGCTCTCTTAAAGAGCCACTATGCTGTTTTCGATTTGGACAACAATCAGATTCTTCTAGCCAACTATTCGTCTTCCACCACCGCTGCCATCGTTGCCGTTACTGGAACCTCTTTCGCAGTTTCGACGAAAACGGCTCCCAACTACCATGACATATACACCTCGATGTACGAAGATGCCAGCGAGACGACCATCTCAACTACAGACACCCTGTTGAAATCTACAATAACCTCTGCCACACCAAGCTCTCGAGGGTCGCCAGAGACCTCAGTGAGCTCACCAAACGACTCCACCAGAAGCCGAAGCCAAATAGTAATTCAGACAACATCCACTTCACCTGGAATATCGACTGCTCCCACAACCGACCCCACCACTAGCTCCACTACTCTCACCACCACAAGCTCTACATCGGCTGCTAACAAGGTCTGCAAAATCAAAAACTCATCAAAGTAGTGTCTTGACGGCTATTTTGAATTTATTAAAAATTTCAGCCAATCAATATAAGGGAAAACAATTTTACGCACCTACAAAATTGGATACAAAATATAGAAGCTCTTTTGTTAAGAAAATTTGTATACAAGAGATTATCTCTATATAGACTATATTTGAATATTCTGAGTTGATATCTGAGTAAGAAAAACCAACCGGTATCGAAGTACAATCGTATAATATCAATTTAGTTGTGTCAGTATTGAAAAGAGAAGTTTTCTAAGTTAGTCTAAATTTTGCATAATGTTTCGTTTCATCCCAAGAACAGTCAACCAGGTAGGATACAAATCAGTTGTCGGCAAGAGGTTCTCCTCCATCATCTCTGTGCACAGAGACATCAAAGAAGACAACCAAAATACCCCATTTGAGTTCAACAGTGAAAATTTGAAGAGAGCCGATACTATCATCGCCAAATACCCACCACAATACAAGAAAGGTGCTGTGATGCCGTTATTGGACTTGGGCCAACGTCAATTAGGTTTCACTTCCATTTCTGTCATGAACTATGTTGCCAAAATGTTGGATATGCCACCAATGAGAGTCTACGAAGTAGCCACCTTCTATACCATGTACAATAGAAAGCCTATGGGTAAATACAACCTTCAAGTATGTACTACCACCCCATGTCAATTGTGTGGATCTGACGGTATCATGGATGCCATCAAGAGCCACTTGAACATCAAACCAGGTCAAACCACCAAGGACAAGCTTTTCACTCTCCAAGAAGTCGAATGTTTAGGTGCCTGTGTCAACGCCCCAATGATCGCCATTAATGATGACTACCACGAAGATTTGACCCCAGAAGCTACCGTAGACTTGTTGAAGCAATTGCAAGCTGGTAAAGACTTAGGTAAGATCGGTCCTGTAAGTGGTAGAGAATCATGTGAACCATTTTCTGGTCCTAAGGTCTTATTATCTGCTGAGCCAAACGACATTAGAAAGTTTACTAGAGCAGACTTATAAGTTGGATACTTGTAATTTAACTTAATATTTTCAGCTGGCGAGGTGGAAAGGAAACACTTTAATGGTCTGAAATGCACAAAACAAGTTAAAAAAAATAAATCATCCCAATTCCCACGTCAAGATGTGTTCATGATGATTGTTGCATTCCTTTAGATTTCTTACATACTATTTATATTGTTATATAGTACTAATTTGATTTATGAATTGATAGTTTCATATTAGTGCTTTCAAGCGTAGTTCCAAGAAGTTTATCCCACAAGCAATTATTCCCACAAGACATTATTCTAACGGACAAAAACAACAACCTGACGTTCGTCTACATACGTTCCAACACTGATTACAGTAGCCAGAGTAGTACACAAATACTCGTCTATGCTTTATATTCAGTCCTTCCATGAGTCATATTGCGAAGATGCATTTTTTTCCACAGAGGAAACTATCTATAACTGTCAGTCTTCGGGAATACTACACAGCTATCCATTACAAACCTAGTGAAATAACATCTAAATAGGTCATATAGAAAAGCTCCTAGCCGGCTTTTATAAATTATTCTTTGCAACATTGAATATACGTAGTGTGCGAATCCTGAAATTGCATCATTTCCTGTGAGACTTTATTTCAGTAGGAACAAAGTTATTAAAAATTCGATTAGTTACTTTTTTTTCATTCTTCACCACTAAGTACTAGAAAGAAATATGGCCCCAAAGAAATCCTACAGTATCGAGACTGAGTTGGTCTTTAATAAATCGTCCGATCAATATAATGCGTCAGTTGCCCCGTTGTACCAATCGGCTACTTTCAAACAGGCATCGTTATCAAACATGGGCGAGTATGATTACACTAGATCCGGAAACCCCACCAGAACTCACTTGCAAAACCACATGGCTAAAATCATGAAGGCCAATCAGGCGTTTGCAGTTACCAGTGGTATGGGGTGTTTAGATGTTATTACTAGATTGTTGCAACCTGGCGACGAAGTTATTGCCGGTGATGACTTGTATGGTGGTACCCATAGATTGTTGACATATTTGAACAAAAAGGGCGACTTGAAGGTGCTCCATCACGACACTACCAACACCGAATTAATCAAGTCCAAGATTACTCCTTCTACCAAGATGATTTTCTTAGAATCCCCTACCAATCCTTTAATTAAAGTGGTGGACGTGAAGAGTATTGCTGCCCATGCACACAAAGTCAACCCAGACATTATTGTTGTTTTCGATAACACCATGATGTCACCTATATTGATGACACCATTAGATTTGGGGGTCGATATTCAATACGAGTCTGCCACCAAATACCTCAATGGTCACCATGATATTATGGCCGGTGTAATCGCCACTAGAGATCCTAAGTTGGCCGAGCGTGTATACTTTGTGATAAACTCTACTGGTTGTGGTTTGTCTCCATTTGACTCTTGGTTATTGAGCAGAGGATTGAGAACTTTGTCTATTAGAGTGGAAAGACAGCAACAAAACTGTATGAGAATTGCAGAATTTTTAAATAACATTGGATTCAAGGTTAGATATCCAGGCTTAAAGAACCACCCTCAACATGAGTTACATAGCTCTATGTGCAGAGGTGCCGGTGGTGTTTTAAGTTTTGAAACAGGAAACATCAAGATGTCAGAAAAGATTGTCGAAAGCACCGATATTTTTGGTATAGCTGTTTCTTTCGGTTGTGTTAACTCCTTAATATCCATGCCATGTAAGATGTCACACGCTTCAATCGACGAGAAGACCAGAAAGGAGAGAGAGTTCCCAGAAGATTTGATCAGACTTTGCATTGGTATCGAGAATTGTGACGATCTTATAGACGATTTGACCAAGGCCCTATTGAAGAGTGGTGCCGTAAAAATCAATGAGAGAGATGAATTATTTAATGCCGTTGGTCTCCAACCTAAGTTATAGGCTGGTTCAATATTACGAAGGCATACGGCTTATTCAACTACTTTTCCGTTTCTTATTTTCTAGCAGCTGTTCAGCAGCATTTTTTTACATTCAATTCTATATTCAACATATAAAATATTGGTATATAAGGACATGTTCTAGGTATATTGGTGAACATTCTAATTTTATAGTCATAAGCATTAATCCAACTTAATCAAAATATATTCGAGATTTATAATACAAAAAACGCGCGTAGAATCTTTAAGTTTTTGGTGGCGCGTATTAGATACTTCTCTTCTTTAAAGTATTATCGTTATTCTGTACAATCGGTCTTAAATAAATAAGAAATAGGCTAGAAATGACAAGTGATATACAGCTTTCTAAAGGTGCCTTAAAGGGGATTCTTTCAAAATCAGAAAAGCACTTATTCCAGGGGAAACCGCTCATAGTACAAGCAACTAATGTGAAGGTCATTGAAAACCCAGACTCCGGCACTGGTGCACCATCTACAAGATACAGAGTATTGCTTAACGATGGGGTCTATACGTTGCATGGATTGATTGCCGCCGAGTGTGTTTCATACTTGGAGAGCAGCCACTTCCGTAAGTTGTCGATCATACAAATAAATGAATATACATTAGCTACGACTCAAAAGCACATTATTTTGATCAGTGATGTTGAAATATTATCCACTACTAGTGAAAAACCAACTAATACTTTGATTTCTTGTGACAGCTACTTTCTTGAACACCCAGAAGATGATGATTTGCAATTAAACCAGAATAAAAGTCAGGTCACGAAGACAGAATCGCCTGGAGCAAATGCTGGTATCCAGCATACCACACCAGCTCCTAATCTGGGAAACCAGAGATTACAATCTGATAGGCCAACCAATCCAATTGAACTGTTATCTCCCTACCAAAATAATTGGACAATCAAAGCCAGAGTTTCGTACAAGGGTGATATTAGAACATGGTCAAATGCAAGAGGTGAAGGTAAACTTTTCAACGTCAATTTCTTGGACGAATCAGATGAGATTAGAGCAACTGCCTTTAACGATGTTGCTGAACATTGCTACAAATTGTTAGAAGAAGGTAAAGTGTACTATATCAGTAAGGCTAGAATACAACAAGCCAAACCACAATTTTCTCATTTAACACACCCATATGAATTATCATTGGACAAAGATACTGAAATCGTCGAATGCTTTGATACTTCTGATGTTCCGAAACTTCACTTTAACTTTGTTAAATTGAGTCAAATTCAGGATCTTGACCCAAATTTAATTATCGATACTATTGGTGTTTTAAAGGAAGTCAATCCAGTGTTTCAAATTACTGCCAAGTCTACTGGAAAGGCCTTTGACAGAAGGAATATAACAATCGTCGACGAGTCAGGTTTTGCAATAGTTGTCGGATTATGGAATGCTACTGCTGTCGACTTTAGCATACAAGAAGGTTCTGTAGTTGCTCTTAAGGGATGTAAAGTTCAGGACTTTGGAGGAAGATCATTGACACTTACCCAGGCAGGTTCAATTCTCGTAAATCCTGATGTTACAGAAGCTTACACTTTGAAAGGATGGTATGATAACCAAGGTATCAACGAGAACTTTAAAAGTTTAAAATCAGATTCTTCTTCTATGAGTCCAATGAGTAACAGAAAACTAATTGGCCAAGCTCAAGATGAGAATTTAGGAATATCTGATAAACCTGAATACTTTGGAATTAAAGCTACTATTAACTTTATCAGAGCAGAAAATTTCTGCTATCCTGCGTGTAGCAATCTTGTCAAAGGACAATCAGAACAACAAACTAATACATGTAATAGAAAAGTTATTGAATTAGGTGACGGTAATTGGAAATGTGAAAAATGTGATATGTCTTTTGCGGAACCACATTATAGATATATCGTGAATTGTTCTGTCTTAGATGAATCTGGCCAAATTTGGATTACACTTTTTGACCAAGATGCAACTAAGTTATTTGGTATAACGGCAGGTGATTTATTAAAATTGAAAGAGAAACAAAATATACAAGAAAATAATGAATTCCAAGATACAATCAATAATGTTACAATGAAAGAATTCACCTTCAGAATAAAAGCAAGACAAGATACATATAACGGGGCAATAAGAGTTAGATATCAAGCAGTTGGTATAAATGAAATTGATTACAATGCTGAAGCAGATCATTTATGCTCTGAATTAGATAACCTTCTTTAATTTAGGATCAACAATAACTTTTTATTCTTGTTTGTATTTGATGAACTATAATTATGTTATAAAGTATAGTATTATATAATATAATATAGTATGTTAATTATTTAAACTGTATATTATTAATAGACCTTCTTGTTGAAGTCAACAAATCCATTACATTGAAGCCAGAAAGCTTTTAATACATCGTTTAAAGCTCTTTGACCTCTAGTGACCATAATTTTTTGTACAAAGATATCTTGTTCTTTATCTTGCTTGAACTGTTCTAAATTACTTTCCAGTAAAGTTATTGATATCCAAGCCTTGAAATCCATGGAGTATTTTGCAACTAGGTTTCTAAATATTAAATAATAGTGATCCATATTTGACCGTGACGTAGTTATAAAAGATTTCAACGCAAAATTTGTCAATAAATATCCCAAATTGCCCTTTACTAATAAATCTTTTACGAAGATTTGATCTTGCAGAGTACCTCTCTTCAAATTAAGAAAAACAACCCAAAATTTGCATGCAGATTTAATAATAAATGTTTCAGTAGATTCTAATGATTTTAATGCAAATTGTAAAACAGCTTCTTGAAAGTAAGCAGTATATATAATTAGTACGGGCTTCTTTTCGAGCACTACGGTAAAAAGATCTAATGAACATTTTACCAAATCTGGGTCTGACCTAATTAGCTCTAACTTCTGCACAAATATTTGATTAATTAATTCGTCGATGAAACCATCATCTAATTTTCTAAAATTAACAATAATAATAGTTTCAACTAAACTGTAAATGAATGGGATTGAGTTGACTGAACAATTGTTGATTTTAGCTATTAAATAGCTACAAAGAATATCAGTTGAAAATTGAAAGGGCCCATCAATAGGTTCACTAATTCCAGATTTTAGTATAAGACAACATTTCTCGCACACAGAGGTACTCTGACTGGTACTATGAAATTTTAATGATAAATTTTCAACAATTTTTAATATAGTCAGTTTAACGGCCATTGGATCATCCTTCCAATATTGATTAACCGATGTTTGTTCTTTTGCGGTGAGAAAATCATCGAGCTCCTCTGGTAGTTGACATGCTTTTCCTATCTCATACACACAAGAAAGTAAACTAATTAAGTAATCTTCAATTAATTCATTATATTCCATATTCATACATTCTTCTGTCTGTAAATTTATATGGTTCAATAAAGTAATGATCACATTACTAATTTTATTGGGGTCTTTTACAGACATTACAATAGATATGTAAGCATTAGTCATTCTTTGACGAATTAAATTGTCAATATTCAAACTTTTAATCATGCTCTCTAGTATTCTATCCAACTCAGGTAAAAATTCTACCAAATTTTCTCTTGTTTCCTGACAAATTTTCAAGACAGCTTTAGATGCTGATAATGATAACGGATCATATTTTGTAGTCAGGCTATTAGTACCATTATTTTCATTATCCAAAATAATTGTAAAAAGCATATTAAAGGCTGGGCCAATAAACTTATTATGTTCTTGAAATATAAAGTAAACAGAAGATAAAAAATTGATAACAGTAGAGTAGATGTATTTATATAACCCATCTCTCGGAAACTGCTGAATTATCCCAATTAGATTATTATCAAAAATTTGATATATGAAAGGAAGGAAATCTTTTGCTGAACTGTCATCGTAGAATATTAAATCTTCCGTAACTTTATATATTAAATATAATGATGCTTCTACCTCATGAATTTTGAAACCGTTTACTGTATCGGATAAACTAGAAACGATCTGTGAGCATAACTGACTATATATAGATATATTCAATAATGAATATACAGTTATGAATAAGTCAGATACTTGTAACCTATAATACAAAAATTCTGTCTTATATGACTCAAAGTCAACAGTTTCAGGAATTTGAATCTTTTTCCAATATATCATGCTCAATCTATTGAATATTTTGTTACGTTTCTCAAGGAACTCATCCTGATTTTTTTCAAATTCTAAATTATAGATGTCATCATTATCAACATAAACATTAGTAAATTCCTCCCAAAATATTAAAAGTTGTTCACTGGTAGTTTCATCAATAACGGCAGTACCAGGAATATCAGTCAAGGTTAAAACAATATCTATTATTTCTTGAATTTCAGGATTTAAAATTCTTTTCGATATCTTAACTATTTCCAAGTTCAAATAATTTATTATCAAATTTATAAACCCTTCAATCTCTTCATTGTATAATTCACGTAAATTATCATTCATTATAATGTTATTTATAAAATGCACACCAAATGTTTTAAACAAAAGGTCAGTTAAGAGACTCTTGAAATTTCCTGTACTAAGAAGAGTTGGGATTGTCTCTAATATATCAGACATAACAGATATAGAGCCACTAATCATATCCATGTTTTCTTCTAAGTTTGAGGAAGCAAAATCTTGGAAATTTGTGAAAAGAAAAATCAACAAAGACTCAAAGTCTTCCGTATATCTGACTATAGAATTATTCTCGGCAAAAGAGGCATAACCAACTAATGAACTTATGCAGTTCAAACTCAAGGCCATAATGGAATTTGGTATTCCATGGTGCACAGAATTTAAATATTTATAAACGATATCAATATCCGGGAAAATGTTCTCTTTGACAAGTTCATGAATTTCAGAAGAAATGACTTTCTTCATAATATCTTCAGCAATAATAGTTTGAAGAATTAATAGTGATGAAAATTGCACCTCATTAAAGCTTGCAATCGTATTCTGCAAATCATCGCTACCAACTAAAGCTTTCAAGAATAGTCTGATCGGGTTACTTATCTTCCCAGAATTATAAATATACAATAAGCAAACACCACTGAGTAGTTTTTTTATAATGAACAAATTTTCAAGAAAGTTTTCTTGAATCAATTTGCAACTGTTGAAAATTATATCATCAAGAATTTGCTGAAGTTTGTCATCCTCCAACGATTTATTCTGGTTAATAATAACTGAAAATGTGAGTGCCCCAAAGAATCTGCAGTTCTTCGAAGGTGTCTCCAAGAGTATTTTAGCTAATTGGTATCCATTTGGAGACTTTTGTATTTCATGTAGGTGGCTTTGAATGTTCTTAATTCTTTCAGCATCGTTTGATAAATACAATATTTCTATACTCTAAACAAGTTAATATTCACTGTTTTTTTTGCACAAGGTTGAAACATACCTTCAGACATCCGTACATACCTCTATGATCTGCTCCAGGCTCCAATTGGTGGACATATTGCAGCGACCTCAATGACCATAACTCCTAAAACAATCATAACAGTCTTTATGATAGAATCCACTAGTTCAATTCCGATAGTAGATGGAAGTTCGTTCACGTGCAAAATACTAATAAAAAGAGTGAATTACGAGGGGGTCAAGGGATACCCTTAAAATAGATACTTCAACTATTTTAAAAGTACTAGAATGGTCTATATAGTAAGCTATCGAATGATATCACCTCATTAATAACAAAAAGTAGAAAAAAAGTGACATATATGGTGTTTTATATCTCAGATTCGTTGTGGCCCAATTTTAAGATGGCTGGGCTGACACTCTTTCCATTTGAGATTACGAACGAATGGCACAAAAGTTAAATAGTACTATTCTTTTGCCTAAGATATAGTTTTCTTTATAGTGATAAAAAAGCATAACGATGTCTAGCATCAGAAGAATATCTAGAGCTCAGTGTGCTAACTGTACCTGCTCACCAGGGTTGTTGTCACGTAACAATAGAAGATCTTCACTCTTTGCTAAACAAATAAACTTGAAGCGCACCAACTCAACTTCTCCTAGAAGCGGGTCAAGAAAGGGCTCTGTATTCACCTTGGACATGTCCAGTATCTGTGAACCTAGTACCAAGGAGGTTAACACCTCCCAAAGATTAGAAAGATTGAGAAAGTTAATGGCCGAGAATGACTTGGGGGTTTACATTGTCCCTTCTGAAGATGAGCACCAATCTGAGTATGTTTCACTTGCTGACCAGAGAAGAAGCTTCATAAGTGGATTCCTGGGCAGTGCTGGTGTTGCAATTATTACTAGAGATGTTATGTGTATGAATGAAGTTCCTGAAGGGTTTGCTGCCTTATCTACTGATGGCAGATATTTTACTCAAGCTATAAATGAATTGGATTTTAACTGGACGTTACTTAAACGTGGTTCGAAGGAGCATCCTGGATGGGAAGAATGGGCTATTGATCAAGCTATTCAGTTGAGTCTGGATAGTGGAAGGAGTATAAAAATTGGTGTTGACCCTAAATTGATGAGTAACAAATTATACGAGAAGCTTAACGCCTTAGCTAAGGAAAAAATGGCAAAGACTACTGCGGAGATAGAATTACTTGCTGTTAAAAAGAATTTGATTTCCGAAATATGGAAAGATTTTGAAGAAGTTCCTGCTCCACCATTGAATATAATCAAGTTATTAGATAACAAATATGCTGGACTGACCATTGTTGAAAAGATTAATAGCGTTAACTTGAAGTTACTGAAACACAATGCTCAAGGTATAGTTGTATCTGCTTTGGATGAAATTGCTTGGTTATTAAATTTAAGAGGTTCTGATATCGAATTCAATCCTGTGTTTTATTCTTACTTAATTTTAACCGACCATGAAATAATATTGTTTGCTGATAATTTCAGATTTGATACAAAAGTTCAAAATATATTGAAGTGTAATAATATAAAGGTTCTCCCATATGAATCTTTCTGGGAGAATTTGGTTAGTATTTCTGCATTATATAATTCCGAGAAGAAGAAATTATTGATACCATCAAATGCATCGTGGGAAATTTTCCGCTCATTAAAATGCTCTTATGAGCAAGTGGCTATATCCCCAATTGAAGAGTTAAAAGGAATAAAGAATAAGACTGAATTAGAAGGGGCTAAATCTGCCCATTTAAAGGATGGTAGAGCCTTAATTAAATTCTTTGCATGGTTAGAAGATGAGTTAATAAACAAAGGAGAATTAATAGATGAAATTGAAGCTGATGAGAAGTTATCTCAGTTCAGACAACAGGAGGAAAATTTTATAGGTTTGTCATTTGCTACCATCAGTGCTAGTGGTGCCAACGGAGCAATTATTCATTATAAGCCAACTAAGGAGTCTTGTTCTATAATAAACCCTGGCAAGATATATTTAATCGATACTGGATCCCAATTCTTGGAAGGAACCACTGACACTACCAGAACTGTTCATTTTGGAAAACCTACTCCAGAAAATATTAAGCATTATACTTTAGTATTAAAAGGTAATTTATCCTTAGGAAAATTGAGATTCCCTGAAAATTCTACTGGACCATTACTCGACTCTATTGCTAGACAACATCTCTGGGCTGAGGGCTTGGATTACGGCCATGGTACTTCGCACGGGATTGGAGCCTATTTGAATGTTCACGAAGGGCCAATTGGAATTGGTCCTAGAGCTCTTCACGATGTTACTTTCAAACCTGGCCATTTAATTTCTAATGAACCAGGCTACTATGAAGAAGGTGAATACGGTATCAGAATTGAGAATGTCATGTATGTTAAGGAAAGTGGATTACAATACGGCGACAGAAGCTTCCTTGAGTTTGAGACTGTAACGAAGGTGCCATTCTGCAGAGCCTTGATCAATGTTAACTTGCTTACTCCTGACGAAAAGCGCTGGATAAACGAATATCACAAATCCATATGGAACGATATCAGTCCATCTTTAGATAAGAACAGTTATGCATTCACTTGGTTAAAGAGAGAAACCTCTCCGTTATGAATTCAGTTTTCGAACTTTCTGCAACTTCTTAATCTACTTGTTAAGTTCAGAATTTTACTGGGTCGTTTAGTTTAATTTATGTTTACTTTATACGTTTTTCGTGTAGGTTTCTATATAATGCTAATGTATACAGGTACCCAAATTCTGTCTCAGGACTCATAGTTCCAGGACTCATACACCCAATGACTCAGGGACCCTAGAAGTCACCTATTTCACTTCATTCCCAAGCCCGGGCTAGTCCGATAATGGGTTTCAAGCAATTCTATTCTCCACAATTCAAATTTGCCCATTATCCTACCAAGATGCTTCTAGATATTCTTACCATATGACTCTCATTGTAGCCTTCTCCGAACTTCGGACAAACAAGTGCGATTTGTTCTTGCCAATCACATTTCTCAAAATATCGCTTACTCTTAAAATCATTATTAGTAATGGTCGTGTATGTTCACATGTTCATGAAAGGTTAACTAAAGGAATCATATAATCTAATAAAAATATTTCTACTTTTAAATAAGCATAGTCCAAACTCCAAACTCCAAACTCCAAACTCCAAACTAAGGATATTGGATATTAGATACAGAATACATTTATGTTGACTACAAGAATACGCATAGCAAGTGAGGCAGCCTTCGTTTACAGCAGAAGGTTCGCTTCAAATAGAAGCTTGAAGGATGGAAAGAGATTCATACAAACAATTCCTATTGTCAACAGTGGACCTGATTTCTACTCGGGATTGAACTACTCAATGACCAGCAAGGGCCTGTTCGACGGCAAAAGGAAGACTGGTGCAGACAGATGGTCTAAGCATTCATTGGGCTCCTTAGGCGCCTTCGGGGATGATGTTGGCAGACCTGAAACTCCAGCTCCAGCTCCCGTTGTAAGAAGATCCAGAGCCTCCAGATTTTCCAACAAGTCATTGAAAGACACAAAGGAAACTAAGCCTATTGTCACTGAGACCAAGGCTGCCAGAGATGCATCAGAAATAACGATTGAAAATAACATACCGAAGAGCACCGTTGGATTCTCCGTGGATGCAAATCCTGTCCAAGCTAAGAAGTCCGAAGTTGATACAGAAGCAAAACCAAAGAAGAGAAGAGCATTGAAGCCAAGAAAGGCACTAATCACTTTGTCGCCAGGCGCAGTTAAGCATTTGAAAGATTTATTAAACCAACCAAACCCACAAATGATCAGAATCGGAGTACAAAATAGGGGATGTTCTGGATTAACATATCTCTTGGAATATGTCACCGAAGCAGGTAAATTCGATGAATTGGTAGAACAAGATGACGTAAAGGTATTAATAGACTCCAAAGCATTATTCTCCATTGTCGGTTCCGAAATGGACTGGTTAGATGATAAGTTATCTTCCAGATTTATTTTCAAGAACCCAAACTCCAAGGGTACTTGTGGATGTGGAGAATCATTTATGGTTTAATTATAATCCCCATTTTCTTAACGACTGTTTATGAACTATTAGAAACATATTTTTTGCATATAGAATTAGTAATTCTTAAATTGATATATGAACTATATTTAACTATTTATAAATTGGATATCTGTAGAATCACAGCTTGGTTAGTTATAACTTCAAGTTTGTAATATTTGGTAGCTAAGAACTGTAAGAAGCAGTAATTCATCACACATTCAAGTGCAATTGATCAAGCTATCTTTCTACATTCAAAGTAAGTAGCTTCCATGTCATCTGGTAATGAGCAGAAGTAATCAAGTTTCTGCATACTCTTGAAAAGTTCAACGGAGCTGACACCTAATTTAACACAGGTTTTGCCTCCAGTGTTATTATTTGTACATATTATACTTTCTTTTGTATGCTTTTCGCCGTCGATTATAAACATCTTATTCTCATTTTCTTTGACGAAGTTTTTTATCGAAGCTTGAGGATCTTCGTTTGCAGTTACAATCTTAGGTGCCTTGCTATCAGTGATTTGCTCTAATGTATGGGATATATCTGAAGTCAAATTTAAAGGCTGGTGCGATTTCTGTATTAATTGATTAGAAGCCTGCTGAGCTGGAGTTGCTTCAGTATTAACTCTAGAAAACCAACCCATTCTTTACTGAAATATGTGAATTAATATTCTTCCAGAATAAACTCTATTTTATTATTGCGCAACGATCTCAAATCTTTCATATTCTCCAAAACTTCAGCTTTTTAAGATTTACGAAGTCTACGTTAATTCTTTTCAATTGCCAACCAGAACAGGTATAACTGTAAGAATGTCATTACATTTGTATTTCAGTGTCTAATTATCTATTATTAAAATATCTGTAGTCTATAAACATAGATTGTAGTTTTCGTTAAGTATCATTAAATTCTTTTCGTATTCTTTGAACCCTATGTAGTCCATTCTATCCTTCATTATCGTCCTGTATTCCTTAATTGTGGGATCAGAAGGCAATTTTTCGAGAGAAGTGTTCAAGTCATCTACCCATTTATACAGAAAATTGTATTTTATATCGTTGGGTTTCTGACCATCCATCTCAATAATCGTTCGTACAATAGATCTCTCTATTTTTTCAGGCTCTTTCAAATCCTCGAAGTAGTAGATTGGTTTGGTTTCGTCCGACATCGAAACTGTAGAATTGAAGACAAATGCTAGCGTATTGATCATTCTCGTCATAAGCTCATCTTGTGTTAAAACTTCTGTTTCTCCTAACAAAGCATTCCTCCTTTTATTAAACTGTTGGTGTCTGAAGTATCTTTTGACAATAGTTTGGTATCGTATGTCATGTTTGTATTCCTTGTCTATAAAATGTCTCAACTTGTAGAACGATTTATATAGCTTTAAATATCTAGCCTTTTCATTTGATAACTCCTTCAATGTTTCCAAGGGATAAATATCAATAGTGGGTTTCCTAATGATTAATTTACCAGCATTAAAGCTGTATTTCAGTATGGTGTTCATTATAGGTGAGAGATTACTGGTAAGAATTTCGATTTTAAGCATCGCGATATTTACAACCAATATGAGTTGTCATTAAATGCAAATATATACGTAAATTTTCTGTAGTAATGGATAGTTTATACTTAAGAAAGGACACTGATTTCTTGTCCCTAGAGTACGCAAGTAAAACTTCAAATGTTTCTGGGAGCAAGGAGGTACTTATTATACCAATATACAATTTACAGGTATGTATACATCACATTTGCAGAATCAGATAGATATTAACTGTGCCAAAGATAAATTTCACGCTAATGATAAATGGAGAAGTCCTCAGATCAGACAATTACAATGGCTTGAGTGAGAGTATCGGTAGTAATTTTTTGCAATTGCAGCTTTGGCAGGATTTGGGGTATGAAGCTAGCTTGTTCATAACAAACGAATTCAGCTTCTCTTTGAAATTGAAGTGCCTAGTGTTCACTCCGCTCGAGAACGACTTTAGAAACTTTGAAGCTTGCAGCTCCTTGGAATCGATAGACATCACAATCAGGTTTGTAAACGATAGGGCTCATTTGTTACTAGCAGACATTATAAGCGGAGTTAACCTACTATTCAGCTCCCTAATATTGAACTTAGAATCCAGATTTCCCTTGTGCTTTTCTTTCTACGGCAGACAGTTCTTCAAGATCAATTACAATCTAGCTGTCCAGGTACTAGACGAAGTTATGGATTTCGAGATCCCACAAACCATCAAGTCTCTCATGGATGAAAAAAAACCCATCATAGAAAAGCAGCATCATTTGGAAAGACTGCTCATAAATTTGCAATCGAGGATATTGATAGAGTACAATACCGTGGGAATCTGGAAGGAACACGCTCTCAAACGCATGAAATGGGCGTCATACGAACAGTACAGATTGAGTCGTCTCAAAAACAACGGCAAGGTAACAAAAACCTCCTCAGTGAAGCAGATGTTGTACAGTTTTAAACTACTACTGTTACCAACTATAGAGAAGAACATTGACCATGAAGAAGTTGTCGCATCGAAGTAGGAAATGTTGACACGTGACCAGTTTGGAATGTAAACAAACCAGGAAAACAAACCCGTTGTATTGAAACTAGGGATCCAGGTA
Organism: Schwanniomyces capriottii; assembly: GCA_032927745.1. Lineage (NCBI taxonomy): Eukaryota > Fungi > Ascomycota > Pichiomycetes > Serinales > Debaryomycetaceae > Schwanniomyces > Schwanniomyces capriottii. The sequence goes on along the minus strand of JAVSEF010000013.1, from coordinate 923,149 downwards.
AAACTATAACAGTTCTAGGATAAACGACAATGTCTTTCTTTCAGAATTTTAACACCCATTCCTTGAGGTCTACAAGAGGGTTCAAGCTCAAACAATCGTCGCCGATCTCATCGCCACATCCAATATCTAGCTCAGCATTCCCCAACGGCCAGTTTCAACATGATACCACCCAGCCATATCAAACTATCAATTTGAAGAATAACGACGGAAAGCCCGTATCCACACATAAAGACATAAGGAACTATGCTGAGCAAACTCTAGGATCTGACGAAGCATTAATCCAGGCGGTTAAATTGCCTCAAGATGAGGATATTGATGAATGGTTAGCAATTCATGTAGTTGATTTCTACAATCAAATTAATATGTTATATGGTGCAATTACCGAATTCTGCTCCCCACATACGTGTCCTAGAATGATTGCCACCGAAGAATACGAATATTTATGGCAAGAAACTAATACAAACTTAAATGGATCAATACTGCCAAAGAGGCCCAAGTCGTTGCCGGCATGTGAGTATATTGAGAATCTTATGAACTGGATTCAAGCTTTCTTTGATAACGATAATATATTTCCTTCAAAAATAGGAGCCCCATTTCCCCAACAATTCCGTAGTTTGGTCAACACGATATTCAAGAGATTATTCAGAATATATGCCCATATTTATTGTCATCATTTTCACGAAATTAGTGAATTAGGACTTCAAAGTCATTTGAATACCAGTTTAAAGCATTATGTATTATTTGCTAATGAGTTTGGCTTGATTAGCCAGAAAGATTACGGTCCTTTGGAAGATTTGGTCGATACAATGTTGAATAAATGAAATTCTATAAATAAATATTAATACATGAATTCTAACATAATTCAACTTCTGTCATTATACAAAGATGATCTGACGGATATTGTCCAATTCTAGGTTGCCCAGAAGGCTCTGGCCCCATATCTTCAGGTTTTGGTAGTTTTAGTAATTTCAAAAGTCTAACATTTTGGTTCTTTGCTATTTCTTCAATAGAGTCAATCTTATCAGCATAGTCATCATCACTGTTCCATTTTGAGATCACAAATATATAATCTAAGAGTCCTCTCCAACCATGAGCCCAGTTAGAGAAAAATGGTTCATTTCTATCGTTATTCCTTCCAGAGTTTTCTGGGTCCACAAAACTATACCCAGCAGAATAGAGTGATATAGCTCTCATATCCAAGGAGTTATGCAAATCTTCCATTCGTTTAGTTAAATCTGATTGTTCCTCAGTGGGCGTAAATGAATCAGGAGCTGGATATTTAGGCTGATCCTTTCCAAATTTTTCCACATTACCGCCTTCTTCTTCCTCTTCATCATCTTCTCTATGCTCTCCGTCCACAGTACCTCTATTTTTTGAATATTGATAAGATAAAGAACATCCTAAAACAATTTTAGCTCTATCGACATATTTAACTGGCTTATTAGTAATTGATAAATACGGAGAATCAAAGGGTTGAGAGTTGAAATCACCAGTGAAAAAACTGTAAAATCCCTTTGAATTGTCCTGTAATATATTGAGGATATTGTAAAAGTCTTGAAATTTCTTTAAGACCAAGTAAGTTTGTCTAGTACGTTCGAAAGTACCAAATGGATGCCAAAATAAATGTGTGGTGCCAATAATGATACCATTACGAGTGATTCCAGGATAGTTTCTTTTAATTTCTGGGAGAAATTCTAAATATACTAACATTCCCACATTCTGGGTAATGGTCCTAGGAAATATATCACCAGATTTTTCTTTATCATAGTTAATGAAACTTTGGTTTTTGCAAAGAAACATATTAGATTTGAATACGATAAGCAACCCATGATTTTTAGAATTGGCTCTATAGAACTTAGAGCTGTATCCCAATTTTTCAAATTCTTTTGACCAGTAGGAGGAATATTGCACGAAATCAACTTCTTGCAAGCATAAAATATCAGCATCATAATGTTTTATTTCTGATAACAACACTTTGGAACGTATAGACCACTTTAAGGCGTTACCATTAGTAGGGAATAGTTTTCTTCTTATTAATGCTTGTGCCAATATGTTATAAGACATAATTTTAACTTTAAGTCCATTTGTTTCGATCACATCAGGAATTGCCAACTGAGGTCTTGTCTTGAATTTTAAATCTGGTGATACGTCTGAATCATCTGGAACAATTCCTTTAGAGAGCAACTCCTGTTTCTTCTTTTCTTTCTTCAAATTTCGTAATCGTCTTTGTTCTTCAATGTACTCTGGAGTTAATAACTTTGGATCAATCGGTTTTTTACTAGATTTGTTTCCTTTCTTCTTTGAATTCACATTTGGTTCTTTATTTTCTAGTTTCTGTTCGTTCTTTGAGACCTCAAGTTTGCCAATCTGCGATGTGACTGTCTCGGGATTATTTGACATGATAAATTATGCTAGTATTTAGATATGAATAGATTGAGATTTTTCGATACTTCTTTTTTTCAACTAATTGAGATCATTTTTTGTAGCTATCTAACATTATCTTGGTAATAAATAATAAAAAACTAGTAGCAGAATGGCAAGTCTATATTTTAAGAAGTTGGATGATTTACAAAATCAGATCTATGACAATATTGGATTGTATGCTACATTAAACGAGAGCGATTATGAAATTGTTGAGTTGGAAAGAAACAAGATATTGGCCAAAGTAAAAACATTGTTCTTAGCATTTAATAATTTCATATATGCATTGCAGAAAAAGGTGGCTCTGGATGAAGACAAGCTCAGGCTTGAGTTGTACCAATCGAAGCTTGTTCATTTAAAGGCCCAATACAGAGAATTGTTGGTGTTGTCTAATGACTTGGACAGCAAGCGAGCCCACGATGAGCGATTGAAAAGGTTTAAAGTCAAGGATTCTCCTATCCAAGGAACGAAAGAAGACTTATTTGCAGGCAGATCTAAAGAACAGAATGAGAAGATAAACATTGAAAAGATGGAATCACAAATATTTTCAAAAAATAAACAGATCACAAGTACTTTACAGGCGACTAAACAATTATTAACTAGTAGTATTATTCAAACAGAATTAAATATAGAGACTGTAGAGCAGCAAACGAAAGATTTAGGTGATTTAAACGAACAATTGTTCAAGCTCTCGGATGTATTAAAGAAATCTTCGCAAATAGTGAAATTTATAGAAAACCAAGACAAGGGTGATAAAAGAAGGATATTCCTAAGTATATACTTCTTTACTGCATGCTGTTCATGGGTTATTTGGAAGAGAATATTGAAAACTCCAGTTAAGATTCTTTTGTGGTCATTTTTTAAAATATTTAGAATTTTTAATTGGTTATTCCTTAGTAACACCAAAGATTTGGTATTGGAATCTAGTGACGATATCGTTTTATCTGCAACATTAACTACAGTAATCATGGGATTGGCTGCATCCTCGGTATTGACATCACAAGCTTCCACAGAAACTATTGATATGACCAAAGAATTCGTTATCGATGTCTCGCAAGAGAGAGAAGGAGATTGGGACTTGGATTCGTCTACTACTTCAGCAAGATTAATAGATGAACTTTAGAACTTTAGCATAAAGTATATTTATTTATCATATATACTCTTTACATCATTAAGCAGATTCAACTGTAACAGAAGAACCGTTCTTAGAAGAACTTTCTAAAGCAGCAGCAACAATAGCCAAATGGTGGAAAGCAACTTCAGCCTTAACATGAATTAAGTCTTTATTATTAGAAGTGATAGCATCGATGAAGTTCCTGAATTCTTCTTGGAATGTGTCGACTTCATCAACTTCGATTGTAATCTTTTCTGAAGCGTTTTGAGAATCAGAACCAGTTTGATAAGTAATAGTTGGCTTAGCTAAGACTGGGGAAAAGTCGTAAACTACAGAACCGTTATCACCGTATATTATAAAACTTGTTGATTTGTCAGTTGCACCAAAAGATGATCCGTATGTGAATGTACCAATAACGTCACTCTTTAACTTAAAAGTAGAGAATAATACATCATCAGTACCACTTTCCTTTCTAACTTGCTTGGTGAAACCACTGACAGATTCGACTTCTCCCAAAACTTCAGTCAATAAGGCAAGTTGATGCACACCACCATCACTTAAGAAACCACCTATGTGTTCTGGAGATTGTCTCCAAGAAGTATTTAAGTACTTGTTGTTTGCATTCCAGGTACCAGTAGCACGGTAGGTAAACGATATAATATTACCAATCTTTGGTAATACTTCTTCTTTTAATACCTTGATAGCCTTTAAATAGGCCCAGTTTTCCAACACAATAATTGGAACATCAGTTTGCTTAGAGAGCTTGACAATTTCCTTTGCTTGATCCAAGTTAGCAGCAATAGGCTTTTCGAGGGCAATTGGTTTGTTATTCTTGACAGCCAATTTCACAGCATCTAAGTTGTATTGCACAGGCAACAATACGTCAACGGCATCAATATTTTCGTCTTCGAAGACAGATTCTAACGAATCGAAGACACCAGACTTGTCAATTCCAGCCTTCTCGGCAAAAACTTCAGCCTTAGCCTTTGTTCTGTTGTAACATGCTGTTATCCTCAACTCCTTTACCTTTTCTATAGTTGGCAAATGTTTATCAGTTGCGAAAATTCCGGTTCCTACTACTCCTAAGTTCAATTGTCCTGCCATTTTTATTTATCCTATCAATACACGTAAGAAAAGTTTCTTAGTTAGAAGAAAAAACTTCAAATTGTGTGTATTTATAGCCCTTTTATCCAAAAATTAAATATATAGTAATCACACGTTATTACCTTCCTCCAGGTTGATTGATCGCGGGAGAATTTGGGGGAGAATATTTCAAAGATTTGTTTACCCGGACTTGACCCTTGATTTCTCAAATTGAGAGATTAATTACAACATTATATAAAGTGTTTACTACTTACATTTATTGCAATATTTTTAAGCTATGCAGGTCACTCCTGTTGATTTGAGTAAAAGTAATGACGACGACTTACTGAAGCTCTCTGCAAATGAACCTAACATAAGCGGAGATGTCAAGAAGCAAGAAGCAGAGACCGACCACGATGTGCTGAATGCTGGCGGTAAGGTAAACAGTGGCGAGCCAATTGCTGATGATGCCGTGAGTGTGGATGGTGCAGATTCGTCTCGTGACGGTGAAGCTTCTGATGAGTCCAGCGGAACATATGACCCTATTGAAGTAGTAGATGATAGTAAGCAAGAGAACGAAGTTGACAGCGAACATCTGCCTTCTCGGCCAGTAGACAATAACGACAAAGAGGAAGACGACTATGACCCAGAGAGCATAGATCTTCCCACGTCGTACACGCAAAAAGACGCTAACCTAGAAAATACCTCCGAAGAGATCGACGTGTATAGGCATCCTGAGGACACAGTAGGCGTCCAGGAAGAAGAAGCAGACGATTATGATCCTGAAATAGAGTTTAGTAACAGCGAAAACCCTTCAAGAGAACCAGAGAGAAGTATAGAACCATCTCCATCTAGCCATACCACTTCAAAATTGAAGCCACCACCGGCTGGTTTGCCTCCAAAACCTCCGGTAAGTGCCAATTTCTTACGTGGAGCTCTGCAAAGCCCTAATAATCCTCAGAAACAATTAAAGGAGGCTTACGATGCTATTATGAACAGCGAATTAGTAAAAGATCCTGGATTTGTAAATTTATCGCAAAAAGACCAGATGAAATTAATCATGGAACAATTGAGTAAAAAAAATGTAAACATCAGAAATATTCCTAGTAATGCTCAACAAGGCTCCATGAATTATAACCAAGTGTACTCATACAACAAGCCCTTTAAGAATTTGAAAAACCCTATTCCCCTCGTTCCTGTAAATGAATATTGCAGAAGACCCAACATAACGGCGCCAATGAGCTCAGAAGAAGATGCAGCATATGATGATTTCATTAAAAGAGAATCTGAATATATGAAATTACAGAATTGGGATGAGTTTCCGGAAAAGCTGAGATTGTTTATTGGAAACTTACCAGCCAATACCATCTCAAAGCAAGATCTATTTAGGATTTTCAGTCAGTATGGTGAAGTCATACAGATAGCAATTAAGGCGGGTTATGGATTTGCTCAGTTTAGAACCGCTGAGTCTTGTCTTGATTGTATAAAGGGAGAAACGAATGTTCCTTTACATAATAAGATAATGAGATTAGATGCATCAAGTCCTCAAAAATCTAAAAGGCAAGGTAGAAATGACTCAAATAATTTTAGTATGACTTCAAGAGGCAGGGATAGATCTCCTGATCTGTCAAATGGTGATGACGGAAATAAAAGGAGAAAACAAACACCAGATTGTAAAATATATGTCACAGGAAAATCATCTGTATTCTTCATTAGGAAAGTTAAGAAATCGTTTTCATCAGTACTTGTATCTGTTGACACAGAAGATATTACTCATAGAGATCTAAGTGATGTCATCAGTGAAGCGGCATATTCTGGTGTTATCGGTATATGTATTGTAAAGGAGCAAAAGGTCGATGTTCAAATTTTTGAAAATACAGAAGATGGAGGAATAAAGTTCGATGAATATGCCGATATTGAGCCTGAACTTGCTGCGGATATCATTTCAAAGGCTAAAATTAAGAAGTATGGTAATAATTTGCCACAACAGCCAAAAACTCTGCCTCGACCTTATTATAATAATTTCCAAACAGGTTCGAATGAGCCATATAACTCTAGAAGAAACGATTATGGAAACCACAGGAGAATTGATCGTCACAGCGATAGAGGAAATGGAAATGGTCAATATGGCAATAATGGCAGAGGCAATTGGTCACAACCCTTTGATAGAAACCTTTATGGCGATCCGACAGGTATGCAATATCCACCTAGTAATCAATACTCTCAAAACTCGCCGGCACCCTATGGTAAGGCACCTCAACCTCCAAATAACACGAGTCAAGTTCCAAAGGATCCAACAGAACTTCTAAACACGCTTCAAAGCTTGGATCCAGCGTCCATGCAGAGCATGATATCTATTCTTCAACAGCATCAACATCAGCAACAACTGAGCCAATCACCTTCCATTCCTCCAATTAATTATGGACAATCCAATGGACAATCACCTCTAACATCCAGTAACCAAGTCAATGCAATTTTGTCACACTTGCAATCAGCTCCCAACAACTTCATCCAAGGGAGTGTGAATCAAGCCCAATATCAGAACCAGAACCAGTCACAGTCTCAAAGTAGCACTACACAATCTTTAATGGAGACGTTGGCAAGGTTAGGTAGGAAGTAAATTTACCATGTATTATTTTCATTTATTATTGCGTACTAAGCAAAATTAATAGAGTAAATCTTTAAAATAAACTAAAAAGCTAATCAACTATGTCAGCCGTATTTAATGCTAATTCTTCTGAAGGTTCTGTTACTTCTTCAGATTCTCTATGCAAGTCATCATTATACTGGTCTTGTAATTCCTTGAATTGAGATTCATCCTCTAAATAATCAGTAATTCCAATAACACCACACTCATTAAACTTTTCAAGCACATTTTCTGCTTCTTCAACTGACATAGTTGCAAATATTTTATTAACTTCATCCAAAGATTCTGTTTGGACAGCTTTTTGCATTTCAGTAGAAATTTCAGTAGTAAATATTTCATATTCTTTAGTTCCCTGTTCAGGAATATTAACCAGTAATTGAGTCTTATCATCAAGAGCCTTCAACTGAATCAAAGCTTCTTCTTCTACACTTTCACTTCCTCGTTCGTTCTTAATAACTTCACATCTGCCTTTTATATGATTGAATGTGTTCTCCACGTCTTGTTTAAAGCCATTACTTGCAGGTGAATAAGGATCCTTGATCTTTGAGCAAAATAATTTGATTGCCTTAATCACTTGATCTTTATTAGTAGAATTTCCAGCTAATTGTGAAATATATTGGAGCAATAAGGATTGGTGAATAACCAGTTTAGCTTCTACAGACTTTCCTTCTAATTGAAAGTCAAAGGCAGTCATAATCAAAGAATCCTTTTGTTGCTCGGTACAAATGTTTGTGTGTTTCAATAAGAAACTAGCAGATGCATCAATATCGGATGAAGGTATTTTGGAAAATTCAGCAGTATCTGGTAAAACAGCGTAGTCATCCACAACATCAGAATCATTAGATTCATTTTGATCTGATAATTTTTCGGTGTTAGGTGAATTAAGAGTTTCTACAGTTGTCACTGTCTTTTTGTTTGCCTTTGCAAGCTCGGATGATACTTTTTCTTCGCTTTCACCTTTATTTAAAAAAGATCTATCAAACCCAGTATGGATGTCATCGCTACTGATCAACATTGATTTTTGATACAAAAGATCATCCAATTTAATCGATTGGGTAGATAAAATATCATCGATTCTTTTCCTGTGATCTTTCAAAAACTGCACCAACTTTGCTGCATCATTCTTAGCTTCAGGATTATCTTCCTTTATCTGGGTAAACAAATCTTCAACCATTTCATTAAAAGGTGGCAAATCCTTAAGTTCATCGTTATCGAACTCCAAATCTTTTAATCCTTTCCTTAAAGTATCGCCCTTTTCACTTACTAATTTGTCATAGCTAAATTTCTCCTTTGGATCAAATTCTTCATTTAATCTATCCAGAATCGCCTTATCACTAAGGATTTCTTGCTCAGATAAGTTCTCCAATAAGTAGTCTACTCTCTTATTCAAGCTGACATACGTGGCCAGTTGAACCAAAATAGATTTGATTTCAAGATTTCTCTGATGGCGCTTCTCGTGAATATCTCTTTGCTTCCATTTAATAAATGAATTCTTATCAACGTTTGGGTGCACTTCAATATCTGAATCGTCAGATAATTCAATCTTGTCCCATTTAGAGTAATCAATTGGCATGTTTATCTTTAATACAAGAAATATTATAGGCAATATCGACCATTTATAAGTTTAACACTAGTGATTCTAGAAAAATCGTGTTGCGAGAGTATACAGGATTTTGGATTTAAAGTGTTCCAAAAAAGAATATTACAATCTAAATTGCTTTATTTATATGTATAGACTTATATTTAACTTATTTTTGAAAATGGAGACACTATAAATATGGAACGTATGCTTGACATTCCAAAAATTTCTTAAGCAGCTTCATAAATGAAACGCACTTAGATAGTCTCTCTCAAACCAGTGAAAAATGCGACACCGTAACCAGTGGTTTCAAAAGTGATGGTGCAACCTTTGTTAAAGTAAAAGCAGTCACCTGCAGAAACGCTAACCTTCTTTCCGGTTTCGTCAGTAATGGTGTATTCACCTTCAACTTCAAGGAAGACCTTCATTTCATCGTAAGTGTAGGTGTAGACTAAAGCTTCACCCTTTTCTAATCTGAAAAAACCAGAAGACATGGTTTGGTCCTTTGGAGCATCGGAAACCAAGGAGTCACCTAAGAAAGCATTGCTTGGAGCATTTGCAAGAGGTGGTGGTCTGACATCTTTGGCTTCGGCGGCGGACTTGTAAATCATAGGCATTTTTAGTACTGGGTTATTAAATTGTTGTTTGAATAGTTAGATATGAGAATCTAGAATTATAATAGTAATGGTTTACTTAAATTACATGAGTATTAGTAGGTAATTCTCCTTATTTATATCAACTTCATTATCATCTGGTATCTATACATTTATGCCTTGTCTCGTTTTATTGCCCAATTTGGAACTAACATGCGCACTTATTGTAGGTGGATGTTTTAACTACATTTGATTAAAATAACGGAAACTCTAGATACGGAAACAATATCCCTAATCTTTGTATCTCTTAAAGTACTGTTTCTGATAACCATATCCTGTCTCGTTGGTATGTGATGGAAATGATTAAACGTGATTATATCCATGGGTGATAGACGAATACAAATTGCCGCAAAATTTAGATGAATCATATAAATTAAATCTATTAACTACACATATAAAGACTATACCTCGTTTGTAAGTTGTAAGCATGCTTCAAGACACTGATCTATGTTGCCTTTATTCATCGTAATAATATCCTTTAATATAACCTTATCAAGGTCGGGGAATATCTCTCTCATCTTCTTGTAACTGTCTTTCATTGTTGCATTTTCTTCCTCCAGTCGTTGATTATGATTATTCTGTTGAATCTCAGCTGAATTCACTTCAGCGGGAGAGGGGGACAAAAACTGGGAAATTGACTTGGTAAACATCTCAGCACTGGTCATCAAAACATTAGAGGGTGATAAACTTTGAGGATGCGATATATTGATTGGGTCTAAAACATCTGAAAGAATTGGTACTGGCTCAGCAAGTTTCAATTTCCTCTCTGCTTCCTCTGTTATTCTTCTAGCTCTTTCGGCATCCCAGGCTTCTATATGGGCTTTGTATTCTTCTTCATTGATAGTTAAATCTTCAAAGCTCAAATTTTTAATGAATTCGATAGCACCTTCTATCGAAGAAAGATAGTAACAAGTCTCACCATGTGAAAGCCATTCCTGACCTCTAAAGTTTTCAATATAATGAATATTACTTATTATATTTGCTGTTTTGGCTTTTATTATGACTATAATCAAGAGTGGGATAAATGAATCTGCATTGGTTTCTTGACGATTAAGTTTTAGAAAACTGAAGATTATTTTGCAAGAATTCAAGATGCAAATGATTTTATCTCTTGGAGCTCTGTAGTTATTAATTTTGTTAAGCTCGGTGATCGCATACTCCGTAAATGTCTTATTGTCTTTATTTACATCAGTTAAATATTCTAAATCAATATCAAGATGTGTTCCATTTATCCAACTATATTTTTCCAAATTTAATGCGAATTCCCTGTCATTCTTCAAATCATTTCTAAATGTATCTGAGATTAAGCTATTTCCCTTCTTTTCAATTTCTGAAGGGAAACATTGATCATATAATCTATTCATTATCAATTTTTCCAAACCTTCTCTAGAATTCTCTAAATCGATAGCATCCATTGACGCAAATGGCTCGTATAGCAAAAATTTCTCATTCATAAAACTTTTAAAATCACTAATTACTTTGATCTTTTGTTCTGCAGATGAATTATTCACTTGCTTTATAAATGATACTAAAAAGGAACGAATGTAACGAACGATAGGATCTGCCAGTTTTTTTCTTAATTGTCCTAAGAAATTCTGAAAATCAAATGGTTTATGTGATTGTTGGTACTGTTCTTCTGGTTTCACTACTGCTTGGGTTTTTCGTGTTATTTCAGTAATAGGTCCTCGTTGTGAATTCGTTCTGGTTTGATTTCTAGGTGGTCTCTCTATCAATGGTAATGGAGTAACATCCTCTTTTGGTGGGTCGTATTCTTCAATTGGTGAGGTCTGGGTGCTAAAATCATCAGTAAGATCCAATAAATCAGTTTGTTTCGAAGAATCCTTTTCGTCTTTCTTTGAACTAACTTCAGCATCTTCTTTTTCACCATCGAAATTCTCTTTTTGACATGGATGACTGGTAGATTGACCTTGCAAAGGAGTGACTTCTAAAAGTTCTTGATTTTCTTCTTCCTGTTGGTCTTCTTTGTCCTGCCTCTTATTAATCTCTTCTGGTATGGTATTTCTAGTTTCTTTTTCATTCACAGGAGGGTTAGAGAAGCTTTCTGAATCAGTATCCTTGTCTTCTGATTTCTCTTCCTCATCCTCATCCTTACCCTTACTTATTATCGATAACTTATCTTCATTAATAGAGTTAATAGTATTGCTCTTTTGTATATCATTGGCTTCTTCAGAGCTAATTGTATCTTTCGATCCTATATCAAACTTATCAAATAAACCGATTAGATCCGAATTGTTCTGATTGTGAGCTTCTTTGCTGGTATCATTGATAACAATCTTAGCAGAATCGGCTTTAGGCAAACTACTTGACATTGTAGCTGATGACTTATTTAACATAGAATTAAAAAATGGAGCTTTGGAATTAATTGTCCCTGAATTTGACGATTCAAGGGAACCTCCACCTGATGACGAAGTGCCAGAAATGGAAGTAGCATTTGTAGTCGAAATTGTGGGAGAAGACTTTGATACATTAAAGTTTAATTGATTATTAAAGCTCATAATTCTTTCCAACTAACATCCATTTACTCCTATACTGTTAATCAAACATTTGAATCATATTCAACGGCGGAGAGAGTATGAATTCCTTTGATGTTTGCTCACGTGATATGTGGCACCTACAAAATTTGTGGTACAAAATCGTACTGAGGATACAAACTACTAATTATTTAGAAGGGAAGATCAGGGAAGGAATTAAGAGAGCTTTATGAGAACATGTTTTACTAATGTATTCCAAGATAAGATTTTCCCATTATTCATAATTAAATATATAGTTGAGGATTGTATTTAAATTTGTAATTTATCTCTTTATGAACAGAAACATGATACCTATACAATAGCACCAATTCCTACAGACTACTTTGAGTAATATATGTATTCAATCATAATAAAGTTATAAATAAATTGATATTCTTTCTTAAGTTTTCTATCTTAAGTTTGACTTTCATCTCTAAAATTTTTACTCAAATTTATTTAATATTTGTGAATTCGGTTGCAAATTTCAAGAAAACTATAATATTTTGTACAATTTATTTATCGTCACATCAATCAATCTAGTATTGTAGTATATATTTAAATAAATACGTCTAATTATACAAGTTGTTTATATTTATTTCTTTAACTTAAGCTTAAGTGAAATTTTTGGTGTCCTTTTTTCATTATCACCATTTTCAGGGTGAATGCTTAGCTTATTATCGTTTTGAGATCCCAGCTTAGAAATGTTATTTGAAATGCTGTCGTCGGTAGGTGAAACTTCTCGACTATTAGCTGAGTGTATATATGCTTTTGTTTTTCTCTTCTTAACTTGAGGGGTGGTATTATTTGAAAATGGGCTTTTAGATCTTGAAACTTGAGGTGAGGAATTATTCGAAAATGGACTTTTAGATTTTGATAAATTCAGAGCTTTATCAAGCAATTTGAACTCAGGCTCTTTCGGTGGGCTTTTTGAGAGAGGCTTTGAATCTACCGATTTACTCTTTTCATTTGAGCTTCTTCTCTCGGTCTTTGTAGAGACTTTTTCCTCGATTGGCGTTGAACTACGTGATACTGGAGTTGTAATCTTTGGTTTTGAAAGATTCTGTTTAGGCTTTGACAGCTTCAACAGAGCTTCCAATTCACCTTGTTCCTTCTTAACTTTAGTGACTTTATTAGAATCAATTGTCTTATTTTGAAGCTCATTTGTAACTTCTTGATTGTTTTTGACAGCATCCTTTTCCTCCTTAAATGGTGTTTGAGATATAAGAACCTTCTTCTCCTTGGCCTTAATTTTAACAAATAAATGCCCTTGTTTTAGACCCGTATTTTCAGAGGCGATATGTTTACGAATTTTAGAATTAGCTTCCTTGCCAAACTTAATTCTAACACTAGTTCCCTTAATTTTTATCAAATTTGAAGTGGCCTTGGTTTTAGTTACCGGAATAGGGGTTGTAGTGAGCATTTCTATTGGTGGAAGCGATTTTTTCTTAAACCTTATAGTAACTAAAAATCCGTCATCCTTGCTTATTGACACCGGATTATGAGTAGTATCGACGACTGGGGGGACTTCAGTTTTTGGCTTTTTCACGCTCGTCGGATTGAGATTAAGTTTAAGCTTTGGCTCAGGAACAGTAACCGGTGGTTCTACTACGGGCACTTGTAGTCTCGTCTTTATCGTTTTAATAGACTTATTCTTAGAATCTGAGACCGTAGAACTAAGGCGAGCTAATTGAATCTTGAATCTACCTTCTCTCTTAAACACAACTTTACCCTCTCCAAGGTTCTTTACAACTATTTTTTTCTTTAACTCATTAAGTGGGACACTAGGAATAGGTATATCAACAAGGAAAGAATCTTCTTCATTATAAAGAACTTGACAAATATTGAAAATGATTCTTCTTTCATAAATATTCAAAAGTGATGAATGAAGTAACTCCCAAAAAGTATTTCTCAATCCTTTACCTAATGCATAATCTCTTCTTAAAATCTCAATAGCACCATGTAACGTAGCTCTTGCATATATATCTCTCCTTTTGTCAACTTCCTTATTACCGTCATCTTCAATGATAACCATATTTGTTTGTCTATCTCCAATCTTTGAGTTATCTTCCAACTTTTCCAAGCTTTTAAATTCAGAATCATCCAAATTTGATGGCGTTCCTTCAACAGCTGCGATGCAGATAGACTCAACAAATACTTTTAATAGCCTGTGTCTAAAGTATGCTATTTTTGATCCGAACAAACTGGTCTTCAAAAAATAATGTAAAATCAGAGCATTCTTAAGACCACCTAACACAAATAAGCCTTTGAATGCTTCAATTCGGATCTCAAAAGGGTATTTTTCCAAAGTAAGAAAAAGTAAATCTTCAAAAGAAAGCTTCAAAAGACCGTGTGTAGCTAGAATAATTTTTTGCTTAACGCAAGCTATTGCTATTACATTCTGATATGACGGAATCCATTCATCTAACTTTTCAAGACGATTAATTTCAAATTTGACATCATTCAAAAAATCATCCGTATTATTCCCTTCAAAATAGTTAAATGTGCTGCTCAAATTGACAGGAGTGTTAAAATTAATTGTTGCATTTGTCAAAGCTTCTAGAATATCAACCAAATAATAACTATCTTGGAAATTATTATTAGTGTTATCATTAAATTTAATAAGATTCAAGAGTAGAGTTTTAACAGCTGGCAATGCTTCTCCATCTTCATTTCTAACTTTGCTTAGAATTTTAGGAATAGATTTTTGAAGGAAGAAATTAGAAAAATTGTTGAAATTATTACTAAGGGGAATAGAGCTATCAGGAAAGCAAAACAATTCCTTATAGATTTTCATCAAATACCCAAGTCCAATGAAGTTATTATCTGGCTTTGAAAATTCAGTCAAAGCTTCTGCAGCTGCAATTCGGATTCCATAATAATATCTTTCATCCATAATTGTTCTAGAAAGAACAGTACAATATATTGGGTTAGGTCTTTCTCTATCACCAAAAAATCTCACAGCATCATATTGTGCCTCTACGTCTCTATCATACTGTAATTGAGAACCAAACATATAATCGGGCTGTTTCACATTAATTTTTGCAATCCATTCAAAATCTGAATCAACTCTGATCCACTCAAATGCATCATTATATATATCATCCTCGTGTCTTTCAAACTCACTTAATCCCCATTCTTCAGTATCCTTTTCACTGGTTAGAACGTCACCCAATTTACTAAAAGTAATGGCCTCATTTAAATCATCTTTGTTTTTTCTCAAACGTTTTAATTTTGAATTAAATTGAATGTCAATTTTTGTATTACCATCCTTCAAATCCACTATATGATCATAGGGGGTACCATCAACTTCATGGATTCTTATCGTCATGGGTCCCGTAAACACAGGTTGTATCATATACAACGGCTCGTCTTCTAGATAGGCGATAGAATCGTCAATAAAATTTTTAGAATTAGGTCTTAGTTTCTTAGTTTCCAGTTGCTGCACCTGTCTGATACTCATTTCTATTAAAGTACGTTTTTTGTTAAACTTATGCGTGATATAAAAAATTGGAACTCCAGCACCAAAAACCCATTGCTTGAAAAAGGATTCTAACTTATTTCTATTGACCTTTTCACACACATATTGAAAATGTTGAGTTGATAAAGTATTATTCTGCAAGTCACCGGACATAGCTTGTAAAAATATTTTAGGCAAAACTCTCGACAACCCAAATGATTTGTCTGTTTTTGTCATTCTCTTATCAAGAATAAACAAAACGAGTGGTGCCTTCAATTTCAAAAATTCTAGATCAGTTTCTGAAACTGGAAATCTAAAAAAATATTGCGCTAATGGTTTTTGTCCAATATCTTCATCGATTACTTTATTCATTTTCATTTTAATTCTGAATCGATATTCATTAGTACCCATCAAGTATTTTATAAACTGGAATGCCATGAATTTTGCTATTCCAAGCGTACACCATATATCATTGAATGTTTGCGGTGTAATATTTATACCAGACCACTGAACTGCAATAGACTCTAGTAAAATTTCAGTAGTTGAGAATAATGATTCTATCAAAGTTGGCGGATATAATAATTTATCACTAACTACTGATAACCCTGCAAAGTTACTCGAATCTGACAAATGGTGTTGAATAAATGTGATAGCATAGGAGCTAAAAGGAAATGAACCAAACTCCTTCATGTAATAATCTATAGCTTTATTGAGAAATACACATGTATTTCTAGCCAATGCTTCTTGCCCAGGCAAACAATATATTATAGCAGGTGTTATGTTATCCTTATCACTATCATCGAAAGTAGCATCCTTTAAAGGGTCATCTTCATGCTCTTGAGATTCATTTTCTAATAAAATACTGCTAAAGCATCCAACTGCCCAACCTATGTGATGAGCACAAACTGGATTGAAAATTGACCATGATACAACTTTCTTTGACAAATCTATCGGATGTGGCGTTTCTTTCATATTATTAAAGTCTCCAGAACAAACAATTATGTCACGATTATTAACATCTTCGTCATCATCTTCTTCACTTTCATCATCTTCATTTTCACCGTCGTCGTTTTTAGCTTCTTCATCTTCTAAGTCCGACACATCATCTGTCTTTATATTATTTTTTATTTTACTCTGTTTCCGCTTTCCTATTGCTTCTGTCGAACCTATAATCCTAGGACATCCAATATCCTTTATTGATCTAGGTATATTAATTTCAATTGTCCACGTACATCTGTCCCAAAAATTATCAATGCAAGGTACCCATGATGAGGTAGATATGTTATATTCCGAATTTACAGTATATGCATGCAGTAATTCCATATCTTTGTCTGTTATAAAATTTATACCATTCTTAGGATTAGTAACTTCAAATTCAATTTTTATTGTGAAGGGAGTATATACTTCATTTTCTGTACCTTTAGGTTTTAAGTGAAGAGGTGTTAGAGTATTGCCAGGTGTATGAATTGAATTCATATCTGTTAATTCAAACCTCAAAGTGTCAGGCAAAATAATGGTCAATTCTTCAGTATTACCATTGTGTATATCAAACGGAAACTCGGCAGGATTTTGATTTAACTCCCCAAATATGTAATTAAGCTTTTGTCTTATCAAGTGATGTTGATGAATAGATAACGATTGTGAATATAAATCAAAAATGTTCACAGTTTGCTTTTCAATACATTCCTCGAAAATTTTATCATCGTTTATGTATAACATATCCTTATAAATGTAGTTAGAACATCTTGTATTATTAATGAAAATATCATTTATTTTGATTTCTCTACAATCAACTTTTACGACTCTAAGAGAGCTTGATGTAGGAAATATGGTCAACTCAGTAAATCCATCAATTTTATTCTGCAATAGATCCACATCTATATTAATTCTTTGATGCCCCACCTTCAATGCTTGTGTCAGTAAATTGGCAAATTTATATGCTTTGGATGGCTTGGATGCCCGTGGTGTATTTATTTGCCCACCAGTCATCCTTGGCGTATTAAACTTGTGAGTATCCAAATAAGATGATGTCGACATTTACAATTCAAATCATCCACAATTTAGATTTAAATATTTCTAAAGACACTTAACTGCTATATATGATGATATTCAAGAGTTTTCAATGAATAACAACGTACTGCATATAATCTCTAAAAACCTTCCTTTAGAGACCATTGAATCTCTATATGGTTATTTCTATATATATTATATGTAGGTAATGCTAGAACAGTGCCATCATGTTCAATTAACGGAACTGAAAGAAAAGATTTGGTTTGTTCCTTACTTTCTTCTGGCGAATTCAATATTGAGAGCACACACAGTTGATGCGAAGCTTGGGTATAAGGCACTATTTTTACACTAAGATCTCTCTTCAGTCTGCAACGTAGCCAGTATCTCTTGTCAAAGAGAAACCATTCAGACCAGTCATTACTTATGGACTTTGTGATGACAATATCTCTCATGTCAGCGCGTGTTATTGGTTGACGTGAAAACTCAAAACTGATATTTTCATGATCAATGGTAATATCAAATAAGACGTTCAAGTAAGTCAATTTAATATGCTTGTTTCCCCCATTTCTATAAAATTCAAATATTCTGGGAATTGCCTTTCGTTCTAGCTTTGCATAGGACCAATGGTAGTGCTTTACAGACGAAATTGGGCTTAGTAAGTGATAGAGAAATCTTGCAAAAACGACTTGGTCACACTGATTAAAGGTATTGTTTGGTACCTTTAAAGAAATCCTTCCATTCTGAAGATTTAATGCTATATTATGATCACAAGAGAGAGATTCTCTCAAAAGATCAACTTGCTTTTGATATAAATCAGTCACAGCAACTACCTGATTATATGAGTCGAAGAGTTCCTTTTTAGATACACACATTACTTCTTCACTCCTATCATCTAGTAGTTTAAGTGGTATAACGTCATTAATCAAATGCCTAAGGAGGTTTCTTTTCGTAAGCTGAATGTCCTTGTTCGAATGATCCTCAAACCATTTTATTTTGTTTTGGATGCATGTGCCTTCAATATCAGAACGTTCAAACGGTAACAAAGGTCTGTATAAAAAGATAGGTGAGACATATTTGCTAGGTCCCTTAGCAGCTAATGGCAATAAACCTCTTGTATGCAAGCCTCGAAGTCCGAAGAGCGATGAATTCAGTTGCAATCTCTGCAAAAACGTCTCCAATTGATCGTTTAAGTTATGTCCTACAAATAGAGCATTGCACTGCAATCTATTACATATTTCCTGGAACTTCTGATATCTTTTAGTTCTTGCAACTTCTTCAAAGTTATTGATGTCGTGAACTGGTCTATCGTATTCTAAGGTCCCTACTACATGACGAACACCCCAGGATTGCACAATTTCGCCTACCTTTTGAGCTTCTTTCTTCGAACCTTCACGGTACTGGTGATCAATGGTAATAGCCGTGATAGTCAAGTCCGGATTGTAGAACTGTCTGTATTTGGTAAGCAAATACGTAAGACAAAACAGATCTACGCCACCCGAAAGAGCAATAGCAATGTTTCTGGGAATACCTTTAGCACCAAAGCATCTCTCAATCAGCCGTGCAAATGCATCATTACTGATCATTGGCGATCAAAAGACAGATCATAGGCTCACTTATTTCTAACAGTTATTATTCTGATAGGATTCTTTTGATTTATTAGTCAGGTGTTACATAAGCAAAAAAGTTTTGTATTTTTTCCAACACTTATAATCCTACTGTAGATTAGTCATAATAGGCGTCTATTATATTATTAGATTTGATTTTCTTCTTTTTGAATAAGTTAGTTAGGTTAGAAAGTTATTATGGCTGAGAAAGAAGCTAGTAATCAGTTTTTTAACTTTGCCGAAGAGGAAGCCAACGTCTCCCAAACTTGGGAAGAGGTTGATGCTTTCAAGAGATCTTTAGAATTGACAGAAGAACTTCCCCCATTCTCCTTTTTTGATGGGCCACCATTTGCCACTGGTACTCCCCACTACGGTCACATCTTGGCCTCTACTGTTAAAGATATTATCCCACGTTATGCCACCATGAACGGTTTCCATGTCGAAAGAAGATTCGGTTGGGATACACACGGTTTACCAGTTGAACACGAAATTGACAAAAAATTAGGAATCACCGGTAAAGAAGATGTGATGAAGATGGGTATCGACAAGTACAACAGTGAATGTCGTGCCATTGTTATGAGATATGCCGACGAATGGCGTAAGACTATGTTCAAGCTTGGTAGATGGATTGATATGGATAACGATTACAAGACTTTATACCCAGAATTTATGGAATCTGTATGGTGGGCATTCAAGGAATTATTCACCAAGGACGCTGTTTACAGAGGTGTTAGGGTTATGCCATACTCCACTGGTTGTACCACTCCATTATCTAACTTCGAAGCTCAACAAAACTATAAGGAAGTTAACGACCCTTGTGTTACCGTTGGATTCCCATTAGTCGATGACGAGAATACCATGTTAGTTGCATGGACCACTACCCCATGGACTTTACCATCTAACCTTGCTTTAGCTGTTAATCCAACCTTTGAATATGTTAAGATTTACGATGAAGAGAAGCAAAAGAACTTCATCTTATTAGAATCATTATTAGGCACTTTATACAAAAAGCCAGCTGCTGCTAAGTTTAAGATTGTTGAAAAGATCCAAGGTAAGGACTTGGTTGATCTTAAGTATGTTCCACTTTTTAACTACTTTTGCGATCAATTCAAGGATCGTGCTTTCAGAGTTATCGGTGCTGAATATGTTACCAACGACTCCGGTACTGGTATTGTCCACCAATCTCCTGCTTTTGGTGAAGAGGATTACAATGCAGGTATAGCTGCTGGTATTATCACCAGTGATATCTTACCTCCAAATCCAGTCGATGACAGTGGTCGTTTCACATCCGAGGTAACTGATTTTGCTGGTATTTATGTTAAGGATGCTGATAAGTTAATTATCAAGAAGCTTACTGCTGAAGGTAGAATCTTACTTAGTTCTCAAATCAAGCACTCTTACCCATTTTGTTGGAGATCAGATACCCCATTATTGTACAGAACTGTGCCAGCTTGGTTCGTTCGTATCACCGATGTCATTCCAAAAATGTTAAACAATATTGACGAAACCAACTGGGTTCCATCAAATATCAAAGACAAGAGATTTTCAAATTGGATTGCCAATGCCAGAGATTGGAACATTTCTAGAAATCGTTACTGGGGTACACCAATGCCTATTTGGGTTTCCGATGACTACGAAGAAGTTGTTTGTATTGGTTCCATTCAAGAATTGAGAGAATTATCCGGTCGTGATGATATTACTGATATCCATCGTGACAAGATAGATGATATTACTATTCCTTCAAAGCAAGGTAAAGGTCAATTAAGAAGAATTGAAGAAGTTTTCGATTGTTGGTTTGAATCTGGTTCTATGCCTTATGCATCCAATCACTTCCCATTTGAAAATAAAGACAAGTTTTTGAAGTCTTTCCCAGCAAACTTCATTTCTGAAGGTTTAGATCAAACTAGAGGTTGGTTCTATACTTTAACTGTTTTAGGTACTTACTTATTCGACAAGGCTCCTTACCAAAATGTTATCGTTTCCGGTATTGTCTTAGCTGCTGATGGTAAAAAGATGTCCAAGCGTTTAAAGAACTACCCAGATCCAGGTATTGTTTTAGATAAATACGGTGCTGATGCTTTAAGATTGTATTTAATCAATTCTCCTGTTTTAAGAGCTGAAACTTTGAAATTCAAAGAAGAAGGTGTCAGAGAAGTTGTTTCTAGCGTTTTATTACCTTGGTACAACTCTTACAAGTTCTTGAAGGATGCTGCTGAGCTTTTCAAGAAGGACAATGATGAAGAATTTAGATACGATGCCAAATTAATCTCCAATAATGTAATGGACAGATGGTTATTGGCTTCTATCCAATCATTAATTAAGTTCATCCATGAAGAAATGAATGCTTATAGATTATACACTGTTGTTCCTAAATTATTATCATTTATTGATGGCTTAACTAACTGGTATATTAGATTTAACCGTCGTCGTATAAAGGGTTACACTGACGATGGTTTAGAGGATACAAAGATGGCTTTAAACACTTTGTTTGAAGCCTTATTCATCTTATCCAGAGCCATGGCTCCATTCACTCCTTATTTATCTGAAGGTATTTACCAAAGATTAAGACCATACATTTCAGAAGATGAATTAGCCAAGTTCTGTGTTAATCCAAATATTAAGGATGTTAGATCTGTACACTTCTTAGCTTATCCAACTGTAAGAGAAGAATTATTCGATAGCAAGATTGAATTGGCAGTTTCTAGAATGCAAAAGGTTATTGACTTAGGACGTAATATTCGTGAAAAGAAGACGATCTCATTAAAGACTCCATTGAAGGAATTGGTTATCTTACATTCTGATGCTGAATATCTTAACGATGTTGATTCTTTAAAGAATTATATTGTTGAAGAATTGAATGTCAGAAATATTGTCATCAGTTCTGATGAAGCTAAATATGGTGTCAAATACACTGCTGTTGCCGACTGGCCAGTATTAGGTAAGAAGTTGAAGAAGGATGCTAAGAGAGTAAAGGCTGCTTTGCCAAATGTTTCTTCTGAAGAAGTTCAACTTTTTACTGAGACTGGTAAAATTACTGTTGATGGCATTGAATTAGTAAGAGAAGATTTACAAGTCCAACGTGGTTTACCTGAAGAAAAAGCTGCAAATGGACAAGAAGCAAGATCTTACAACGATGTATTGATCATCTTAGATGTTAACTTACACCCTGAATTACAAAGTGAAGGTTTGGCTAGAGAGTTGATCAACCGTATTCAAAGATTGCGTAAGAAGGCAGGCTTGAATACTACTGATGACGTAAAGGTTGAATATAACTTAATTAAGGATACTATCAAGTTAGAATCTGTTATTAAGACTCATGAAGATATTTTACTTAAGTCAACAAAGAGAGCATTAGAACCATTCTCTAATGTCGAAAATGACCAAGTTATCATTGACGAAGAACAAGCTATTAATGACACTACATTCAACCTAAGATTATTGAAAATTTAGAGGTCTATGTAGTTAAATAATTATGACATAATATACATTTGGATTTATAGTTAGTAACTTGAGGTTTCAAGAAGATTCAAAAACACTGATACCAGCCCCACCAATTACAGCAATATCCTCGTTGTTTAATGTAGTTGTTGCAGAACAACCTGTATCAGCAATTGTAGTATATCTAGCAGATTGGCAATTAAGAGTATCTTCATCAAATGACCATATTCTAACTATTTGGTCAACAGAAGTCACCAAAGCCTTCTTTCCTTTAAGCTTAGAAATGGAAGTAATAGTGGAGGAGGCTGCTTTTTCGTAGAAATGGTTAGTTTCTAAGTGTAAAATCTTTTCCTTATAACTAAGGGTTGATAATATCAAAGCATTATCATCTCCACCAGTCATGATTTTATATTCATCTCTATACTTCTCAGCTAAAACAGCTTTAATACCGTTTTGATGTAACTGCTGTTTGATGATCAGTTTACCTAAAGTATTTGCTCCCTTACTAGATATTATCTCAGACACATTCCAGAATGATAAATGTCCATCTGTGGATCCAATCATTAAAAAGACCTCATTCTCAAAATGTAAGAATTTAACATTCAAAATACAACAGCTTGAATAAAAATCGCTAGCCAATTCCTTGAAGGATTTTGTTTTTAAATCGAAGAAGAAAATCTTGATCTTAGAATCCGAATAAACAGTTGATACTATTAATCCATCGTTGTATTCGAAAGCATCAAAATCCATAATACGTAAATCAGGAATGGCATTTTGTGGTTCTAATTTAGCAAAGCAAGAAATATTAGGCTGTTTATCTTCCAAACAGGATAATTTCCAAATGTAGAATTCTTCATTGGCGGCTGAAGATCCAACATACTGTCCATTTATGAAATTTATCTTTTGTAAACCAGATACATGATGATTCAACGACCATATATTTTCAATATTACCGGTAGGACGTAATTTACCAAGTCTAACAGTAGCATCTTCAGAAGCAGTCATAAGTAATCTTGAACCATCACTCAATTGTAAAGGCGAGATAGTTACATCTCTAATTTCTCTTCCATGTGTCCCACCCACAATAAGTCCATAGTCATTTTGAGTAAATCTTCCTTTGAAAGATTTAATGTATAAAGTTGATTTATTTATATAGATAAACTTATAATCTAAATCACTATCCTCATACCTGAATAGCTCCCATTGTCTATGAGCTCCTCCACATAATTCATTAGTTACTTCCAATTGTTTGGTTTCATTCCAGACTGAAAAATGAGTTGATCTAAATCCATACAAGATTAAGTCTCCATTCAAATATCCACCTTCGATAAATCCTCTCGATAATTTATTCTCATGCAGAACGGTTATACTGAAGTCGGTTGATTTATGAATATTGACATACATATAATAACCATCTCTAACAGTAACCAATAGCTTAAGTTCATTAGTCTCAGATGAAATAAGACTAATCGACGTAATAGTATCACCTAACGAAAGCTTTTTAAATAATGCCATTAATTTCATTACTTTATCATTTTGATTTAAGTCGTAAACAGCCATAGTAACGTATCTAGAACCAATAATCAACCAATTGTTCTTCTTATCTAAGAATGCACAAGAAGTAGTAAAGCTAGTTTGCGCAGGTTGATCGAGCCTTAGCGTTTTAGTATGTTGCAATTCTTTTTCAAAGTTAAAAACATTTAATATAAAAGGGACATTCGGATTTGGACAATCAGTCAAAAGGTAATATTCATTCTTTTCAGAGTGTTGAAAAGATAACAAGTTTGTGACCTTATTATTTCCCAAAAGGCCATCATTGAACCAATTTTTAGTAGGTTCATTGGAGTTAGAATCAAATTGCAAAAGTAATAATTCACCATTTCTTGATGTGATGATAACAACATTGATATCAATGAATCCTCTTACTATTCCAAAATTTTGGAATTTCTCAGTTTCTTCTTCACTCAAACCAATATACGTGAATTTTTTAGTACTTTGATTTAAGGCAAATATATTTCCATGAGAAGTCAAAACAACTAATAATTGCAATTTTGGTAACTCAAAAAATTGCTTAATTATTTCATTCTTTTGCAATTTAATTGAAGTGTGGTCAGAAATTAAATGTAATGGAAATTCTTCCCTGGTACCTCTATTTTCAAGATCGTGCAATCTAATTCTACCATCTGCTCCACCACTAGCACATATCTTTAAATTGGAATCATCTACATCTCCAGACCATACGTGTTTTCCTAAATGTACATTTTCCAATAATTCAACTTGTTCCAACAAGTCATTTCCTGGGTGGTATTTCCAGATTCTTATAGTACAATCTTCTCCGGTACTCATGATAGTGGAAGGGTCGTCCTTGAAAAATTCCAAATTCCAAATTCTAGAACCATGACCCCAACCGTGAGCCAAAAGCTTTCCGTCATCAAAGTTGTATAACTTAACAGATCTATCATCTGAACAAGAAACAATATATTTACCAGAAGGATCCACTCTTACACCAAAAATCGAACCCTCATGGTCACTTAAATTGTGCAATTGTTTTCTTTCATTCAATTCCCAGATAATAACACCATTCATAACTGTTCCAGCTGCAATAATTACACGGTTATCTGGTAATCTTCTAATAGAGCCACTGTACAAAATTGACTTTTCATTACAGTGAATTTTATCGACTAACTCAAATTTCTCAGATGACAAAGCGGTAGTAACATCTATTTTATAGACAGTGTTGTGTGAATTCAATATTATAATGGTATTTTCATCTAAAAATTCAGCGGTGATAATCCATTCATTTATAGCCTTTTCTGATGTCGTCACCTTAGATAAGAGCAACTCTTCAAAACTCAATACCATGAATGATCTCCCACCACATGCGATTAACTTCTTTCCACAATCAGAGACAGAGATCTTATGGATCTTGTTTCTCTTGAATATTTGCTGGCTGAATACCAATGCTGATGAAGTTCCTTCAACTTTGAAGATCTTCAAAATAGGTCCATATCCAACAAGAACATAGTCTTGGAATATTTTTAAAGCTGTAGCAGGACCGTAATGGGAAATATCTTTCAATTTCTCCTCATTAAGGAAGGATATAGGGTTTATATTTCCACTCATCTGGGCTATATTCTGACAGTATTAAATAGGTAGATAGACAAATAAATTTTTCAACCAACTACAATTTATATACAGGAAAAACTATAGTTAGTTAAGAGAAATATGATACTCTACTTGATATACGTTTATTCAGTTATGTAGTTATTATTTCTGAAAAGAATTTACTTGAGTAAGTCACCTTTGTTAATGACAAAACCATCAATGGCTGCTTGCGCAGCATATAATCTATTTTCACCTTCTTCGAAAACTAATGACTTTGGACTGTAGAAGACTTCATCAGCAACTTCTTCAGGATGTCTAGGTAAACAATGCATGAATTTGACATTTTTGCTTGTGTTACCATCTTCGAGCATCTGGTTAGTAATTTGGTAACCAGCAAATTGATTTAATTTCTGCTCTTTCTCTGACTCTTCACCCATAGAGATCCAGGTATCGGTGACAACGACATTGGCACCCTGTAAGGCCTCAAGAGGGTTGCTGACTATTTCAAACTTCAAATTAGCTTCTTGGGCCAATTCTTGGGCCTTTGCATTGACAGTTTCGTCGAATTCGATATCCTTTGGCACAGCAATGGAAACAGACATACCTGATCTGAGTGCAGCGATAGACAAATCGTTGATGACGTTGTTTGCGTCACCGATCCAAGTGAGCTTCAACCCTTCGGTCTTACCAAATGCTTCCTTGATAGTTAAAATATCGGCGATGGATTGTAACGGATGGTATTTGTCGCAAAGAGAGTTGATGATAGGAACTGAAGAATGCTCACAGAGATCCAATATGTCCTGATGCTTGTTAACTCTGGCAAATATACAAGAGGTCATCGAACTTATGATCTTAGTGGTATCGTAGATGGATTCGTTGACACCAAGTTGAATATCGTCCTTACCAAGAAACATTGGCTGGCCTCCAAAGAACGACACTGCTCCCTCGGTACTGACTCTGGTTCTAGTAGATCTCTTTGTGAACAACATTGCCACCAACTTACCCAAAAGCTTTTGGTGGTTGGAGAACGACACTTCGCCGGATCTGACTATGCTTTTGTAGTGTTCTGCCTTAGAGACAAGCGAAGCAAGCTCGCCGTTAGACAATTGCATCATATTCACCAAGTGACGAGGCTTGTTTCCAAGGGTCAAGCCCGAGGAGAATGCTCTTTTGCTTATTATAGACATGTTTGATAACATTTTCTACTGTAACTGCTCTAAAGTTGTCAAGAAGGAAACCTTATATAGATAAATAAATTTCATGGTGACTCACTAAAAGAGTAATTGAAAATTAAGCGCGGTTGAAGATCAACATGATATTGGTATACACACGCCATAATTATTTTGTGTCATAAACCTATTTACATCATTTAATAGTCTTAACAGGGTTGAGGTTTTACTTAATGTGTTAGCTTAAAGGTTCAAAAATTGTTTAAGTAGGCTTGATATGTTCTCAAGAAAACTCTGAACATTGTATATTCTAACATGCTCTAATGATATCCTAATCCAAAATTTTTTGTATCAATTATCCACTTGGGGTATGTTAATCCACTAATT
Organism: Schwanniomyces capriottii; assembly: GCA_032927745.1. NCBI lineage: Eukaryota > Fungi > Ascomycota > Pichiomycetes > Serinales > Debaryomycetaceae > Schwanniomyces > Schwanniomyces capriottii. Next base: position 895,951 of record JAVSEF010000013.1, on the reverse strand, counting down.
AGTTAGGATGGACATTTATTCTGAGAGATCGTTATATACATTCTATACTAAATCTATAAATTCTCTATTCTGGGTAACTCCAGAAATTCTGTTATGCATGATCTTGCAACATTAGCCTTCATGGTTTTTAATTAAAGTTCCTTCAACTCAAATTTATATTTCGCATATTATAGGACTATGAGTGATTCTACCTTTACCAATAAATAGTTGAAGCTGATCCCATAGCCGAATATATTACTTTATATGAAGTCATATCATTATTTCAATTATTATTAAACCAAATATAGTATCGTTAGACGCTCTGCAAAACATTAAAAATCACACTTTTACTATACTTGTTTCAGAGTTTTCTGGTATAATGTTTGAAACTGGCATATTTAGAATCAAATACTATAAATACAACTGAAAGTACTTTAAATACTATGAGTGTTTAGACACGCGCATTATGACTATGAGCAATTTATCAAGTAGATATATAACAGAGAATCCATTGCACAAGGCAATGAAAGCCTGTATTAATAGATCACTTGAAGATGCTTGTGATTACAGAACATTTGACTCTCCTATACTTTTTAACTACAACTTACTTATTAAGTATTCTTTTGATGTGCCAGATAATGAAGTGCAGAGATTTGTGGAAGAGGACAGACTTGTAAATATAATGAAAATTTAGTTACGCATTTGTCGTTATGGGATAACCATTTACTAAAGGGAGTTTTACGCTATATTTTGTGCCTACCTATGCTGGAATATGAGGTATCTACAAATACAACGGAAGTTTCTGCAGGTTCTGGATCTGATAACAATTTCAGTAAAAAAAAAACTCTTCACTTGCAAAGTTTAAGTACGATGTAAGATACATAAAAGAAATCAACAATGGTAAAATATTTGATTGTATTAAACGTATAATTAATGACTGTTCAAGTGATAAAGTAAACCCTCCGCCTAACGAGATTTGCTTTTCGAAGATATAAAATACTTTATCGTAGCATTCTGGAAGAGGCTAATTACAAAGGTGCATTCCATGAGTATCTCGTTAAACCTATTTGTGATTTTATCGGGGTTACTTCTGGATTCAAGGTTAATGTAGTTGAAGGCTTTAACTTGGCTAACTATTGGCAGCACAGACGAGGTATTGTTAAATCGGATTTATTTTGAAAGGATTAATCCAATACTTGACAATTCAAGGTCTTTTGAAGTATTTTGTACTATCGAAGTTAAAATGTTTTCTATGTTACCATTTACTAAGGGACCACCACAAGAAGGGATCTTCTTTTTCTCTATATACCGCATTCCTCGGTTTATGAGACAAGCAATTGTACAAATGACATATTTCAAAACGAATTTTGGAGTGCTAACGGATGCTTTTACTATTGCTATTTTACAAATAGATCTTGATCTTTTTGAGGGTAATAAAGATTTTTTCTATAACACTGGCGGGGATAGGTTGATACCCTTGAGATACAAACTTTTGAATAGTTATTCAGTTGTTCCAAGTGTTAAAGAAACTCTCTTGTATCACTTTTCACGAGCAATTGTTGATTTTACACAACTAGAAAATCGACAAAGAAGAATGTCAGAGTTTCAATATTATTTGACGAAAGTGGAGAATCGTCCACAAGATCTATGGGCGCCCATATTTTCTGACCCTGAAACCTCTGGAGATGATAGCGTATTAAGTAGTCGACCTACTACTAGTAGTTCTCATAATACGTCAAGCCTTCATCCTATTGCTGAAGGAAATGAAAATGTCTATAACTTTACTAAAGACCAGAATGTTTATATACAGTATGGCATTGAATACCAATACGCAGCTTTTATAAATAGATGCAAAATACTTAAAGAAGTACTTACTGTGTGAAATCGATGATGATAAGAAATTAGTTGTAAGATATATGATCCTGACATGTCAAGAAAGGCAAATTTTGAAGCCAATTCCACCCCTGAATACTTAGAGGCACAGGAAGACTGTTTGGAGAGTTTCAGAATTGAAAGTGGCTTCTTGCAAGAATTGTACGAAGATAAAGAATTTAATAGTCGTTATATCCCACACAAAAAAAGTATTATTACAGTGAAAGTTGATGGAAGGGAATTGGCAGAAGGATATCTCAACTTGCTTGAGTATATTGAGTGTGTGCCATTACCTCGAGATTTAGAAACTTACAAGACGAAGCAGCAATTAGATATTATGCACGGACATGGAATTATTCATGGGGATATCAAGGAAAGAAATATCCTTTACTCGAAAGAAGGGGTTATTTATATTATTGACCTTCAATATTCCACCAAAAAAGTTCTTCATACGATAAAGAATCAGATATCGAGAATTTAAAGAGAGTATTTAAAAAGATGGAGAGACTATTTCAGATAGTCTTTAGTTTAAATTTGATATCTAGTATACTAGACATATTAGCTATAGAGTCTTTGCGTAATATGAAAGGTTTTCATTGCTATAATTCAATTTGTATTATGCCAAATTTACAAACCTTAAACGAATGGTTTACTATTGAGGGCGTGAAAATGGCTGTTTTATCACGAAAAGAAATCTTAGCGTAACCAGCCCCATATTGAAGACGGTTTAAAATTTCTATGCTGCGTGAAAAGGGGTTTTACTGATAAATGTTGTGGGAGTGGTCCAACTTTCAAACGACTCAAAACCTTAAACAGGCGAACAGAAGAACATTTTCAAAAATTAGACCGGTATCTTAGGTTGTCTTCTGAAGGTGACTACTATACAGGCGAATCCCTTGTTGACTCAGGGGATGAAAGATTTAATCAAATACCCTTGCGGATTCATCGACTTGATCAAAAACTAGATAAAATGAATGATGAAATCAAAAAGAGCAAAAATGTTCGAGGACTAGAATAGAGAATGTACTTAAAGGCATGGTGGACAGTTCACATCAATATATTATAAAGAGATTGCTAACGAAGAACATAATTTTCCCTCTTAAGTTCAAAATCTACCAGCATTACATTCTATGGATCAAATTGATGATTTCGGTTTTTTTTGAAGATGCTAATAAATATTAGAATTTTATGGGTTTCCTCTTGATAGAACAGTACCTACGAAAAAGAAAGCTTAATATTCTTTATTGGTGTTTCTAGAACTAATTATAATGATTTCAAGGAAGTTTTTGGTGAGGATTTATAATTGATAATTCTCCTATTTCACTTCTACTCTTAAGTGAACGTCAATTAACCAGTATTTTGAGTATTTTGATATCTTATGGAATTCTACGTGCATACTCTGTCTTGAATGGTTAAATATATTTTTGGGGAATTTTTGTGTGTAATAGATGATCTATTTAATGGTATATGTAGTACATTGTTTATTACAAATTGAAGTTATTTCCTTTTCCAGAGTTTTCCGGTAAGTCGAATTTCTAGTTTGAACTATCATGCCAGAGTATTTCTTAGATTTTAACTAGTGCTATTCTCTGAGAATATGATAAAACATTCATTTCAGTTTATGGCCCTCCCAGCTTCTGTCAATCTTAACCCTATTATAATAAGAAATGTATCAAATTCTAGATTTAAGAAGTCTATATGCTCTTTCAAAATTATGGGTAACATGTGTTATCTCACAGTATCGATGTATATGATTCGTAGATTCGTCACTAGAACTTGAAGAGTCACTAGAAAGTATGTATTTCTGTATAAATGAATAGCACCCAGACTATGAGGGCTACGAATTGAGCTCAAGCTGTAATTCGTCCTTTCTCTTTCTCACCTGCTCTGCTTGTAAAGTACATGCTTTAAGTTCTGTCTTCTGATCTTGTATAGTCTCCTTTAGGTCATCAACAGCCAATTTCATTGCACTTATCTGGTCGGTAATGCTGAGGATTTGTAACGTTTTCACCGGCTTATTTGATACTATTGGAGTTTCAAACTCCATGTGGACCGAAGAAGAATCGCTCATATCGCTAGCATCATTGGAAAGTTCTAGGTCGTATACGTCGTTGTTGATCTGAAATACCTTGTTGCCCGTAAGGTCTAAGTCGTCATTATCGGCAATGTAGTCATCTTTCTCATTTGATACTGCTTTTACGTCATCGTCAAGATCGTCAATGTGGGATTCGTTATCATCTAGGTCATTATCGTATTCGTTTCTATATTGTTTGGCTGTGATTTTGGGCTCTTTGTTGTGCTCAATGGGCACATACTTCTTCTCCGTGGTCTCGAGAGGGAAGTATTGTGTATGGACGGAAGGTCCATTTTCTGTCTCTGGACTGTCTCTTCTTAGCAAACTGTCTATGTCTTCTACAACAGGTACATCTTCATCCGTCAGGAGCGTCTTGACGAACGAGTCTAAGGTTTCTGCCGTAGCATCGTCTCCGTCATTTTCCACCAGAACTTCGCTTCTCATCCAGCTCTTTGCCCTATCAACTATAGCACGTCGTGATGATCTATTGTTACCAGATGAAGTGAACTTGTGCGACAGCTTTGTCAGCTTTTTGACTAGCAGAATTGCTTCGTTGTCGTCGTCGTCTTCGTGCTCATCGAAGGAGATTTTGACTCTCTGCGACGATTTCTTGCCCTTCACCACTTTTTTCTTAAACATACTCGATCCAGAACCACCTGGGATGACTACTGTATCTATATCATCAAGCAATCCGTCTGCCATGGGTGATAATTCAGCTTCTCCAGAGATGGCTTTCTTAATGAGAACATCGCATTTAAAAAAAAATCGAGAACATCAGAATTATTCAGATTAATATTTCACCAACATCAGATACGATAAATAATGTCAGACATCCCTGACAAGGCACATCTTCTTCATTCGAAGATGTTGGAGTCGCCATCGGCGACGTTGTTCAGCCAGGTGGAGTTGCAGAAGTTGCTACACATTGACAACCCGGTGGACTTATTGACGATTGCTCAGGACTTGATTGATAGAAAGTTGGTCAAATTGGTGAAACAAGGAGAGGAATTGAAGTTCCAAGCCATATCGCTCACAGAAGCAAACAAAATTACCCAGATGAGCGACGATGAGGCCATGATCTACTCATATATCGAAGCATCGGGTAGAGAAGGTATCTGGACCAAAACCATAAAGGCTAAAACTAATCTCCACCAGCATATTGTAGTGAGATGCTTGAAATCGTTAGAGAACCAGAGATACATCAAGTCGATCAAATCAGTAAAGCACCCCACAAGAAAGATATACATGTTGTATAATTTACAACCGTCGATAGAAGTTACGGGTGGTCCGTGGTTCACCGACTCTGAACTAGACACAGAGTTCATCGACTCGTTGTTAACTGTTATCTGGAGATTTGTTGCCTCAAAGACGTTCCCTACTGCATTTCTGGCAGCTTCTGCCAACGTGAACCCCGTTCAAGCGACTTACCCTTCAAACTACACTGGTAACATAACTTTGGACGCCATAATGGAATTCATAACTGTCAACAAAATCACCAATATTGACTTGGCCACTAACGATATCAGATCCTTATGTGATGTTCTTATTTTCGATGATAGATTGGAGATGATAACCACCACCACCGACACATACAAAGCTACATGGCAAAGTGTGTTAGAAGCCGGCTACGGTAGAGCCTTTGAAAGCGAATTGCCCAAGCAGGATGTAGACCCGTCTATTCTGATATTCAAAACCCAGCCATATTCTATCTTCGACAGATTCTCAGTTATTGATAACACTGAAGACTCAGACTTGGTGCATTTAGATTCCTGGATTCACAATTGATTTCCCGTCTGAGCACAGCTTTGCAATACACATACATACATCTATACTAATACACACTTTATATACGTTAAAACCACCAAATTTGTAGAATATTTCCAAACAATAATTTCAACTCCAGTGTTTGATCTCGCACAAAAATTCTATTATAATATCTATGGTATAGTTAGCTGTCTAATATGTCCAACGTATCGCCAGTTTTATCATACAAGAAACCTTCTAGAAGGAGCTTAAGTCCCTCTTCATCTTCGCCATCAATCACATCGAGTCCTAAATTAGGACCACTGGAAACTGGTACCAGAAAAGTACTGAGCCGAAGAAAGGCATTACAAGACTTCTATAAGATCCAGAAGAATGCAACCCAAAAGGAACAAAAGGTAGATGCAGATAGTACAGAGAAGGAAAACGATGTTGACATTACCAATACCAAAGAACTTGATAACTGGATAAATACTAAATCAATTGTTGAAGTTTTGAAACTTAGAAATTCGATAAACGACGAGTTAAATTCTCAAGATCTGGAAAACAAATCGATTATTTACAATAACTACTATGAATTGATCAAGCTAAACAAGATCCTCGATGACTTACTAAGGCCCAAAGTTATGGATAAAAAGGTAGATGTCGATAGTCTTGGAATATTCGTCGATAAAGCTAGCAACACTAAATATACAGATGACGAAGACTACGTCGAATCAAAACTAGGAGAGTTGTCCAATTTCATCAACGGAAAGGCAAAGAAATTTAACACTGACTTTGAATCTGTAGTGAAAAGATTACAAGATGATAGGTCGGATGACGTATCCATTTCATCTGCTGTGGGGGTAATGGAGAAAGAAAAACACTTGTTGTCTGACGAAATAGACAAGGATATGCTAGTAAAGGAAATAGACTTTATTCTACAAGAAAAGCTTGTGACAGAGGAGACTTCTGGACTGCAATTACCTGAAGAGATGAGAGACATAATCAGCAAGCTTGATCCTACCAAAGATGAGGTATTGATTGAACAATTAAATGCATTAGTAATTAAGCCTAACTAAGTACACAATTTTAGAATGATAAAATCACACTAGAGTATATCTTCTACTCTATGGCTCTTGAACTTTTTCCCGGACCTATCCACAGATCTGAATTCAAATCTGGAACCAACAATGGTAAATCCTAACACTTCTTCGTCGTCGTCTGGTGTGAACACTTCAAAGGCAAACAAGTTTCCTTTCTTTGGAACTACTCTCAACCCACCTACTAATTCAGAGGGTGTAAAGGTTGTTTTTGATTCATTCCATTCTCTGGAATCTTCGTTTCTAGGCACACAAAGTATAAAAGAGTGCTGGGCATCCCATACCACAATTCCCCTGATCCCCACCAAATTAGTATTTTTAGAATGTGTTACTGTTAAAAGACACCCGCTGAAATCTGCAGTGGATAATTTTGGTAATACCGTAGGTGCTCCAGGTATAGACGATGTAGGAAATAAAAGATTTTGCATGTAGCTCTGCCACAAATGATTTAAGTTGATAAATTCTTCGTATAAGGGGATGTTGTAATGCTTTAATAGTTTATTAATAGGGAACGGTTTGCTCTTTGCTGATTTTTGTCTGTTATATGCTTGAATTTTTTTAATTAACCTCTTCTGTTTTGTCATTGTATCCTTGATGTAGTATTTCAACTCATTTCTGGTGTTCTTTATTCTATCTGGAGTGATGTTTTTATTCTTATTATCATTTTCTTTATGCAATATAGATTTGGTTTTAGTATCATTTGATTGTCCAGTAGGTTTAAGTAACAACGTTGGTTTCTGGTCCCCCGCTATAGAATATCTTGTGGATAAGAGCTCTTCGATCTTAGATTCAGAAGCATAGCATCTGGTTAGAAGATGCTTTTCCAAGGGATTATCTCTATTCATCGCTATTGGGGTTTGAATATGAATATCAAAAGTTCGATCTGAAAAATATAATGAGTTTTAAAATTTTTTTCAAGAATGATTAGATTGAAAAATATCACTAGATTCCACTTTCCACGAGATATACGGAGAGGGATCCACGGTGTACAAGTACCGTTTCAAGATGATTTAACTGAAGTGGACCAGGATCTATTCAATTTACAAGATTTTCAGCATTACAGGGAATCTCCGGAGACAATACGGAAGAGGAACGAATTGTTGAAAGAAGATAAGAGCGAAATAACTAAGTCAAACAAAGCATATCCCAATGAAGTTGATCAAGTGATAGACTTTACGGAGAATTGCTTAATTGAACGTCCGCTAGCAATCATTTCGAAGCTCACAAATCCATTCACAAACCTTGCAATTGAAGATTTCGTGTTCAATAATATGCCCGTTCTCAAAGACAATAACAAAAATTGCAATAGGCTTATGTTTTATACAAATTCTCCTTGTGTTGTTATTGGAAAGAACCAAAATCCATGGGGGGAAGTCAATATACCCTTATTGAATTCTTTAAAAATCCCGTTGGTAAGAAGAAAATCCGGAGGTGGTACTGTGGTTCATGATTTAGGTAACGTAAACTATTCATTCATGACCACTAGAGCAGAGTTTGATAGACATAAGTTTGCAAATATAATAAAATCTGCCGTGAATATGTACCCTGGATCAAAATACAAGTTAGAAGTAAACGAAAGAGGTGACATTACTACTGAGGAGCAAGATGATGGTATTAGCTATAAAATCAGTGGATCTGCTTATAAGATAGCGAAAGGGAAATCTTACCACCATGGTACTATGTTATTAAACCTGAGATTAGACATTTTGGGCAAATTATTATCTAGAACAGAGGCACTAGGTTTTGTTGATTCTACCAACTCAATTCAATCCGTAAAATCGAAGGTGATAAATTTGGAAATTGATAGTGATAAATTTGTGGAGTTAGTAGTGCAAGAATTTAAGGATACGTATGGTACTGAAATCACCTCCATGGATGAAGAATCTCAAGAAGGTGAAGAACCTAATGAATTTGATCAAAATGAACTCTTTGGGTTGACAAGTTTTATTGAAGCAAATAAAGTCAAGGATGCAAAAATAATATATATAGACGAAAACACCGCCTTACCTGAAACTGTAAGGCAAGTTGCCTCAGACCTCCAAGAGTGGTCCTGGAGATTTGGATCCACTCCAAAATTTGTACATACACTCACTAATAAGAAATTGGGCTTCGATATCAAGTTTCTGATCAAGAAGGGTGCATTGGTAGAAAACTTCGAAGTTAAATTCCTTGACATGCCAAATAGACCAATTATGGAAGATAAAATATTGGAAAGTTTTGAATTCTTACAATTGGCGGTAGCGAAAGGAGATTTGCAATATTCTGGAAGTAATATAGCGGGTTTCATAACTGACGATATGATTAGTGATTGGGTTGGACAAAGTATAGATGGCACCCTTTAAATAGAGCAATGTATATTACATATATTTACAGACTAAACTTAATTCTTTGGACCAGTTAAACCATGGTTACCCTTATAATTAGCACATTCTGGAGCATTCCAGTTCTCCAATACCTTTTCTTCTTCATCAAGACTGTAGACCTCAATAGATAATGGTCTGCAACAGTCGACCATCTTCAGCGCTTCTAAATCATCACTATTTTCACCCCAACCCCATTGGGATAAGTCACCACCAGGACAGGCACTTATAGCAACTAACAAGTCTTGTTCGGCAAATAATTCAAAATAGTCCTTATCATTAGCAGGACAAGCTTCCATAAAGTATTGGTCGTATTCATTTAATCCAGTAACTTGGAAAACATTTAATACATCGTGGACATCAAATTCGGTTAAACCATAAGGCAAAACAGCTCTAGTCAAGTTAGAGTGGCAGTGTAAATCATTATCTTCACCACTGATCAATTTATCAACGTATGGATCACATCTTGTTCCTAAAGTGTCGTGGACTCTTCCACCCCACTCATCGTGTCTTGATTGTAAGGAGTCTCCGGTGATAGTAACCAAAGGTCTCAAATATGGCAAGTTGGACCACAATCTATCGTAAGTGGACAAATGGGCCGAATGTAATTGTCTGGTTCTTGCGGCCCAGAATCTTTCTCTTGGGTTGTGGAAGTTCCAGATGTTCAAATCACAGACTTGAGGTCCCTTTGGGGTTCTAATTCTGAAAACAGATTTGGCTGGGATTTTAACAGCAATACCTGATCTTGGCTCACACCAGTGGGTTTCCACTAATGTTCTGGAAGCATTTGCAATATTGTCATAAAGTTCCTTTTTAGCGTAGATCTTGGAATCTGGGTGTGGGTAATAAGCGGCCCTAGGTTTTGGAAGATTGTAAACTGTTTTTGCTGGTACCTGAGATGAACAGGCTAAATCTTCAGCTTGACTCATGATAATATGTTACTTATTTTTACTTGTAAAAGTCCAGAGAATTCCAACCATATTTATACAGGTGAAAAATTATATGATATCGGTATAAATTGATAAATTACCGAAAACCGATAACACTCAAAACGGTAAAGATTGGAGAGATTGACAAGCGATGATGATATCAAGCGACACCACCGTAATGTATATAATTTAGTTACAGGATGGTGGACATGCATGTATCTCTTCAATTAATCACGAGATCGATGTAGTTTGTGTGTATGTTCAGTTAAATAGGGCATGAACAATTAATTAAAGAAATGGTATATTTTATCTGGGAATGTTCATTTAAAATAGTACATGTATATAAGAATACATAGATTATTGAATTGCATAGCTAAAGTTAAGTCCTGGAACCAGACCATGTTCCAAGGTCTCTGACTTCGAAGGGCTGGAGAGTTGTTCTTTGGTAATAGTGGTATCGCTCTCGGTAGAGGAATTGCTCTTATGGGTGGAAAAATCAAGACTGTTGACCACGCCAATACTCTTTTGACGGTTTTTTCCTTCTTCTGTGTCGTTTCTGTCTTGCAGAATGATCTCATCGTGGTAGTGTTTCTTTATTCTGGGATTTCTTAAATTCAGGAGGTTTCCATTGATCTGGTAGAAGTCCCCCGAATACAACGCCGAATCCACAAGATCAGTGATTTTGGTAGGATTCCCTTGAGCATGACTAACTCTTCTTGACTCGCCAAACGAATTCATAGAAGAGTTCCTACTCTTATATTGACCAGGATTGTGCAACGAAAGTGATGATGGCGACAATAATGGGAATGTTTGCTCCATTGGGAGATCTGTGCTGGATGTCGACGAGGAATCAGATGAACGACGGGAATGACTTCTTATAGGACTGACTGCTGGTAAGTGACGTGGTGAACTAGGCATATCGACAATATCTTCCTCATAATGGGAAATATTTGTGAAATCAGTAGTCAGAGCATTGTGGTTAGTGTCATTTTCCTCTCTAGGGCAAAATGCTTCACGATTATCACCCGCATCTTTTGGAGACGGTGGAGTGATTTTCAAAAACGTACTATTTTCATTATCTCCATTAAAATAGCCATTAGCACTGACTTCGTCGTGATTCTTCGACGTGCTTGAATAATTCGAATTATTGCTTATGGAGTTTTTCTTATTGACATAATTGCTCTTGCTAGATGGATCTTCCTTAACATAAGCCGGTGGAGGAATACTCTCAACAGGCAATTGGTCAGCATTAAAAGGTGGTGGATTGATAGTAGGTCTTCTTACTGCAGGTAAATGCCCTTGCACCGGTGAAAGCATTGGCAGAAACGATCCAAAATGGGGCGTTGCCTGTGGTGAATATAATGCGGGATTTGAATCATTCTGATCTGGCTTGTAAAGATTGGCATCCAAATGCATAGTAATGTCTCTTTCTATAGGCTCATCATTATTGGAAGCAGAATTAAGATGTTGAAATTCAATTTGTTGCGGTTGACTCATTATCTCATCAAGAGAGACCCCCCCTTGTGTGCTATGAGGAAGACTAGTTTGTACTCCATTTCCTTCCACTGGAATCACACCAGGTGATAAGGGTGGAGATGAAGGTGAATAAATCGGAAGAAAATTATCTTCTTCTCTGAATTTATCATAAGCAGGTAATAATGTATTTCCATGTGCTGCTAATGGAGAAAGAAGATGTATTGGCGAATCTATCAGAATTTCAAAATGTTTCTTCTTGCCAGGATTTTCAGGATCATTCTTAGAAATTCTTAAGCAAATCTTTAACCAGTGATGTGCCTTTATATTCTCATAAGATGTGTCAGGACTAATCTTATAAGAGATTCTGCTGTGTATTGCCTTCGGTATGTAAACTTGGAACTCCATTTCTCTCGGTAAGACTTCATCATCTTCAGCATTTTCACATTCTACTAAACCTCCCGACTTGGACAATATTGATTGTCCCTTCAATGCTTTATGCTCAAGTAATAAAAACTTTTTCTGGGGCTCCAGTCTGTGAACCTTCTTATCGTGACAAAAGTATTCCAAATCCTCTGTTAAATATACTCTTATTCTGTGCAACGATACTTTCCCCAATAATGGAATGAACCGAAATGCTAGAGGTAAATATGAATCTAATATCACCGATTTGGATGCAATTATTATTTCATACCGAAGTTGATCTTCCCAATCTCTTGTTATTACTATAGGCTCATTTTCTTCCAAACTATGCTCCGAAGGAACCCTAACAACCTGTATTGGGAGCTTTGCAGCTAAGTTTGATTTAAAAGTACCTGCCCTTACAATAGATGCTGATAGCTCGTAGTTGACTGACCCAAACGTAACTAGTGTAGTTTCAGGTATTGAAGGGTGGAGGGGATGTTCAAAGTTGTACATGTAGTCACCAGGAGGAAAGTTCCCAGACTTTGAGCCATCTGCTTCCATGGATAAAACATTGTGAAGTTCGTTTGATGTTATAGTGTCCAACTGGATCGGCGAAGCGGCTCTTCTGATCAAATTCACAGGCGACAAATTCCTAGCAAAGAAGCTACTTGAATCTGTGATTGTTGCTATAGATGGGGCTGGCGATGATGATCTGACGGACGAATCCTCCAAGCTCAAATGACTCACATCCAAGTCATTGCTAGTATGTTTCTTCGACAATTCCTGGTAGAAATCAGCCCCTCCATTGACGTATGTACCTTCACAGGAGTAAAACGGCCAAGTGTGGGATATTACATCGTTAATCTCTGCATAGACAGTTTTCTTGGGAGGAATTCCCTCCGGCCATTCGGTTCTCTGCTGCCCTCTGAATGTCAAGCTGATGGACTTAATCTTCGACGGCTTTAGCACCCTCATGTACAAGCAGCCACGAAGCAACGTTGGCGGTCTTTCTGCGTACTCAGCGGCACCAAACCCCTCTATAAACAAGTTCTTTTCTGTGGGAATTATATAGAGCTGTATCGACGAAGTCTGAGCCGAAGGCTTCTCAGGAAGCTGGGGCAATAACGACGTTACCTGCGGTCCATTGCCGTCATTAGACCTCGAAGGCGTTATAGTAAGTTGCAGGTGAGTAAATAGCGGTGAGTTTGTTATCTGCATTGCTTATAAGGATATATATCTAATAGTCTGAGTTAGATTATTTTACAATTAATTTTTGATAAAGGATTTTCTCACTTATCAATTAATTGAAAAGAAAAAAGTGGTGTGGATCAAAATTTCACTTCCTATAGACAGCTAGATTCCATGTTTGACAGGCCAAATGCATTCAAATGTTTGTATAGACGGTTGTCGTATAACTCTACAGAGCTTCTGAGAGTCAGGCCGCTGGATTTCAACGGAATACACACGAACTATGGGTGGTTGTTGATTCCCAAGACCCATTTTGCATTTCGCTGGACCAAGCAAAACATACACAGGTCCATAAAGGAAAAGTATCCTGACGCTGGTGAGCGTGTCCACAGCATTGCCGAGCTCCAGGCCGTTGTGGACGATTGGGTGCAATCGGTGGATTTGGAAAAGAAACCAAAAACAGTCAAGCTCAAGAAGGCAGATATCCGGAAACAGAAGGAAGAAAGCATGTATAGATCGCAGTTGAGGGAGGAGTTCTATGACGAGTCCTCCGAGAAGGGGACAGAAGTGACCAAGAGCAAAGATCAGATGGTAAAAAAGGCCAAAAAGAGAACAAAGTCAGAATCTATTACGTTTATTCATGCCTGGAACTATTTTTTCTCAGTCAAACATCCAAAATTCAGTCATTTGGGCAAGGCAAATGCCAGGAAAGAAGTATCGCAGGAGTGGAACATGATGACCGTGGAAGAAAAGGAGGTATATAGAGAGGAATACTCAAAGTTATTGGCCCAAGGGAAGGATATATACAAGGGGAAGATCGTTACAAGAGAAGAGAAGTTGAAGAAGTTGCCAAAGAAGAAAAGAAAGTCGTTGGAAGAAATCCCATGATATCTGCATTGTCCAAAGCATAAAAAAATTACTTTATTAAATGTCTATAGAGTCTATAGAATGTACTATTATAGTATAACCGGTAAGTCTTCATCATTACCGTTATAATCACGCAAATTATTAATATCGAATATCTCCATATTATTTTCGTCGTATTTGCCCTTTAGACTGTTCATATCAAGTTTAAATCTAGTCTTGTTTATTTCTAAGATGGTGTTCCATCTCTCGGTGATTAAGCCGCTTAGTTTAAGCTTCCCACAGCAGCTTGAGTCCCATAGGTCAGGGGAGAAAATGTCACTTATAAAATTCTCCATAATCACAACATAATGCTTCATGTTAACCATGGCATTTTCATTTAGATAATCTAGGGGGATATTGTTTAACTGATTTTCAAACAATTTTAAGAAATTGACGCAGAAGGCCATATTTCTTAGCATGAAACTTGAACACATCAGTAATAATTTAAGCAAATTAAGCCATTGTACATTGGAACAAAAGTTACCTAAAATAACAAAATTGATGTATGCAATTTCCATTTCGGCTAAAAGAATAGTAACATCGTCATTATACAATTCTTCTAATAGCCAAGACTTGTCAAGATAACTCCTGGTGATCTTTTCTACGGTGTTGTGTATTGGTGCCTTTGTCTTGAAGTCGATAATTGTGAAGTTTATTTCGTCAGCACCATATTCATCGGAACTATAATTTGAATCCTTTGCCTTCAATGCCCTCTCAAGCGCTATCCTTTCTTCAGTAGAAGACAGCATTGTCCCTACCTCACCAAACCCATTATGTTGAGGTAAGAACTCCTTAATAAGATCTATGTCAATATTGCCAATTAATGCCAGCCATTTCGCTATATCCTCCGGATACGAAATCATATAGTTGTAATAGTCCCCTAGCTTGTCCAATGCTTTTGTATAGTTCAATTGTTCCTCTTCTACGTTGTCATTAATCAAGGTGAACTTTTCATGCTCCTCGTCCCAAAACATGTACAACACATCGCCTTCGTTACACTCAAACCAGAACCCTTGCCTTGAGCTAGATTCAAGCACCTCATCTGGCTTTACTGATCTAGATTTGCTGTTATTGGGGATTGAATAATGCACCAAATGAATGCCGCTGGAGATCAGTTTTATCCCCTTAAACGCCTGGCTCATATTAAAAAACAGGGTGTCAATTCCGACCAACCAGTTGTCTAATTGACCAGGTAAGTTATCTATTATTATAGTTGTTGCTGGAGGTCTACTCATGTATTATAGTAAAACAACTTTATACGTTAATTTATCTATAATAAATAGTCGCATCAATTAAAGATTTGATGAAATAGGGGTTCAATTTCTATTTACAATTCTATTTTCATAATTACGTTGTGCAAGTTTCTATGTAATAAGCTCTATACTAACTCTTTCTTCGCGTATATCTAACAATTCATCTTGCTCTATGCGATGGTCCAAATCAAACTCTTCCAAGTCACGATCTAATATTTGTGCATACGTCAACGAATTGAACTCCAGCTTGAGCAAATTAGATAGAATGAATCTATCCAAGTACCCCACCATGATCTGGTTATTCTTCGTGTCATGACTGTGGATTATAAGGTGATTCAAATGCAACTTTTCAAATATCTCCAATACAAGTACGATAGGAAATAAGTCATTTATCTTTAAATATGGCTTTTGTGGGGATAAACTGACTCGAAGTAAACTGGATGAATCAAGCGTACTTTCGTAGTGAATGAGCTGGGAGAGCATATCTGAATGTAAGCTGTCAATTTCGAAACTGATCGTTGACTCGACCACTTCAATCGAATCTAGCTTGTCTATCAATTGACGTTTCGAGATGTAGCCAACATAAATCGGCTTGTTGTAATTCAAAATGAGAGGATAACCATCATGCACATCATCGTTCACGAAATCCATCAAAACTCGACGAGTGTAAGGCAGCTCTGGGATTAAACATAAGCACTTTGTATTGATCAAGGGAACCATTATTGAGTCAACATTAACATTTGGTAGCCTATTTTTAACCAATGAATTTAAATCAGTGAAATCAACAAGTCCGCTACCCTTTCCTTGATTAGTATCAGACTCTTGATTTGTCTCAGACTTGCAATTTAAATTGTGTAATAAATGGTCATAGATGTTATCATTGCAAAGAAGATCGTTCACGTATTTCAGTACCATAACTGCCAACATGATAGGAAGAACATATGTGATTGCACCAGTCAATTCGAATAAGATAACAACAACTGAGACTGTCAACTTCGTGACACCAGTCATAAAGGAAGCTGCTCCGATTACAGCATATGATGATGGTGAAACCAAGCAAGAAGTTTCTGTACATGTGGCAAATAAATCCCATTTCATTTTTTCTTGAATGCTCTGAGCAATTAATCCGATAAGTCTACCTGAAGTAGCTCCTATCGCAAGAGATGGCATTAAAACACCACCTGGCAAATTGACTCCGAAGGTGTATGCCGAAAGAAAAAATGCTTGCAAAGCAATGAAAAATAGCTTTACTATTACTATACCATTTGAGTTCTGACAAATGCCATTAATTGTGTCTGAAGTGGTATTATTAGTATCCGATGGGCATGCGGTAAACAATATCTTGAGATAAGCTGTAAGCGGGAGCTTAGTGAGGGATAACGAGAAGTTCAATATACTGGTTACCAAAATTAATAAAACGATTTCAATATATGCACCGTGCCTTTCATTTAACTTTAACAATGTACATAATTTCAATTGTATAGATGCTCTGTTTTTCTCAATATTCGAATTTAATCGTATGAAGAAGTAACCATAAAATCCACCAAGGACCCCAATTCCGATGAAAGGGATAGTTTCCATAAAGAGCCAACTGAAATTACCAAAAGAAACTTGAAATAGGTTTTGTTCATAGAAGTTTTGTCCATCTGTAAGAAAACGAAATCCAGTTAGAACTACAACGGCTACTGTTGCACTAATAAACGAGCTCCACATAATTTTCGTAGGAACAAAGTAGCTAGGCATGTATTCAAGAACAAATAAAACACCCCCAATTGGTGCATTGAATGCAACTGAAATACCAGTGGCAGTTGCTGCACTTAATAATTCTCGTCTGTAAGCTTCATTGGTGTTCCTTGATCCAAGAATGAAATCATACCATATATTTTGCAAACAACACGATATATGAACTAAGGGACCTTCCTTTCCAAGCCAAAGCCCTGAACTCACCACTAAAATTAATCCAATGATCTTGTGAATTAAAGTTCGAAGACCTAAATACTCGGATACTTTGTAATTCAATCCTGAAATTATCAACTTTATTTCGGGTATCCCTGATTGCTTGATGAAAGGATTCTTCTCAAGAGCAATATATGCAGCAGTCAATGCCATTATACATGAGAGAATGATGAAAATAGGTGAATTGATAAAAATATTGGTGACAAGACCCTTGCTGTCAAAAAACAATCTAGACCAAGAATACCACCCATCGGTGGGACATGTCAAATATGGATCTAATAGCGTCCAGTTATCGATTTTGCTGAAACAAATACCCTTTTTCAAGTCATTTAGCCACACAGATGCAAGATTAATAAAGGTGGTGGTGTATCCTAATGTTATAGCCAGTAGCACTATGGCAAGCCATTTCTTTGTCGACAATGCATTTGGTTCTCTCGACGACTCCTTATGCCAATCGATGTAAGTGTTATCTTCGTATGCTTTCGGTGTATCATCAGCGGTGTCAAGCGATCGATTCTCTCGGCCATTCTCCGTATATTTTAGCGTGGGAATTTCACTTCTATTGTACTCTAACAGAAAGTTCTTGGAGTTAGACGCTTTCATGCTAATGCAAAACAATAAAACCACAGTTATTAGCTACGATAAGAGAGTGTTGTAAGTGATAAACGATCCAATATTTGCCTAAATCATTTTGCATGTTACAGAATTGAGGTTTACAGGTTACACCACAGAGATGTTTTGAATTTTTTTTGATACAAACTCAACTTCTATAACGTTAGAAATATAAGTATTCATCATCAATTAAATAAGAAGGATGTCGTTTTTGGGCAATAGTGCAGCCAGTAATAACACCAGTAGTGCTTCAACGGGTCAAGAATTGCTTAATGATATCTCAATTAATAACCCGCCTGAAGATTCCATATCAGATTTATCATTTTCACCACAACTGGATTTGTTAGTAGCAACTAGTTGGGACAAGAAGGTCAGGATTTATGAAATAGACCCTAACTCCGGGAACAATCAAGGAAGGGCGTTGTACGAACACGATGGGCCTGTATTTTCAGCAAGATGGTCCCTTGACGGAACAAAGGTCGTTAGTGGAGGAAGTGATAAACAGGTCAAGTTGTTCGATTTACAGTCTCAACAAGCACAACAAATAGGTATACACGATGCACCAGTTAAATCTGTGGCATATGTCGAATGTGGACCAACAAAGACACAGGTTGCTGTATCAGCATCTTGGGATAAGACATTGAAATATTGGGATATGAGATCACCACAACCGATTTCTACGTTAAACTTGCCAGAAAGAGTTTACTGTATGGACTCCAAGCAAAAATTATTAGTTGTTGGTTGTGCTGACAGACACATCAGTATCATCGATTTGAACAACCCACAACAAATTTTCAAGAATACTATATCGCCCTTGAAATGGCAAACAAGAAGTGTTGCATGCTACCCTCAAGGTAACGGATTTGCTGTTGGATCCATCGAGGGAAGATGCGCTATTCAATATATCGACGACACTGAACAAACCAAATTTGGTTTCTCATTCAGATGTCACCGAAAAACACCAAATGCCAGTGCTACATCTGCTTTGCGTACTACTACTTCCAACACCGAGTCGCAAATCTATTCTGTTAATTCTATCTGCTTCCATCCAGTATACGGTACTTTTAGCACAGCAGGTTCTGATGGTACTTTCTGTTTCTGGGACAAGGACGCTAAGCAGAGATTGAAAACGTTCCCTAGTGTCAACTGCACAATTCCAGCTACCTGTTTTAACAAGAACGGTACTATATTTGCTTATGCTATGAGTTACGATTGGTCACAAGGTCATATGGGTAACAGGCCTGATTACCCTAATCAGATTAAATTGCATGCTACAAAAGACGAAGAAATCAAACAAAAGAAGAAACTCTGAACGCTCTCTGTTAACTTGGATTTAACTTATATAGATTATGTAGAACAGTATATACTAATTTAATCATTTTTTCCAATCTGTTGTATTAGTCAAATGAGATCGAATCGGTTTCCCACAAGAAAATTCCGAGTAAAACGTCATATTATTTGTTCATTTTTTATTTCACGATAATCACACCTTAGTTTATCATAAATGACAGCCGCCGTTCAATATCCTAAGAGGATAGTGCACAATGAAGCGTTTGCGTGTCAATACAACGTGATCGAAAAGACCTTGATAGAAGTGAAGAACCAACCTTCTGGGTTTTACACAAACACTAATACTAAAAGAAAGAATAATCAGGCTTTCAAGGTGCCTACAGATAGTAGCACCGCAAGCCCCATCAACTTGTATACGGATCTGCAATTTAATGTGAGAGAGTCTGGTATGACTTTCACTGAACCTGGTGTGAACTCGTTTTCCGCCATGGGGGGCCAGCAAGAACTGCAGTTAGAGTCTTCTAGCAAAAGCTACTTCTTTGATCCTTTCCAGCCGGTGGACTTGAACAAGGATTCAGTACAAGTTAATAGAAACATTTTTAATTCGCCGTTGAACCTAGGCTACAGTGCATATGCCACCAAGAGTTCGGCGCCAAGTATCTGGGGTGATTCAAAAAGTCAAGGTTTATCTAAAAGCACCAGTGTTTGGGCATAAACGGTTACAAATAGTATTCAAGGTGTTGTGCATTTATTTGTTCACTTATTTGGGTTGTTACTATTATAGGCATTAAAAAATTAGGATGTGCTATATTTTGAGGAGATTTGTTATTGGAAATTTTATTGTTTTATTATATTTGTTTTTTACGGTTGCTACTACTATGTGATTACTTTGAGTTAAAAGTTCTAGGTTATGTTCTTCTATTGTAAGTCTAATTTTTGTAATTTAATATATTTATTTGTGTGATTATTTCAGTGTTGTACTGAGTATCAGATCGATGCGACGAGACCATGGATGTACTTTCCAGAAGTTGTACTAATGTAGATTTCAATCAAAGAGTATATATGTGCCTTCTCTAGTGTTTTGGTAGAGGTTTCCTCATTAGTAGTTAGTATTAGAGGTGAGTGAATATCGACTGAAAGTTATTCATCGATGAACTACCATGGACTCCAAGTGCACTTCAAAATCTCGCAGTATACATCTATTTAGTATTACTTCAAGCACCATTTCATTTGAAGTATTTTCATCTACTCTGATGGAGTGTTCCACAAAGTATAGCATCCTCATATCAAATTTCATCCATAACTAAATATTCACATTAAAATAGAGGCTTAGCCATAACGCTTGTAAAAATTATGGAAGCACACATGAAAAACTAGAGGCTGTATCAATCATTATTTTAGATATATATCTTTAACAAATGCTCAAAAGAAGGCTTAAGTTCAAGGTAGTTTATGCTCAAGAAAATGGATTTCTGCATCAAGCATAACAAACAGCTAAATCGTATCAGTCAGCACAACATCCATAGCTTAAACGTTCCAATCTGACAGATCTTACAGGATACACACAGCTCCATCCCATTAATATCCCATTAACTGCAATAACTCCCAACTACTACCAGTTTTGTGTCACCGTACAAACTTCCGAATTGGGCAACTGATTTTCATCATATCTCGTTCTGTTGGAAATTTCACATTATTCCAAATTGGGAAGTCAAGCCCCTCGCCCTCCTTTTGCACAATCGTCCATTTTTTGCAAGGGTCTCTCTATATGGTCTCCAGGGACAGCTAGATAATACCAACCGTGTGCTTGAGATATTATAATAACCCCCCTAAGAGTACTCGGAAGACATATCTCAAGTATCCCTAATAGAAAAATCGTATTGAAGTAGTATCAGAAAACTTTTCTTGGTGTTACCATTTTATCGAGTGAGCTGAATTATCCTTTAATATATACAGCAAGAAAAGGCTGTTTTTTTAAAAAAAAAATTCAAATAAGTAAAACAATAAGGGGCACATATAATTCATTCAAAGCTAATGAGCCATCAAAATACTCCAAGGTTGTATAATAAGACACCTGGATCTATTTCCAGTGAAAATATCCATCCGAACTTTGGGATCAACAACAATTCGACCAACCAAAAGCCGGTGATGGATGCTTCTATGAGTATTTCGGATCTTCAGGCCACAAATGCAAAGCAGCTATTGAATGCCTACGTCTATGACTTCTTGATAAAGAGCAGGTTACCACAAACTGCCAAAATCTTTGTAAATGAGGCCGAGGTTCCGTCAGTTAGATCAAACAACTTCAAGAAGTCACCTCAAAACCCGAACAGTAACCCAAATACTCCTCAGACTCCGAAGAATTTGCAACAGATGCAGAAGGATAACAACTTGCCAAATCTTTCTATGGCTATGGATGCACCACAGGGATTTCTTTTCGAATGGTGGCAGGTGTTTTGGGATGTATTTCAAGCAAAAAACAATAGAGGCTCATCAAACTTTGCATCTCAATACTATCAGATGCAAATGCTTAAACAGAGACAGCAACATGAATTACAAGGTTTGAATGTTAACCCTGTTGGAATGCCCAATACTGCCCTGTTCCCTGGGCAATTACAACCACATCAGATACCGCCACATGCAGCTAGTATAGATCAACAGATTCAACAAGGTCAAATACCTCAACATCAAGGACAACTTCAACCATCGCAACCTCCTCAACCCATTCAACCCCCTCAAGCACAGCAGCATATACAGCAAGCACAGCACCCACATCCACATCCTGATCAATTCCAACAGCTTCAGCAGCAACAGCAACAGCGTATGATGATACAAATGATGATGAAGCAACAACAACAGCAGCAACAATCACAAATACTTGCTGGTTCAATTGATCCCCTGCATCAGGTTATGGGAGCTATGAATGCCAATAATATTATCACAAACCCTCAACAACCACCGAATAAAATACAACAACATGCTCAATCCCAAATGAATAATTTACGGCAGCAAGCTGCTGTTCAACAACAGGGTCAACAAGAAAGCAGTAATAAATCGACAATGACAGGGCAACGTATGAATCAAATGACACCTCAGGGATCACAAGCGCAACAGCCTATGAATGGAATGCACCAATTTCAATCACCTCAAATGATGAATAATTCACAAGTTCAAGGTTCTTTTAGCCCACTTCAAATATCTCAGCAATCAGTAGCGAAAGCAAATACTACCACTGCCACTAATAATAATAATAATAATAATCAAATTGTTGGTCAAAATGGTGAAAATCCTATTATCGGATTGCCATCTAATAACAACTCCAATAGAAATATGAATGCATTACAAGATTATCAAAAGCAATTAATGCTTTTGGAAAAACAGAATAAAAAACGACTTGATATCGCTAGGAAAAATGAAGGTGGAAACCCTACTACCATAATTAATACTGGAATGTTACCACCAACTCAAGGACAACAAACAATTCAACATAAACCTTCGCCAGTTGGTTCATTGAATTCCCCGCTATTAAATAGTAAGTCTTCGCCATCTAGCGCTGGTGGAAAGAAAAAGAAGGATTCTTTATCTAAGCGTAGTAGAAAGCCAAGTAACCCTAATATAGGTACTGTTAATGTCAATGGCGCAAACAGTTCTACAAATCTAAAGAAAGAGTTTTCTACGCCATTAACGCCTGCATCAGATAATGACAGTAAAAGAAAAAGAAAGAGTGCTACTAGTTCTGATTCACCCAAGAAACAAGCAAATAAGAATTCTGTTTTAGGTAACTCAATTAAAGAAAAAGAAAATTCTGATACTGCCGATCAGGTAGTCAAAGATGATATAGCTCCTTCCGAGTTAATCCAAGATTCTGTATCACAGGCTGATCAGATTTTTCTGGTAGAAATTCTTGGTAATTCTAGTAGTGAAGACCAAAACTTCTTTAATCCTAATGGACAAGGAAATGGTGGACTTGATGATATAGAATTTGACTTCAAACAATTTTTGGATAATTCAGGTGATTCACGTTTAAATGAAGGAATGGCTGGCTTTAATTGGGGAAGTGTAGATGCCATAGAAAAAAATGATTAACCAATTGACATCTTAAGAATATATTTGATTATTAAGACATCTTAATGTATTATATGTTAATAAAATTCTAGCTATGAATAAAAATTAGACTAGATAAGATATTCAAATTAAAACATGATTGTAATTAATTAGTTTTCAATTTACTATTTTCTTCTGCTTTTTCTGTTCTGTTGGTCTCGTACCAAACTTCTCTATTATTCCAAACTCTGAACAAAACGAAACTCAAAATTACAACTAATGTAGCTGAACTGATATTAGTAGATGGGAATACATTCCAACAATATTCATGTACAATCCAAACACAAACTCCCAATAAAATATTTAAATTACCAAGATAGATGAGGAAAGGCAATTGCCAACAATACCAAGATAAAAACTGATAATGTAATGATCTTGAAAATAATACACCTATCACATTCGTGGTACTGAGAATTAACATAATCAACTTTGGTCCTTGTCTATAATCTATTAATAAATTTCCTTCAGAAACAGTCGTTGAAAGCTTAAAAGCGTCTTTAACTAGTTGACTCAATGACTTATTTGTAATACGTTTAGAGAGAAATCTAGTGAATATAAATATAAGTAATAATGAGACGTGGCCCACTAACAAACTAGTTGCAAATTGATCACTACTAAATAATTCTTCACCAATAAACCTCCAATTAACTGTCCATTCAAAGAGAAATTTTCTTCTAAAATTGAATGCATTATTAATATAATTCCATCTGATTTCCTTTGCTTCTTCAGTATCAAATAGTGGTAATAAGAATTTCCAACTTGACATCACCTGGATAAATGGAATGACAGCCAACACAATTGCAAACTTAATTAAGTTCTCACCTACCAAAAAATATGCAATAATAACAAAGGCAGGTAAGTATAATAATGCATTCATTTTGATTGAAATAGCAATACTGTATAAATCAGCTGCAATAATTGTTAATAAGAAACTAACAAGAGAGCTTGAAACATAAAAGTAAGATGCTGATTGGAGTAAAAGTGTAACTGCAACCATACAAATGGTTGTAAAGACATCATTAAATAATCTCAAGACATAAATTGAAAATAATCTTTTACTTAAAATGATTAACATTAAAGGCCACGGCTTCATATTTGGTGACATGGTGTATGTCAAAATAACTAAAAAATTAGTTGCCGTAAAAATATATCCAAAAATTGACTGAGCTGTTGCTATATCTGTACCATTGTCGGTCAAATAATTAATTACCTGGTAGATTTGAACAAATCCAGCGGGATAAACAATTGGACCCGAATCTCCTCTGATTAAACTGTAATCAATTACACCTTCATTTATCAAATGAATTTGCTGTATATAAGTCTTAAAATCAATTTCTGTGTAAGGAACCTGGAATTTGATAATCTTGGTGAAAAGAGAAGAGAAAATAATGATCAATGGACCCACTATTCTATTGCAGATCGGATCAAACAATATCGCCCACAAGCCATCACAAATGTCTAAAAGTACATTTTTTAAAGTAAACTCAGGTAGTTCTTGAGCCTTCTTCTCTTCTTTCTTAAGAGACCCCTCTCCTTGAAGTTGTTCAGGTTCTTTCTCTGCCATTAATCCTAGTATTTTATCTTACAAGAGAAAATATTCTAAAAAATTAATTTTTATTGAGAACACAAAATTGGGTTCTATTGGCGAACTATATAGATAAATTATTAGATTTCTTTCTAAAGACCCTCATTACATCTCTTCTACGTCTTTTACATTCCCTTGACACTTCACCTCTCATTTTCCAGAACCATTTTTCATATGGAGATTCTTCGTCGTCTTCAACACCTGTCATATCAGAATCGCCAGGTAAAGCTACTGTATCACTTGGGTTTCCGATTTTGCTTAATTGTGATTGTGATTGCATGAAAGGCGAATCAAAATGGGACCAAAATAATCCAAATTGTTTCGTATTTTCTATAAATGAATTTTCTTCTTGTCTTAATTTGATTTGCTCTAAGATCTCTTCTTGATGTTGAGAAACAAGAGGTGTATTTTCATTTATATCTTCATCTTCTTCTGAAAGACCCAACTTGAAAGTGGAGTCATTCTTTTCCTCTGTCTGTGAAGTTTCAGGGTTGAATAATGATCTTAAAGTTTCGGTACTATTTACTGGTTTTTCAGTACCAAATGTAGGAATAAATTCACCCTCTGAAATATCATCTTCAATTTCATCACCATTATTTTCTTCAGCAAAATCTTGTTCTTGTTCTTCAGCTGGTTCGGAAATAAAACCATGCTCCTTATCGTACAGTTCCTTGATTGCTTCAGTAGATAATTTTTTTCCTAAAGAATCGAAATCGACATCATTTCCTTCATCATCTTCATCATAGTAAACCTCTTCTTGTGGCTTCTCTAAAGTATTCTTGTATTGGTCCAAGATCTCTCTTCCTTTATCAATATCTACGGAAAATTCTGAGTCATCTCCATTCAATTCTAAACCTTCCATTTCGTAATCATGTCTAATAACCTTTCTTCTTCCCTTGTTATCAAATATAATATCCTCTTTATCAATACCATTAGTGTCATCTTCCAATGCTACAGGCTTGTCAAAATCATAACTGTTAAATATCGAAGCCAATACGGCTTGATTCTTCATTGTATCTTCCTTTAAATCTTCATCTTCTTCTACGTCAATCTCGTCAGATGAAGCTGCATCTTTACCATAATTCGATGCTTCACTCCCACTAATACCACATCTATTTGCCTTTATTCCTTCATAATTCTCTCTATTGACTCTGACTCTTTCGATAATATGGTTATCACCACTTCTCCAAGCTCCATCGACGTGTCTCCAGGTTAAATCATTTGTAGTCTTATTCTTTTCTATACCCCATAATTTAGTCTTGTATCCCTTAATAGTCTTCAACTCTCCATTAATAAGGATTCTTAGAGTCTGTTGTCTCTTTAAAAAATGTATGTGCGGACGCTCAGTTAATCTATGTCTTCCCTTGAGAACTTCTGATTTACCTGATAATCTTGAAAATTGTTGTGCAAATGGGGCTTTATTGCATGTAGATGTTCCGTAGGACTTAATACCCTGTAAAGTTACAGTTGGTGCGCTATTTTTAGTGTTAGCAGGGGCGTCGTTAAATGTATGTGGAGATTTCATGTATCCAAAACTGGAATTGTTAGCACCGACACTTGAAGACAATACCAAATCACCGGTTACAGAATTCACAAAATGCATCGATTTAGATTCTTCTATTCTCTTGGTCCTTGCTGCATTTATTTGTTCCTTTCTGATCCTCTCGACTTTGTGAATATCAGGTCTATTGAAATCTTTCGCCCATCTCTCCTGGAACGATCCTTTGGCTTTTCCTATAGATAACTTCATTCCCATATATAAAACATCATTCAAAGTTCCTTTAAGCTTCTCGAAGCTCTTATTAGTAATTTTAAGAGTGATGAACCCATAATGAAAATCTGCGTTGGGTTTGGAGTGGATTTCCAAATCACTAACAACCTCACCAAATTTACTGAGTCTGGTGTTCAAATCGTTTTTTTTTTCAGCTAATCTCTTGGATATGTTACCAATGTGGATTCTTGTGTCCTTGGCCACATCATCTTCTAGAGCCATGTTGAACGAGTGTGCTTATTGTATTGTATAAGATCTAACTTTCTGTGAAAAACATTTTTAATGGGATGAGATGCGCGAGTATCGAAAAGTCAGATATACTAATAAATTAACCCTATTTATGGAATAATAGCATTTAATAGTAAAGCTCGTAGAACCTATGAACTGATAGACACCTATAGGATCACAGATGTCAGATCTAGAGCAGCTAAACAATAGCATAACGGGTGAATGGCAAGATTTGCGCACATCATTCTCATGCCAGAACAAGGAATCTGGAACCAAGTACAATGTTTCCACAGAGATTCCTCAACTACAAAAGCTAATCGAAGCACATCCTAATAAGGAGCAATTGGAAGAGGAGATAAAAAATCTAGCTATGAAATTCTACTGGGATGGGTTTTATAACGGAAAGCCTTGTCAAGATAGATAAAGAGAATTGTACTAAGTATGTACTAGAGCCTATATAAAATTAGCCATACATACATTACGTAGCAGCCCATAAATCATTAAGTCCCATTATTGAGGTGATAGTACCAGCTAAACCAATGTCACCTTCGGTGGAGTGTAAGTAGTTCAATGTGTTCAAAGCAATAAACATATCTAAGAAGTCCCAGACAAGTTTTCTCTTGGCCTCGTATATCTTTGTTCTTATGGTCTTTTCGTCCTGCTTTTCATCACCGCTTTCCAATTTGGCGTAATTGATGGTCAATGTTCTTAATGAATTAACAACCCCCGCAATCAAGCCCAAAAGCCAGAATCTCGAGGCCCATTTAGGGACGGTAGGGAATCTCTTGCTACCAACCAATCCTAACATCTTAAACCATACAATCGAGTCCAATGCAAGGTATCCAGCGTATCCTAAATTTCTAACCACTGTGGAGGACTGCAATACAGGATCCATTAGCTTATTGTCGTAGGTACGTGAAGCTGTCTGAAGATGGTTCAACGGCTTGAAGAACCTCAATCCCTTTCTGAGGAAGGTAACGTGTCCCTTCAACGCAGCAAATGTGTTGACCCATTCTGTAGAGTACCCTTTTCTAGACAAATAGTACGATAAAAATCGGGATAAGTATGCAACTAATCTGAAACATTTTTCTCTCTTAGGAGTACTATCCACAAATTTAATAAACTTGGTGAGTGTAGGGTGGTATACAATAGTATCGACAACCATATTCAATAACTGTGAGGTGAATAATATTGAAAATTACTCCAATGATCACTGTATAAATAACTTTATCATACTCCCACTTAACCGAGGTACACTTCTTTTATGTTACATCCTTACACCCATACTTAAAGAAGTGTTCCGCTATTGTGGGGATCAATGGCAGTATCATATGGAGATTACCAATGAAAACGACCAGTATTTGAAATTTTACTGGAACCACAAAAACGGGTATCTCGTGTATGTACTGGCACCGGTAAGGCTTTGTGTGATGTTCTCCAGGACTAAGGGAACCAAAAGTGTTGATGATATATATATAAATAGACTAATTGAGAGATGAGCTACACAAAGAATACCTCTTCGTACATAGTGGCCATTATTCTGATATAAATATTTTGCATCGTTTTCATTCTGTAGGCATGCAGCAGATGTAAGTAACACTACTAGGGATCTTTTAATGTGTACTTAATTGTATAGCACTAGGTTGAGATCTTAGCACACCACACGTCTCTACTGTGACCTTCCAATCCTCAGGGGTTTAGTACAAAATAGTATATCCTGTATATAGTATAATGACACAAACGCGTTGTATACATTCTTTTTGTTTTTGATTTTTATTTACACTACATTAGATTATGTTATGTTAACATTTAATGCCAGCGTTAAGTCCCATGTTAAGTAATAAGGAAAAATTGGACGTGCTGCAGTATAATATGGATGTGGTGAAACATCCCTCGAAGAGTATCTTGAAGGATAACACTATGCCCTTGCTACATGACAAGAGAAGAGTGTCGTTTGCACCTGAAGTGACATTGCACAAGATTGATTTTCTTCCATCTAGCAGCAAAAGAAGAAAAACTATCGGGTTTCTGCCAGCAGAAGACATTGAATCATTTCAAGACAATAGCGCGCTGGTGCTAGAGCAGATGTCGGATAGCTCAGACAACGACTACGAAGACTTTGACAAATTCCAAGAGAATGCAGATCAAATTATCAGTGGCATGAATAGCTTGAATAGAAATGACGGTGCTAATACTAACGTTTTGGAGGAAAATGATGTGGAAGAAGAAGTTACTATGGAGCTTACGGGGCAGATAAATATGATTAATAATGGTCAATTCAATGGTAATATACTGGGTGTAGCACTTACTAATAAGGCTAAAGAAAGTGTTACTAATGGAAATGTAGAATCTAACATTGATGATTCAGCCAGAACAAATAATGATACCAACGCAAATAGTTATCCAAATGTAATAGAACACCAACTGAGCTCCGAAGAGGACAACGACGACGACGAAGCAAATATGGAAATAACAGAGGGACCCAAATTGAATAGTAGAACAATTTTTGGATATGAACCAGCGAGTGTAGATTGTGGAAATAAGCCTGATAGTGAGGGACATGTGGAAAATGGTGACGATTCTGAAGTTACGATGAACATTACTACTGTTTTCAATAAAGGGTTCGATGGTGAAAATATAGAAGAGGATGAGCAAACTATGGAACAAACTATGGACTTGACTAATATTTCTAAATTCAATCTTCAGCAAAATATATCAATCCACAATCCAGATGCGAAAGATAAGAGAGCAATAGAAACGACAGTAACAAATACATACTCAGCAACTGAAAATAATTTAGGAGATCAGCAACTGCAAAATGATTCAAATAAAATTGAAGAAGAATCTGAAGTATATCATAAAGACAATGAAGACACACCATTCCTGGATAAATATATGGAATTAACGGCTATTCCTTTAAAGCAGATTAGAGACAATATAATTTTGAAGGACAATCAAACATTTAAAAGTTCTAATTCTCAGAATTCTTACTTGTTGAAAACAGAAAAAGCTGAAAACAATGATGATAATAATAATGTTAATAATATTTCTAAAGGCTATGATGAAGAAAAGACTGTGTCAGAAACTCAACTCACGAATATTCAAGAACCTGCACCTCAAGAACTTGGACCTAAAGATCCTGAACCTCAAGAGTCGGATTCTCAAGAACACGAGTCCCAAGAAATGGAATTGACCCAAAACCTTCAGCCTGCAATTATAGAAAATGTTCAAGAGTCTCCAGAAATGGAATTAACTCAAAACCTTCAGCCTACAGTAATAGAAAATGTTCAATCTGAAGGATATGAGTCTCAAGAAATGGAATTGACTCAAAGTAATAAGCCTGCAGTAATAGAAAATGTTCAATCTCAAGAAATGGAGCTAACCCAAGTTGCAGTGGAGGAAGATAAGAAGTCAGACATTGAGAACACATCTGCAGAAAGTTTAATTGTCAACCGGGAATTAGTTACTACAACTGTTATTCCATTGGCAGATGTAAATGGTGATTTCTCTAGAAATATTTACGATGAACATGAAAACGACGATGGGTATATACCGGTGTCTTTGAATGATTTTTTGAATGATGTAGGTATAAAATTCTACGATGACTTGGATATTGGTATTGATTCAATTAATAGGTTAAGTATTTCTTTGACAAAGGAAAGTTTTGACTTCAAATTGGTCGATTATATACGAGCAATATCTAAGCTACAATTATTAGCCTTATATGAATTTAGTTGCGAAGAATTAAATAAGAATATTCAGGAGGGTAAAAATGTATTCTCTGAATTTAATAAGACAATTGAAAATAACAATCCTCAACTTTTTAAGGACTATTATTTATCAGATGAAAGTGAAAGATTCAATATGAACATGAAGCTTCAATTAATAAAAGACTACACAAGACATCAGTCCAAGAAGACGTGGTACGATTGGCGAACTCAGTTAACCAATAATTTAATAATAGAATTAGAGGATAAATACTTGGAATTGAGAAATGATAAGGAAATATTAATGTCAAACATACGTATCTTAGATGAGCATATTTTAACCCTAAAGGATATACATGAAAATCTAACTTTAAAGTTTAAGAACATATTGAAAATTTACAAGCATCTAAATTCTATTTCTCCTGATGAATTAAAAACACTCAAAAACGACTTGGTTGATGCAAAGGTTAAATTGACATCCACAAAGAATGAAAATAACTTAAAACAACAAGAATTGGACAATATAAATTCCCAAATTGTTAAAACGTCTGTGCTCAAATCTCATTTGGTAGAGACTTTATCAATTAAAGAACAAAAATTAAGCAACACTAAGAAATATGAATTAAATGATATAAAGATATTAAATTTCAAATTCAAGTTATTACAAGATCTTTTACTTCTAAGATATGCTAAACTGAACGGTAAAGTTTTTGATTTTAAATTTGATAAGTCAATCGATTTCCAGATAGATTTCTCTGATATCAATGACATAACAAACATACGCTATACTATTGATAACGATTTAATTCATTCGTCTTCTTTTTTCCACAAAGAATTAGTGCCTGCATTTCTAGTGAACACGAAAATGTTTATAAGTGGCGGAAATGCTATTGACCATTTCAAAAGTTTCAAATATCATTGGGATATTTTGAAACGATTTGATTTAGATATCTTCAAGATATCGCTAAAGTTTCCGATAATTAAACTTGAGTTGGCAAATGATGGACAAATAAAGTTTGACATAAAATACTTCAATTCGGAGAATAATCTAAAGGTTTTAATTAGATGTGAGCTTAACTTTAAACTGCTCTCCAAATACCCTGAACAGTTGTCTATTACGGCAGAAATCAAATCAGGAAATCTATCTGAGGATATGATAAAACGATCATTAGTATCTGATACAGTTCCAAATGGCTTACTCACTGCCCTTTCCATGGAAAAGCTTACCTTCATTAAGGAATAGTCTTTTTTTGCAGACTGTACTATACAAGTATCTGTCTTTGTGTACTATATTTTTTGTTATTCCTGTAGTTAATATATTTTTTGAGTGAAGGAATTTTTAAGTAATAATCATGACACAAAGCCACTCATCTCTATCTCATCACTTCACCTCAACGTTTCATCTCGTTAGATGTAAGTAAATTATTTACTTCCCCCCATACCGTAAAACTAGTCAAATGTTGTCTTATTAATTTCAGTTGATATTATGCTTTTGAATTCATCCAGTTCTGTATCTAAACTCTTCCTGCTTAATGTTTTTCCAAACAGTAATGGTTCTGGTTTTGTGTAATATTTCTAATTTTCATAGAATATTCTAGCAATTTCCATTTAAATCTCTTAAAAGCTACTTAGTTTGTCATATTTACATTTTTACATCACATTAAACTGCAAATTGCAAACATCCTAGATATCCGATGACTTCAAATTATGGGAATGATATTGAAGATCCGATTGTAGAGATATTGAATGGTGAGCCTGATGAAAACGATATCCAGGTAATTGACCGGGATAATGATAATAATATAGACAGTTTCAGCAATAATGTTGGAACACCATCTGGTAATGGCATGCAGTTCTATGACAATCAGGATGATCAATTTGGTCAGAGCGGGTATAATAGGGTCCAACGACAAGGCACTAATGATCCTGTTGGATACGGGCCTTTGGACCTGGGGTTAAGTTTTGGAACACCGGGTGTAAATAATCAATTAGCAACCATTAACCAAAATAAATTCATGAGTCCTTCGTTGCCTGCTTTGGCACCTCTTTCTGAATCTGCCCTTCCAGGTAGACTTGGTATCCAACCCTTATCCTTACAAGGAAATACATTATCTAATTTGAATATAAATGAACAGACTAATAGACCCAGTGTTCCTAAAAAGAAGAAGGAAAACGCTGGACCCAAGACGAGGCCACAATTTGTTATGAAAATGTGGTCAATGGTGAACGATCCAGAAAATAATGATTACATTCGTTGGAATGAAGATGGTAAGACATTCCAAGTTTTTCATAGAGAAGAATTCATGAAGGTTATTTTGCCAAAGTATTTCAAACATAATAATTTTACATCCTTTGTTAGACAATTGAATATGTATGGTTGGCACAAGGTTCAAGACATAAATAGTGGAACTTTGAATCCAGGTAAGGATGACAAGAATGAAGTATGGAGATTTGAAAATCCATACTTTGTGCGAGACAGAGAAGACTTACTAGATAAGATTGTACGTAATAAGAGTGTGAATCAGGAATCAGGCCAAAATGATGCCAACCAAGTAAATTTTTCCCTTTTGTTGAGTGAACTAGAACAGATTAAGAGAAATCAATTTTCAATTGGAGAAGATTTAAGAAGAGTTAGGAAAGATAATAAAACACTATGGCAAGAAAATTATATCACAAGAGAAAGACACCAACAACAAGCAAATACTTTGGATAAAATATTAAAGTTCCTTGCTGCTGTTTATGGAAATAATGCCGGTAAAATATTAGAAGTAGATAATGCACCCTTTGATATCAACGATCTTGGAAATAATCAGATGACTACATATAATTATCAACAAAATAATCAAAACAATCAGAACAATCGTCAGCAACAGCCTGTGGTAAACCCATACAATCAACAGCCTCAAAGTCCATTTTTCAAGCCACGTCTCATGTTAATGAATAAAGCCCATGGAAATAGTCCTACATCTATTTCTAAGAATTCTTCTGTTGGTTTACATAGAGGGAGTGACAGCACGAATAGTGGTTCGATTGAAGAAATTATTAGATCATATGAAAATACTCCTAACTTGAATAATAATGGAGAAGTTAATAATAATAATAATGGCCATGCCATTGATGCTACAAATAACGCCAACAGAATTTACCAACAAATAATTAATCAAGAACCTGCGATATCATCACCAAGACATTTCTTTCCTGAACTTAATTCTAATGCACCCAGTCCGTTCCCGGATCAAGGTACTCCTGGCCATAATTTTGCCAGAATCGCTTCGCCTATTGATCCATATTTATCACAATCTAATGACGCTATGAACGGTTTGGAGCAAAATATATATAAACAAGGTCAATCAATTCAACAAGTTCAGGACTGGATCCAAAAGTTGGCAAGTCAACAGCAACAACAACAACAACAGCTACAACAACAGCAGCAGCAGCAGTCGCTGTCCAATGAGAACGATAGTTTGAAATCTGACATATCTGAGTTTGATGTTGACGATTTCTTGAATAATACAAATCTGAACGCTTCTAATCCTGTTGTTGTTACTCCTGGCCTGACTAATGCAACTCCACCAATCAAACGAACCTTAGACGAAGTCTACGACAACGACACGGATTCTTCTCGCCAATCTAAGAGATTAAAGTAGTTGTTTAATTAAAGATGTAAATATATTTCCTATATTCTACTACTCTAATTGGCTTGATGAATTTCTATATGCATAAATAGTTTATATATTTTAAAACAAAAATGTATAATCTTTTGAAGAAATGAATAAATTTAAACATTTTTTATGATATTTTTTTTTGAATAGCTGCAAAATATTAGAAAAATACAATATAGGAAAATATGTATAACTACACTACAAATTTACGACTTAAATCATATTTCTATTGTATCGAGACAGAGGATTATATCATTATGATTTGATTAGAATTTTTTAGACGCTTTGATGTTTACAGTCGTCATGGTTCATCGATAATTCAATACTTCTCTCATTTTTGAAAATTGCTCTATCTTTAGTACCATATGATCACAATATGGCACAAGATAAACTATAGGTATCTATACATAAGTATGAATCTATATATCTGTTATATATCCGTAGATGTATTTCCTACCAGTTTGATGTTTTCATTGCAACTTAGAAAAATTTCATTTCGCGAGTAAAGATAAGAATCAAAATTTTAAGTTCAAATCGGAGAAATCAACATAGATAGCCTAATATGACTAACCCACTCATTTCATCAGAAGATTCCCCAAAAGGGAAGAAGCAGAAGAGGGAATATAGTAAAGGTGGATGTCGAGAATGCAAAAGACGTAAAATTAAATGCTCAGAAGAGAAGCCTCTGTGTTGGCAGTGTAAGAGATTACTGAAAATATGTACCTACCCAAAGGCAGGAGAAAAAGTTGTAAGGATATCTCAACGTAAATTGGAGGAAGGAGAATTATACAGCTCTGAGATAAAGGAAAAGCCGTTAATAATCCAACGATATTTACCATATGAGGGAAAGATAAAGAAAGAGAAGAACACTGGAACATTTTCTGTGATAAAAACATTCTCTACCATTCCAAATGCAATGCACGACACACCAAGAGTAGGCAGGAATATCAGAATATCCCATAGCTCAGAAGCAATTTCATTAGGTGCTAACGATAAGAATTTGAATAATTCTCAAAAGTACCCATCAACATCCATAATTAATTTATTGAATGACAATAATTCGCCAATATTTAATTCTCATATGACCTCTACTGACATGCATCTGTCTTCTACGGTATCTCCACAAGCAGATACATTATATCATAACCAGCAACAACGGCCTGGCATATTTCAACCGAATGATAACGAAGACCTTTTACTATATAGTGATGCAAATGAATATTATAATCAAGCTGATTTGAATATTTTAGCTTCAGACTTGAATAATTTAGTCAGTAATATGATGTATGAATCTAATTTTGATTCGAAACTTCCATTTGACCTGGACGCTGAAAATTTCTATAACTCGATAATGAATACAAATAATGATGATTCGGCAACAAATGTGAATTCTGAATACATTGGTAGGAATATACCCGTTGACTATATAAAAGCTACTAATAGGCACGAAAAAATATATCTAGAACAATTTTATAATGATTTCGCAAATAAGGTGCTCCCATTTAGTTCTTATGACGAAAATCTTAAAATATATTATAATCCAGCAAGGGATATAATTCTCCAATGTGCTTCCAGGGAATCATTTTTATTAGCAGCAATTTTAGCTCAAGGGGCAAAGAGTGCTTTCAAAAAGTGCAATTTATCAGAAGATGAAGAAGCATATGCTAAATATTTGACAAAATGTTTGAAATTATTGGAGCCCGCTCTAAGTAATAATGGAGATAAGAAGGAGGGCCCCAACCTTCAATCAAATATAGAAGTCCTTTTGGTTACAGTATTACTATTAACTTGTGCTAATGCTGTAAATGTTAAACAGGATTGGAGACCTCATCTTAGAGGAGCAAAGGATCTATTGCTTAAGCATTCTAATAAAGAATTAAAAAATTCGAAAATAATGATTTTTTGCAAATTTTGGTTTATATCATTTGAAATTCTTGCTGGATTAAGCTCAAAGCTTGGAGGTACTTTAAAAACTGATTCTGAGATAGATTTATTGATTACACCAGGAACTGAATATGAAATTCAGGTTCTTAAAGAATTAGGAATAATAGCAGATAATAATTTTAACATCATGGGAGGATATTATAATGAATGTGTATTATATTTCAGAGATTTAATTAAGGTCTTAAACAAGGTAAGGGTGAGTGGAGAGAAATATGTACCGAACGATACTAATGAATACTTAAGACTACTATCTGAGTTGTATAAACAAACCGAAAAGACATTTGTCAACAAGAAAAATATATTATTACCATCAGACTTTCCTAATGGAGAAATACCAGAAGGGTTGTTATTAGAAACCCTTGTAGTAAATGATAGAAAGCTCATAATAAGTTGGATGGATACTTCCCACCAAGCGTATGTTCAAGCATCAATATTAACTCTCCTCACGAAACTACTTCAACTCCCATATGATTCGCCAAACATCCAGAACCTTACAATAAACCTAATCAGCCTAATTTCTTTCTTAAAGAACACTACAGAATTGCCTCAGCAAATGATAAGATATTCAATGATGATGATTCAATGGCCCATGTTAATTGCTGGAATTAATTGTATTGAAGAAGAAAATAGATATTTACTAACAAAATTTTTTAGGCTATCGGAACAAATTGGTTGTGGAAGTGCTATTTATTCTTTGAACAGAGTTGAAAGATTATGGTACTTACGCGAGCATGAAAATATAAGTACTTCCGATCATGAAGAAGAAATGGATATTCTATCATACTAAAAAGTTAATTGCATTCTAATAATGAAAACCAATTCAATTGTCCACTGGCTAGCTTAAGGCGAGTCTCAAATATGGATTCTGTGTTTTCGTCGTCACTGGACTCACTTTCATCTTTTAAATCAAGCTTCGTATCTAAATCTTCAGTCGATGAAGAGGTGCACTCACATGATCCATCACATACATTGTAATTCTCCAAATAGCTTGATTTTGATTTTGATTTGAGTTCTTGTATATACCAACCTATTCGTTCTGCACCGAGTCTGGCACCATTTAAGTTAGCAGAAGATGGACCCATCTTCAAAGCTGCATTTTTTCCAATCATGAATAGAGGTAGTTCTATATTCCATTGAAGATCGTCAGTCAAGCAAGGATATCCTTGAATAATAGGAATTGGATGATCCTTGAAAATCAGTTTTAAGAATGGTAAACTCTCCAAGTCTTGTGTGATACCTGTTGCATAATATATATAAGCAATATTTGATAGTTCTAAATCAATTAATTTATTGCATTCCTTATCTGACTCCTCTTGTAATTTTACATCCCATGAAGAACCATTACATTCTTTTTCTTTTATTGTAGTATATTGCAATATCTTTAATCTTCCACTTTTTGCATGTTTATTGATCAATTTATAGTATTCTGGGTTGACGGATCCACCATCTCGAGCTTCTTGGATCATATCCAATGCTTTCTTCTTCAGTATCTTTTATATAAAATGCAGATTTTTTAACATTCTTATATTTTGTTACCCAATCTAAGTGGAAGTCAAAATGCTTGACTTTAATTCTTCCTCTAAAAAGTAAATATACATTTTTAACACCTTTTTTTACCAATACATTTGCAATCTGAGTAGAAGTTAATCCACCTCCAACAATAATTGCAGATCCTTGATCTTTCTTTGCTTTATATTCTGATTTTTGTCAGGAAAGCTAACTTCCTTTCAAATATATGTGTTGTATGACAAGCCCTAGCTAAATCATCTTCAGAGTAGTTAATTTTGCCTTTGTGTCCACTTGCAATAACGCAGAATTTGCAGCCATATTTCTTTCCGCTAGAAGTAGACACTATAAACCCTCTTTCAAACTTGCCATTTCTTCTACAATGATATCTGTATATATGATATCAGTTACCGTATCCTTCACTAAAGTGTGATGTAAATTGTAACTTTCTACTAAGTGGAGACAAAAATCTCTGAATAGTGGCGTTGAAGGACGATAATAGTCTCTTCAATCTCTCATATTTATATCAATGATTCCCGACTTATCACGTGTCAAGTCATTAGGAACTGGTATATTTTTGTTATATTTCTTCTTTGATAATTTCTTATGTTGATGCTTTGAGTATTCTTTCCCTACAACATTTTTAATTTCCATTAAATCTTTGTCGTTATCCCTTTTATTAGGATATGCGTAGTTATACATACCTTCAATATTCACAGGATCACGATGGAAAAACATCGGTGACCTGAGGAAGGGTATTTGACAAGAATCAAACTGATTATTCTACTGTCCCATGTAATTATCTGAGACTGAGTCTACAACCAAAATATCTTGTGGATTAAACTTCTGTTCTCTAAAGCGTTTCTCTTCTGGTAGCTTTTTAAACTTGGTTTTAGAAGAGACATTTCGATTTATTAAGTTAACTTTATGTCCCCTTTTCTTCAACCAATGGAATCGTTGGTGTTCGTCTTCAGTATAAACCGATCCGGGGCAACTTTCACATAATCTTGCTGCTACTGCTAAACCACATCGCCCACCACCAACAATAAGCACTTCAAAAAAGTCTCCTTGATGAATGCGATGATAGTTATTCTCCCCTATATCCTCCAAAGTATGATAAAATCTCATTTGATGCAAAAAAATATTAAATTGTCGCATTTATAGTTTTGAAATAACTACTAGGTGAGCATTTAACCACAACCCTTACTACTAAATAAAATTATAATAATGGTTATGGATTGCTCTTGGCAATTATTATTCATAAAACTATATATCTTCTCGAAATCGGTAGTGAACTAACCGGTTACACTTATTTAGTCAATCCCTCAAAGAATCCCTCTATGATTGCAAGCAAACCAACTGCACCGGGATCAGGAATAGAACCCTCGTCACTCTTAAATTCCTCATCATTGACATAACTGGATCTACCGAATTTTGCTTGTAATTCTTTAGTAGATTCACAGCCCTTAGCAGCAGCAGCAACAGCAGCTTTTAAGTCTGCGTTTTTATATAAGCTATCCACAAATGGTTGTAAGGTATCGACTAAAGTTCTACCACCAATTCTAGCCTTTGTATACTTGAATAAACCATCGTATAAAGCCTTATTTAATACCCCACCCAAAGTTTTAACGGTCAAATTATCAATCTTTTTCAATTCGGTTACAAACGCAGTGAGAAAAATTGAATAGATACCACCAGAAGTACCACCCATACTATCTTCAACTAACTCTGTAATAATCGATAAAGTAGCCACAGGATCTGAAAGGTTTTCTTTAAACTGTTTATTCGATTTCAAGTAGGATAAGATGGAATTAGCACCGTTTGCCAATGTTTCTCCACAGTCACCATCACCAACAAGAGTATCATAATGCGTAATCTTAGGTTCAGTAGCTAGTAATTTACTTAAAGACGTGGTCAATGCCTTTGCAAATTGTTCGCCATCAATTCTCAAAGATGATGTAACTTCTGCTTTATCATTCATAGGTGATTCTACATATTCATTATTCTTCTCCCATTCTGAATTATCGAATGATTTTGGTTTCCAACCAGGAGCGTTTGTTTGTTCATCAAGGAATTGTAAAATTTCAGTCATACTATATTTAGTTCCAGATTTAGAAATATTAGTTAAATTCAACAATGTAACAGAAAATCCTGGAGCATTCAAAGAGGTAACAAAATCACTAACCAAAACTCTCTTAGGCTTTTTAGCTAATGGACATTTCAGAACAACGTGATGAGTAATTGCATTTAATTCCAAAGATGATGTACCTCCGATATTGTTTACTACCAATACATATTCATCATTCTTCAAATCAAAATCGACATAGTTACGCTCTTTGTCCTCAGCCGATAATAATTTTTCGTAAAGGGTATCAACTAACTCATCAATATTTGGAATAGGATTCAATTTGACACCTGGTTCGTTGTGAATTCCTAAGCCCAATTCAGCTTCATCACTGCCGGTGAACTCAATTTCTTCTGCATTCTTACCAGGAACAGATGTACGATCTAAAGAAGCACCAATAGTGACAAAATTTTTATTAATAACATTACCTAAACCGTAAACATCTTCCAAACTACTGCTCTTATAGTTTGCTGCTGCCCCTAAAATCTTATGGATAATTGCAGTTCCTGCTAAACCTCTTCTACCAACCATCTCATTTTGAGTTCTTCCAATGGCAACATCATCAGTAACAGGTAAAATTTCAACACGATATCCTTCACTCTTTGCTCTTTCAGCCACAAGACCAAAATGTAGTATATCACCTGTATAATTCTTAACAACTATTAATGTTCCCTTCTCTTTATCAGATTTTGTCCTAACTGCAGCCATGATTTGCTTAGTAGAAGGTGATGCGAAGATAGCGCCACTGACTGCAGCATCTAACAAGTTATCACCAACAAATCCGCCATGTAATGGTTCATGTCCAGCACCTCCTCCACTGATTATTGTCACCTTTTTTGAAGTGTCTGAATTAGGATTGAATACAACTTTTTCACTTGGAATCAACTTAATCGAGGGGTTACTATGCACTAATCCCTTCAAATTAGACAAAACAATATCCTCATCTTTATTATATTTCCAATGTTTAGCCAATGTCATGTTAGATACTATTAACGACAAAATTACTTTCGTTTACTAAGAAAATG
This sequence comes from Schwanniomyces capriottii, assembly GCA_032927745.1. NCBI lineage: Eukaryota > Fungi > Ascomycota > Pichiomycetes > Serinales > Debaryomycetaceae > Schwanniomyces > Schwanniomyces capriottii. The sequence continues at coordinate 855,154 of JAVSEF010000013.1, read as the reverse complement.
GATCAGACCCTTCTTATATAAGGTTGGTCTTCTCGGAATAACACAATTGTCACCTGACTTTATCGTTGAAAGTTAAGCGCTTAGAGTGGCCATAAACAGAAAGCTAAGCGCTTATTGTCGCTAAAAATTCATGAGATTTTCTTATTACCATTATCGCTTGTAAAAATAAACATTCCGAAAATAATGCGACTAATAAGATGGTTTCTACCGAAGCTATACAAGTTTTCTTCTACGTACCTCTCCATAGGATACTTTCTTCTAGCCAGTCAATTGCTGTCAATCAATTCTGGGACTTGACATTATCATTACAAGATATTGAGCATTGATAGCAACAACTAAATAGCACTAGTTTACTTCTTAACCTACAAAAAATTGCTTCCCCTATTGCTGCTGCCTGCATGGCTTAATGAGCATAAAAAAGGTCACTTTGATATGCCGTGAATAAAAACCAATAATAGCTTAGTTGCGAGTATTACAGAGAATTCACAAAATAAGCGCAACTGGAATGTGTGCAGGCTAATGTTTTCTCAAAATCAATTAACTGTAGATGGGGGGCTTCCTTTATTATGGGGGTTGGCCCTGCGGCTTCCAGTACACAAAAGGCTAGTATTGGAATGGCTATTACATAATCACTATTTTCTCGGTGTTACTATCCATTTTAGATGGCATCATTATAGGCTCATTACAAGATTTAAGAATATTTGTAAGAATTAATACCTATCGATAGCCATATTATTGTAGAGTCATAGTAGGTGTGAAAGCTTGCGAAGATTCAGTATTTTTGAACTGTGAAAACGAAAAAACGAAAAATTCGGCTCAGGTAGAGCAATTATAGATAAGATAATAGAGAATGACAAATGCTGAAAAATTAGACGAAAGTGACTCCCAAACTAAGATTGAGGACGGAGTTAGAGAAGAATATGATACGAAGGACTCAAAGGTTGTATCTAATAGTGGGCTGACCAAGAGTAAGAGATCAAAGACTTTTACCGGATGTTTTACATGTCGTTCTAGAAAGATAAGGTGTGATTTGAATAAACCATTTTGTAAGAACTGTGCCAAATCTGGGCTGATATGTGCCGGATACGATATTAAGCTTAGGTGGTCGCTACCTATTGAATTCAAGTCTAAAGAAGGGAATTCAATATCATCTCAAGTTGTTTTCCAACAGATAAATAAGCAAGGTGTAGAAGGGGAAAGTGAATTTTTTCAAAGACGTCATGTTGGGTTCGTAAAATGGGATGCTAAAAAAAATTGTAAACCTTATGAAAGTTACGATGAAATGGATAGAGATCTAGGAGTTCTTCACAATTCAGGAAATGATAGTTTAGTAAGCGTGGAAGGGAATACCAAGCTTTTAGGACCGTTTGGTGTATTCAGCGGTAAGAAGAAGAGAAAACTGAATGAAGAAAAGAAAAAGCCAACAAAGAAGAGAACAGTGGTATATACTAATGTAGATAATAATTCTACAACATATCATCATAAGGATACTCCATCTATTGAAACAGATAATAATCAGATAGCACCACATGATCTTTGGCTCTCGAATGAATTAAGAGACGATGCTTTATTAACGGCAGCTGCACTTAATGGTGATTCACAATTTTTTGATTTTATGACTACAAGCAACATTTTGACAAGGTCTGGTACAGGTACTCCTTCCTTGAATAATCATAATGGTAATTATAGTCATCAAAATGAAATTTTAAGTCTTGTTTTCCACAAAGGGAACAACTTATCTAATAATTTGAGTCATCTAGAAAACAATGCATTATCATCTAATAGCACACCTCAAGCGAGTAGTAATATGTCCATGTCGAACCTACTCAATGAAGCTGAAGGCTCTAATATTTTGATTGATCCTACTAACCAGCATTTGTTTTATTCAAATTATAACAATTATTTTTATAATAATCCTTATAAGAAAAATGAAGATTTAGAAATTCATTTACATGCATCTATTAATAACCAAGATGAGGAATCTACTGATATCGTCGAAGGTGACAACTCTAATAGAACTGAAATGCCTTCCTCTATCATGACAATTATTCAAAATCCTTTACAGCCAAAGTTAGGATTTGATCTTTCAGTTCCTAAATTTTCTAATTCTTCATTGGGATTGCCCTCTACTGCATTACAAGTTCAGCCATTAACAAGATATCTTTTAAATTATTACATTACACAAGTAGCTGATTTAATGACCGTTATTCCGTTGACAGAAAATCCCTGGAAGACTATCTATTTTCCCAGAGCATTAATGGCTATTGGAGAGCTTCTGGCTTTAGGAAGAACCTCCACAGCAAAGAATGCACTATTAAATGCACTTTTAGCTGTTTCTGCATTTAATTTACAGTCAAAGTTCCCTAAAAATTCCGACTCTATGAAGTATTATTTGAATTTAGGGATTCGTTTGAGAAACCAAGCCAGTTTGTTTGTAAAGAAATTATTAGGATCCAAAAAAGAAGCACAGGCAGGCGTAGAACTCTGTGTTGCTAATGAAAAGTATAAAGATGTTTTGTGTGCTGTAATGTCGATGATTAGTGTAGACTTGGTGTGGGGTACAATGCAAGATACAAATTTCTACATCAAATGGTGTGGAAGAGTTATTTCTACGAAAATGATAAACAAGAAAAGTCTTTCCTCCAAGGCGAGAATTTTGCATAGAATTTTCCTGTCATTAAAACTAATCCAGGATTCGACTTGTCTAAATGTCACTAATATCAAGGATGACTATGAACAAACGAAGGATAATGGTTATGATGTCAACGGTGATAAATTTCTCAATCCAAGGAAAATGAGCCAAAGTTCGAAAGGTAAAATAGACTTTATCGTCGAGAATGATGTCGAATCAAATAATTCGACGTTAAAAAATACTACTTTACAGTTTGTCAACAAAAAGTTGATCAATACAAGAAAGTACGACGAGAACTTCGCCACTGATGCGTTGTATGGTTTGTCTAACTCGCTAATTTTGCTATTCAGCAGAACAGTGCAACTTTTGCGAACAAAAATATACCATGAGAAGGTTTATCAGTCGCTCCCCACAGATTTTGTATCGCGAGTCTCCGAACTTGACAGTAAACTCCAAAATTGGAAATTGGACTGGAAGCTCTACGACGGAGACACCAGCGATCCTGCCAGTATCGAGTTGAACGAGCAAGCCGAAAAGGGCAGGAAGTTTTTTTCGAAGATGCACGAGGCCAGTTACCACCACATTCTCTCTTTCTATCATGCTTTAACCATCTATTTTAACAGGCTCATCAAAGAGACGCCCCCTTCGCAGTTACAGGACCGTGTAGAAAAGACCCTCTACCACTTGAACTCCATTCAGAAGTTAATTGCCAATAACGAGGCCTCCATGATCCCATTATTTTGGCAAGGGTTCATCGCCGGCTGCGAGGCCATCACCCTCAATCTTCAAATGGGCTTCAAAAAGTGGGGTGCCGATATCGCTCAGTATCTAGGAAGCTATTGGGGAGCACGTCAAATCATGCTTGAAGTCTGGCGTAGAAAACGCATGAACGAGGAAAGAGACGACTGGGTCAGTGTCATTGAAGACTGGGAGATGAATCTTATGCTTGACTGAATTTTTCACTTGTTTGGACCAAAAAGCCAGGTACATGGCTCAACGTCCATCGCTCATCGCGCTACATAATTTTATTATATAACATTACCACATAAGTAGCATACGTTAATTACATTCCATTTCATTTCTATTGTTGTTGAAGAACGACTTCGCGTTTCGTGTTAGCCCAGAGTCTTTGTCTGTCTGGAATCCAGATTACGGTCGTGAGATGGTTTCATCTCATCGAGATTCTCGACGAGGCTAACATTCGCGTTGTTTACGAATCATCGCGTGTTGATGTTTTGAAAAATTCGTAAATATTTATATGATTCGTTTGTTTGTTGGTAAATAATCACGCTTTGAATCAGATTCTGTTGTACGAATCACGGGGCTCTAGAACTTGCAAGGGGTCAAACTCTGGTGGAAATCTTAAGAATATAATGGAGAAAGGTAGGTTCAGTCATAGCAGTAACGCGTTGGAAGGCTTTCCAAGTATTTTTTGGTGTCAAGCGATGAGAAACCGTGTAGCCAGATGAAATTTCTGTAGCTCAGAGAAAATATAAATACAGGTGTATGGGACCTATAAAACAACTCTTTTGAAGAATATTATCATTCGCTTTATTCAGTCAACGAATTCCAACTAGCATTCACTCATTTTCACATTAATACTTTCGCCATGCAATTCAAGAACTTATCCTTAGCTGCTTTATTAGCCGTCGCTTCTGCTGAATCTTCCCAATCCGTTGTCTACGAAGTTGAAACTCAAACTCAATTGAGTACCACCGAAGTCACCATCACTTCCTGTGCTGATGACGCTTGTACTGCTACTGTCGAAACCGTTTCCTACACTGTTGTTACTACGACTGTTGACGGTATCTCTACTGAATACACCACCATCTGCCCAGAAACCGAATCCACTTCTTCTCCAACTGCTGTTGAAGCTGTTGAATCTGTTGCTCCAGTTGCTTCTTCCTCCGAATCTGACATTTACGTTGATGTCACCATCACCCCAACTGTTCAAGCCACTACCAGTGTTGAAGCTACTGTCACATCTCAAAGCACCTTCACTTCTATCTATAACTCCAAGAACTCTTCTGCTGTTGCAGCTGTTTCCACATTTGTTGGTGAAGGTTCCTCTCCAAAAGTTATGATGGGTGCTGTCGGTCTTGCTGGTTTAGCCGCTGTATTATTATAAGCATGAAGGGTATTTGTAATTAACATTGGAAATTTTTTAGTAACGTATTTCATTTAGATTAATAGGGTTTGTATTTAAAAAAATAATTGATAAAGAAACTTATTTATATTGTAGCAAGAAGAGTTTATAACATACGATAAAATAAACTTAAAGCTGATAAAACAGATTAACTCTGGAGCCTTGTTATTGAGAGACGTAAAAAATGATTAGTGAGAAATGTCATTATTATATTTTTACAATTTTTATTTTATCTATTCACTTATTAACTACTTTTCGGGAACCTTGAACCTCAATTGCTGGCCCTCCATATAAATTCTATTTAAAACCCCTTCAAATTCACCAACAGCATTTAACTCCAAGTATTTTTTATACAATAATAGAGCAGTATTTGCATCTTCGATAGAATCATGGTTACCTGTTTGCACATTTTCACGTAATAATACATATGCTAAAAATTTCAAACTAAGTTTTCTCTTAAAATCGCTCAAGTAAAAGAACTCAGCTGTATCTCGGATCTGTTGAGAAGGAACTTGGATATTGATGCATCTAAAATCATTCTGTAAACCATGACCGACAAATATAACACCCATATTGAGAAGTAGCCACAATTTTCTGTACGCAGTTTGTAATGTCACAAGATTATGACTAGACTTAAATGGGTCCAAATCACCTGGTTCAATTCCTGAGAAACTCGTCAAATAATCATATATTGGATTAGTATGCAAGATATAATCATCGATGCAAGGTATTCCCTGATTCGGTCCATTATCACCACGCAACACCGATATTCTAGCAAGCGATAAAACCTTCGGATCGATCATACTTTTAGCACCAGTATATGAAATCTCTAATCGTTCTGGTTTTAATGAAACAAATTCGGCATCAATCGCATATAAAGAGCCCAAACCAGGAGCTTCGTCTCTAGTTAATAAAGTATATTCCTTCTTATATGATTCTCTTATTGCCGATGAAAAATGATCCCTGTGTAAAATAGAGTCATTCAATCCAGAAAGATTCTTGAATGAGTGTTGGTCAAAGTAATCAAACGTTTTATTCTTTGAGTCATCAGCATTCTGGTACAACAAGATAGTTGGTTTTTTCCATGGGTTCGATAAGTTGAAGACCTCGCTTTCAGGAATTGACATAACCATGAAATCATTGAACAAATACCACTCACCTTGAATCTTTATGTATGAAACTAAATTATGAGATCCTGTAAGCGATTCAGAATCTCTAGAGATTTCACAAACATAACCTAATAAATCATACTTTGTTATATCCTGATGTGCTTGAGTAACAACTGGTTTGAGATGAATTTTATTGTTATTTCCAACTGTAGAATAAAATTCAGGAACTAGCCACTTCTTTAGATTGCTTAATAAACTCATTTCCTGATCAGAAAATGCAATATTGATAGCCAATAAAGGCGGTAATTTTGTAACGGTGGTCCTTATTTCCAAATTATGCATGTATTGATGCTGCTGGCATGGTACAGTCTTGAATTGGTTCAAGGAATACTCCAAATAAGTTAATAAAGTATAGTTCTTTTTAGTTATAGTAGGTGTCGTCAGATTATGAGGATTTACCAAAATACTTAATTTGTTTAAAGTATTAGGTGGTGGTGTGATTAAATCTATCATTAACTGGGAACCATACTGTTTATCGTACAATTGACAATTATTACTGCTTACCTCGATTTCAAATTGAACAGACAAATTTTCCTGTAATGTTAAATCACAGTATTGATTATATAAATCTTGGTTAAGCAGATTTATGAGGAATTTATTAAACCTTGTAATTAAATCTCTCAACTGGTCAGATCTTAAATTTTTACCTTCATCTTCATTAAGAAGACCCTCTTGGATAGCTATTTTGTTTTCATTTAAAGCTTGCGAAAAGTTAGATATCTTCACATTTCGACTCTTAGCTTTATGCATCATATCAAATAAGTATCCAAGTTCATTTAGAATTGATGATCCTTGAGGAGTCAGTAAAACAATATCTTTATCATTTGGCAAATATTCGTTTAGTAACTTCTTAGTAATCAAATTATAGAAAATTGGACTAAACCTGTACAACTGGATCAAGGAATTAATATAAGAATTGTCAACATGATTTTCTAACCCACAGTATTCTCCATGAGATCTATTATAATAACTAAAGTCAAAGTCTTCCACTCCAAATCTTGAATACTGGATTTTTAATTTAGAATAACAATTTGGAATCTTGGTAGTGTTTGCAGATTTAGAGGAAGCAGAGTTAGTAGTCTTATACTGGAATATGCTATCATTGTCACTTAATTCATTGTTCGATATGTCAGACTTTTTATCTTGAACATCACGCTCACTAATGAACTTTGGAATGATAGCAGAATTATTCTTTAACTCTCTCAAAGATTTGTATTTGTTAACAATATTGCGTGGTCCATACTTAGTTCTATCATACGGGATTACCTTACCAATTCCTTCAATCAAGAGCTCAGTATCTATTGGTGTTGGAGCCTTAGCCAATTCTTTGGTGAAAGTCAAATCTGACGCGTAATTTGAAAGTAGTAAGTCTTTATAGTACGGCATTCCAACTGTTGAAAGTGGGACAACATCATCAACTCCCATAGATACAGTTGGATTTGGAGCAGCTACATCAGGTTGTTCTAGAACTGAAGGAAAGCTCACAAAATCTCTGCTTGAAGAATTGATAGACCACAAATGAACATTGGAAAGACCATCACTGAAACAGAAAAATTCACCATTTCTACTAAACTCTAGATTTGATAGGTAAGAATTTGATTGCTTAATACCCGCTGATAATGATTTAGGCGCTGCAATGTCAGCCTGGTATAAATATAACTTCAGTTGATCATACATATCAACAAACTGTAATTGCCCTGTATTAGAAGCAATTAATATTATATTTGGCAACTTCGGATGAAATCTTACAAATGATGCACCAACAGAAAAGGAAACTGGGGCAAGGGGTCTCATCATCCTTATATCATATATATTAACTAATGGATCAACCATGAAGTCATTGGCACCGCTAAATCTTCTTTGACGAGTTGAACAACCACATGTAGCAACGTAGTTCCCTTCAACATCTAAGTCAGTTAATATGCCATTGTGACCATTGAATGTTTTAATTGATTGATTACTGACTGGATCAAATAATTCAACCGAACCGTTGGACCTGCCTAAAGTTAAAAATTTTGATGAATGTTTTATAAACGATAAATTACCAGCATGTTTAAATGATGCAAGAGTGTTTGGTTTATTAATATCAAATTTCAGTAATGTACAATGACCTCCCACAACAACATCATTACTTATACTACAGTTGATGGTCATACACGTCAAGTCTCTAAATTTTGAGCCATCTTCAAATGAATCACTAGTAAGACTGAACTTACTCAACCCTCTAGTGTTGTTAAAGTTGATACTATTTTGCAGTAACGAAAGCAATCCATCTCTGTGGTTCATATGCTGTATAACAGGACTGTTCACCGACGATTTAAACTTTGTATAGGGAAATATTTGTAGCGGCTCAAATGCAATACCACTACCATTTGGCGTAAATGATCTGGTGTATCCCTCAGAATCTCCACACCATAATAAATTTTGTGTGTCATCGAATTGTAGAGTTGTTATGGATGTTTGGTCAAGTTGATTATTCGTATTCAATCTGCCAAGTGTGGCAATACGAGATATCTGCAATTGTTGTTAGTAAATTAATCAATTAATCACAAATCCCTTGGTTATACATACTTCACTCCACCCTTCCATAGTCTCTTCTTGATATCTCCGGGAACTTAGGTATTAATGGCTAAGATACTCAAATATAATATCCAATTTGTATGAGTGTATGCAGGAATAGTAGCGAGTATTCTCTTCGATTTTATTCACGTGACTCATGCTGATTATAACACAAAACGCGTATTACACAAAATAGAAATGGGCGAGGAAAAAATGTATGATCCCTCGATCACGATGAATTAGATCGAAAATGACAGTCTTACATCATCCGTGACAGATTAGGTAATCTAGGGATCAGGGATTGAGATACGATTTTTACCGTACCCCACTCCCGTGGTACCGAATACCGGGAATTACCACCACGGGCAGCGAGGTAGTAGCCACCACGGGCTGCTTGCACGGTACACACCACGGTGTCAGTGTCACGTTTAGCGCCCCGAGTCACTAAGCCGCGTATCTGATCATCAGCGACTCACAGATTGTGAGGGATCCAGAATCAGACTGTATGTAAGGTCTCGAGAACCAGATTCGGTAGGTCCCTTATCCTTTGTGCTATCATATCAGATATAAAGATAGTTGTTTATTTTCTGGATATTATTTTTATTCTTCTTGATCATCAAGTATTCTTTCTATTAGAATTTATCAAAACTCAAGCAAATACACTTAGCATCACTATGTTTAAAAGCGGTTTAAGATCATATATCATGCCACAATGGTGGAGGAGAAAGAACAGTAGCACAAACACGCCACCAGATAACGGGATGGAAGTTCCCAAGGAATTCGTTATTTCCTCCCTTGAAAACAAGAATAAGCTAATCAATGTTTCTATGGAGGAGAACGAAGACTCGTTCGTGAACATTGATTACAAGGATTTAACGTACGCGGAAGCAGCAGCCTTATCGGTAGATAAGGAGGAGAGCGTTTCCGAGGCAGTTGGAAGAACAAAACCTCAAATGTACAACGTACTGATGAAGCTGATGAATAAAAAGGACGTTAGACATGATGTCCCATTAGATGGCAATGAGATCCTCGAACCTCACAGAACGGATATCAAATATAAAAAGAGTAGACAGTTTAAAAACAAGCAACACGAAATGGTACAAAAGAAGAAGGCTATAAAGGCTTTAGGAAAAAAAGGAAGACATTCTTAGGGGATCTAGGATGATCTTTAAGATATAAGAATCCTATCGTTGTTTTCTGGAATGCAGTTGTTTATCTGTACGATGATACACGTAGCATTTTCAGTTCTCTCAAATTCCAAGCTGTTAGTTATTACTGGTATTTTACAATTAATTGCTACTATTATTTATAAATCTACATGGATAGCTGATTGTCGTTTATACGCTTATTTATCTTTTAGAATTTACTTCTATCCACCTATATAATACAAAATAAAAAATACTAATTTGCGATAATAAGAGTATGTAAATGTACAAATATAAATCGTACTTTCTATAGTTACTAACTACATTAAGGTATTTTAATGATAGAACCTTCAAGGTGATATCTAGAAGGATCTTGCTTCGGAATATATATGTAACTTAACAAAGACGTTACAATATTCCGCAACAACCTTTGTCACGTGATGCTCATTGCAAGCTCATTGAAAAATTAATTTTAATGATGAGATTCATGAAGGTAAAGTATTCAAAAAGTAAAGATGGCTAAGGAAATTAGTGAAAAGAAGAGAAAGAGCTCTGATGAGGTTAATGAAAAACCTTTGAAAAAGGTAAAGGAAGAAAAGAAGGATAAGAAGGAAAAGAAAGAGAAGAAGGATAAGAAGGAAAAGAAGGAAAAGAAAGAGAAGAAGGAAAAGAAAGAGAAGAAGGAAAAGAGAGAAAAGAAGGACAATAAAGAGAAGAAGGAGAAGAAGGAAAAAGTAGAAAATAAGGAAGATGGCGAAGAAAAGAAGAAAACATTTACATCTGTCTCAGGTACAGCTAAGTCTTCTGATTCTTACACTCAATCTGCTACTTTGACTAGCTTACCACAAGCAGAAATTGATGGTTTCTTATCTAAGAATGAAGTTACTGTCGACGATCCACATTCTTTGAATTTAAGACCGTTGTTATCCTTCAATCAAATTGAACTTGATAGCAAGATTAGTTCTATTATTAAGAAGTTCCCATCACCAACACCAATTCAATCTGTCTCATGGCCATACTTATTAAGTGGTAAGGATGTCATTGGTGTAGCTGAAACTGGTTCTGGTAAGACATTTGCTTTTGGTGTTCCAGCTATCAATAATATGTTGACCTTGAATAAGAGGGGTTTGAAGGTTTTATGTATTTCCCCAACCAGAGAATTAGCACTACAAATTTACGATAACTTAGTTGAAGTGACTGATAAGACTTCTATCAACTGTGTTGCCATATATGGTGGTGTTTCCAAGGATGATCAAAAGAAGAAATTAAAAACTGCCGGTGTTGTTGTTGCTACACCAGGTAGATTGTTAGACTTAATTAACGACGGAGCCGTTGACTTGAGTGGTATCGACTATTTAGTATTAGACGAAGCTGATAGAATGTTAGAAAAGGGTTTCGAAGAAGATATCAAGTCTATTATTGGCTACACCAACAAGAACAGGCAAACATTAATGTTCACTGCTACCTGGCCTAAGGAAGTTAGAGAATTAGCTTCTACTTTCATGAATTCTCCTGTCAAGGTCAGCATTGGTGACCGTGACGAATTAGCTGCCAACAAGAGAATCACCCAAATTGTTGAAGTTATTGACCCATATGATAAGGAGAAGAAGCTTTTGCAGTTATTAAGAAAGTACCAATCCGGTGCGCAAAAAAACGATAAGGTCTTAATCTTTGCCTTATACAAGAAGGAAGCTGGTAGAATTGAAAACCTCTTAAACAGAAATTCTTATCAGATTGCTGCTATCCATGGTGATTTGTCCCAACAACAAAGAACCCAAGCCTTGTCATCTTTCAAGACTGGTCAATCAAACATTTTATTAGCTACTGATGTTGCTGCTAGAGGTTTAGATATTCCAAACGTCAAGGTTGTCATCAACTTGACATTCCCATTGACCATTGAGGATTATGTCCATAGAATCGGTAGAACTGGTAGAGCTGGTCAAACTGGTATTGCCCATACATTATTTACTGAGCATGAAAAGCATTTGAGTGGTGCTTTGCAAAACATTTTGAGAGGTGCAAATCAAGAAGTTCCAGAAGAATTATTGAAATTCGGTGGTCACACAAAGAAGAAGGCCCATTCCGCTTACGGTGCCTTCTTCAAGGATGTCGATATGACAAAAACTGCTAAAAAGATCAAATTTGATTAAACGACTTGTACTCTAACTCCTTTTTATTATATTTCTTTCATATAGATTCTAAAAGAATATTCTTCTGTATACGTGTTCCAAAATCCTGCATATTGTTTTAAATCATCGGGTGATTACTAAATCTTCCAACTAATACTTCTCTGTGATTTAAGTTTATATAAGACGCTTTTCTAGATAAGGATTTTGTTCATAGTAATAGTTGGCAAGTATAAGTTTAATCTATAGTTGAAGGTTTTCCATACAATTTTAATAATTTTAATATAAAAATACATAATCTACAAGATGAAAAATATTTTGAGTGGCATATTGGTGCTATTATCATTCACATTACTTGGTATTTCCAGCCAGGTATCTCGTTCAGTAAACTATACACCATTTGATTCGCCTGAATTCTGTTCCCAGAATATAACGTCTACATGCAATACCACCCTTTCATACATTGATGAGTTGAATAGCGCTATAAGGCCTCGCTTGTCAGAATTAGTAACGTCTTCATATTTCAAATTGTTCAAGCTTAATTTAGACAAGCAATGTAAGTTTTGGGATGCTGAACATTTCTGTGCTACTGAAAATTGTGCTGTTGAAATCTTACCTCCTTCACAATATAATTGGAGTGATATTACAAATGATGACTTAAAGCCATCTAAGCTTGGACAAATTAGAAAGCCTGATTCTACTTCAACCAACATAGCAGCTACAGATAATGTATGTGATGCTATTGATTATACCCATATAGATGATGATCAACAATGTGTTTATGTGAACTTGGTTGAGAACCCAGAAAGATTTACCGGATACGGTGGTGCCCAAGCAAATGATGTTTGGAGGGCCATTTATTCAGAAAACTGTTTCCCAAACACTAATCCAATGTCTATGACAGCTGGTGGTGAAGTTGAGCAGTGTACAGAAAAAAACTTATTTTATAGATTAATATCAGGTATGCATGCATCAATTGCCGTGCACTTATCAAATGAGTATTTATCTGCTAAAAGTGGTGATTTTGAGCCAAATTTACAGGCTTTTATGGAAAGAGTTGGTTCATTTAATGATAGATTGTCTAACATCTACTTTAACTATGCCTTGGTCTCTCAGTCCATTTCAAAATTGTCTGAGATCATATCTATCGGTGATTTGATTAAGAATCACTTAAGTATTTCCGACTCCAAACCAGATTTGTTGACCAATACGGAATACCATGAATATGAAGAATTATTAGATTCCATAGTGGAAGACTTATCTACCAACACTTTATTCAATACTTCTACATTATTCAACCCAGAAAAAGTCCCTGCAGATTTGAAAGATGAATTCAGATCTAGATTTAAAAATGTTTCTGCTATCATGGATTGTGTTGGATGTGATAGATGCAGAATGTGGGGAAAGTTGCAAACCACGGGTTATGGTACCGCTTTGAAGATTCTCCTTGAAAGCGAAGATCCCGTAAACGCACCAAAGTTAAAGTTTAGTAGAATTGAAATTGTTGCCTTGATTAATACATTTGACCGTTTGTCTAAATCCATTGAGTCCATTAATCAGTTTAAAGGAATGTATTTAGAACATCTTGAAGACGTCAAAAACGGAGTAGCTAGACTTGGAGAATATGAGAAGACACACGGCCATGGTGACTTGGATTTCCCTTTTTTCAAGACACCATCAAAATTCCAAACAAAAAAGTCAACGTTTTCAAACTCAGAATCTTTACTGAAATCTACAAATGTAGCCACTGAGACTATAGACCAAAAATTGAAATTAAGTAAAGGAAATTCCTTGAAGGAAGAAATTGATTTGGCATTCGAAGAATTTATGGATGCACTTCATTTTGTCTTAAATTCTTACGTTTCATTTCCATCCACTGTTTACAATTATGTATTGGTCAAGGCTAGTTTGGCATGGGATAACTTCATTGGAAAGAGATCATACACGTATGCAGATCAATTTCCACTTCAGCAATCTAATGATGTGGTAAGTGTTGGTGTGTAGATATTTAGAATATTTTTTTATACATTAAATCGTTATAATGAATTGCATTTTTATGGAAATCTTATATGGCTGTAGCTACAATATGAATAAGTACTGTGTCTATATTTCCTTGTGAACATAGCGTATCTGAGCTAGATTATTGCAAAATCCAATATGCTGATAAATACGCACCTGGAAATAATCGTAAATATCAGTATCGCACTGAACACGTACAATAATCTTAACTCTTAAACGCCCGATTAATATTTCAAGGTCAACAATAGTACATCCATACACTATAGTGTACCAAACTTTCCAATATGAGTAAAAGAAGAGCATATCCACAACCTCAATACTCGGTTCCTACAGCACCTCCTGCTGAGCCTCAATTTCAACCACAAGTACCTCAATATGGTGTCGATCAAGCAGCTGCTCAATTTCAAAACATGAATGTTGGTGCTACCCAAGCTCCTGCTGCTAACTACCAATACAACCAATATCAACAACCTGCAGCTGCCGTACCAGTTGCTCAACCACAAACTGCCTATGACCCATATGCACAAACTGCAGCTCAAAATCAAGGCAGTTTCTATGGACAGGCTAATGCTCAACCAGCTTTGCCATTGAATCAATTGTATTCTACTGATTTATTGAGAGAATTGCCACCATCCATTAGTGATTTGACTTTACCACCACCACCTATAGTTTTGCCTTCAGGTACCACTTTAATTCCAAATTCAGAAACAGCAAATGCTTCTCCAGAATATTTAAGATCTACCTTAAATGTAATCCCTGCAAATAATTCATTGTTGAAGAAGTCTAAGCTTCCATTGGCATTGGTAGTCAGACCTTATAATGCATTACATATTGACACTGAGAATATTCCCGTCACAACTGATACCATAATCAGTAGATGTCGTCGTTGTCGTGGTTACATTAATCCATTTATTACATTGACTGAACAAGGTAGACGTTGGAGATGTAACTTCTGTGGATTACAAAATGACATCCCAAGTGCATTTGATTATGACGAAATGAATAGCACTCCAAGAAACAAGTTTGACAGAGTTGAATTAAATCATTCAGTCGTTGAGTTTGTAGCACCAAAAGAATATATGGCTAGAACTCCTCAACCAATTGTTTATACCTTCATTATTGATGTGTCTTCTGATGCCGTTAAGTCTGGCTTAACAGCCACTATTGCGAGAACTATCTTAGAGAGCTTGGATAGAATTCCAAATGAAAATAAAACTGCCAGAGTTGCTTTCATTGGTGTCGATTCTAATTTAAATTACTTTAGATTTAATGAAGGTTTAGAAGGTACTGAAATATTGGTAGTTTCTGATATTGATGAACCGTTCTTACCATCTCCTGATGGTTTATTGGTTAACTTAAACGAAAATAGAGAAGCTATTGAACTGTTATTAATTGACTTTGTCAGTTACTTTGAGGAGACTGCTAATCCTAACTTTGCTTTAGGACCTGCATTAAGAGCTGGTCATAAATTGATTAACAGTATTGGTGGTAAATTAGTTTGTTTCTCCGCCTCATTGCCAAATATTGGGGAAGGAAAGTTATCTGTCAGAGACGAAGGTGCACATTCTGGAAAACCAAAGGAATCACAAATGTTATTGGGTACTGCCGATAAATTCTATAAGAGTTTTGCTGTTGATTGTAATGGAGCTCAAATTACTGTTGACTTATTCTTAACTTCTGCTAAATATCAAGATGTTGCCACATTATCCAACTTACCTCGTTTTACTGCTGGTCAAACCCACTTCTATCCTGCATGGTCTAGTGCAAAGGCAGAAGATGTTACTAAATTATCGAAGGAAGTTAGTGATCATTTGTCTCAAGAAATAGCATTAGAAGCTGTTCTCAGGGTTAGAGGTTCTACTGGTATAAGGATGAGCTCATTTTATGGTAACTTCTTTAATAGATCATCTGACTTATGTTCTTTCCCAACTTTCCCAAGAGATCAAAGTTATACTATTGAATTATCTATAGAGGAAAATATCACTAAACCTGTTGTTTATTTCCAAGCTGCTGTTTTACATACAACTAGTTTCGGTGAAAGAAGAATTAGAGTTTCTAATTTGGCAATTCCAACATCTTCGAAATTAGATGATATCTTCGCATCTGCTGATCAATTAGCTATCACTAACTACTTGACTCATAGAGCTACTGAAAAGGCTTTAGCAAGCTCTCTTCCTGATGCTAGAGAATACTTAATTAAGTCTCTCGTGGATATACTAAATGTATACAAGAAAGAATTAGTAGCTGGAAATGTATCTGGTGCATCACCATTACAGATTTCTACTAATATGAGAATGTTACCTTTATTATTATTTTCATTAACCAAACATTTAGCTTTCAGAGCTGAGAGAGTTCCAGCAGATCACAGAGCTGCTGCATTAAACTTGTTGGGATCATTGCCAATTCCTCACTTAATTAAATACATATACCCAACTGTTTATGCATTACATAATATGGCAGATGAATGTGGATTACCAGAAAGAATTATCCAAGTCAATGAAGAAACTGGTGAGGAAGAAGAGATTACAACTACAGAAATATTATTACCAGAGCCATTGAATGACTCTAAAGAACACTGGGAAAACTTCGGTCTTTACTTAATTGATAATTCAAGTGAATTGTTCTTATGGGTTTCTGGTGATGTCGTTCCAGAATTAGTTTCTGATTTATTCGGAGCTGACAACTTATACGAAATACCAACTGGTAAGACCGAGTTGCCAGAATTTTCCATTGAAGAATCTGAATTCAATTATAGAATCCGTCAAATCATTGGTAAAATCAGACAACAGAAAGACTCTGTTACTTGGAAGAACTTATATGTAGTGATTGGTGGTTCTTCTAATGAACCTATTGAAATTTCTCAACAGCGCGATTTAATGGCCTTAAGAATGTGGGCTTATAGTTGCTTAGTTGAAGATAAGACTGGTAGTGATCCAGCATATAGAGAATTCTTAACTTCATTGAAAGCTAAGGTAGCACAATAGATGTTGAAATGTCTCATGTATCTTAGTCATTATGTTTATGTTATATAGTACAATAAAATCTAACTTTAATTTATATTACTTGGCACCTTGTATCATTTCAATAGCATCGAGCAACAGTTCTGGCTCTTCGAAGTTTTCGAGTATTGTGGATTTTATACCATCATAATATACTTTAAGGTTTTTGGCAATTGGTCCACCTCTAGCCATTATAGCGACTATGTTTTTCTTAAATCTATACGATACTACCTTCCAATAGTGTTGTGATAAAGACGTTGTTTCTAAGTGTTTTTTGAACTTGTCCAATAAATTCTTTGAATTATTATCTTGGTTCGTTTCAAGTGACGAGGTACTACAATTATTCAACAACTTGTTTAACTTTTCTAAGAAATCATTTGAGCTAGATTTTACTTCTTTAATTATAACAATGAAGTTTCTTGGGGATTGTAAAGACCTAGTTAATTGATTTAAGGAAGATTGTACTTGTTTATTAATAGTTGATCTTTCCAAAATCTGATAAAATTCTACCTCATTTACTATGAATAAAGCAAGTAAATTATTTTGTAGCATTATATTATTTGGGCTAAATGATGTTGTATGGTTGATTTCATTTGCAATTACATTCGAGCATGCTTGCTCAAACTCCTTTGTCTTCTTGATATGTATTGCCTCAAAATCCCTAATGAGTTTGATAGATAATAAACTGAGATTTCCATCAACACTACCACTCTTTACCTCTTTTTCGTATAATTGAGATATATGAACATGCAATTTGGCCAATCTTATTAAGGATTTACCTTTTTCTTCGGAATTATTCATTTTTTCTACTTCATCTAATTGATGCATTAAAGTCATGAAAAAGCTTGCCCCTCTTAACAAGTCCAAGGTTGCGTGGAGCTTCTTTAATGCCCCATTAATCTTAGTTGCTTCGTCGTAAGGTTCGAGAATTTCTCTTCTAATTCTATCGAAAGAATTATTCACCCTTACAACGGAAGGATTAATATTATCGTCTAGTAACGCCTTTGACTTCTCAATCTGAGAAAGACAATATATCCACATATCCTGATTACTGGATGCAATAGTTGTCATTCTTCTTTCAGATTCACTTAGATCAAATTTCAATCTTTTCATTGACGTATCAAGATCCAATTCAACTTCTTCCTTATTATTAGTTGCTAATAACAAGTCATTGCCAAACTTTATAGGATTAAAATTCGACTCTAATAACGCTTCGAATTCTTCCAATTCATTTTTATTATTTTCATTTGCCATATTTCACGCAATATGATCTTAAATAAAAGATATCGATTTTTCAACAGCATTTTTATATATATCGCGGCCATTATTTTGTAAGTTGAAGTTGTCATTATTGGTTCTATAAAATACTAATATACATTAAATAAAGGCTACTTCGTCTTATTTTTTGACTTGGTATCCTCCTTAGATGAGTTTGTCTTTTTATGCTTCTTTCCTCCTCTTTTATGGAACATCTTCTTCTTCAATTTGGCCATTTTTTCCTTCTCTATCTTGCTTGCTATGATCCTTCTCTCTTCCACTCTCTTACGGGTTTCGATGATGTTCTCTCTTTTCTTTTTCCCTGGTCTCTTTGACTTCTTGTTCCTCGATTTGGCATTCAGAATATGCTCTATGTTACTCTTATGTGCTTTTAAATCGACACATTTCCATGGTGTTGGGTCTATGCTCTTGCAAATGTTTAACTCATTATGGATTTCATTAGCCGTTATTGCTACGCTCTGAAAGTTACCTTTCTGTTCCTTCGTGTACGATGCAAAATAAAATGACGATGGTCTTTCGTTTACAATTTTCTCAACAGATTCTTCTCTTAACGACACCTTCATTAATGAGCCTACAGTTCTTGAACGTCCTCTATCTTCCTCTCTCTTCTCTTCTGTGTTCTCATTACTTACAGTATTCAAAGTGGCAGAAAAAAGGGGAAAATCGAATTCATTATCTTCATCATTATCTTTACCTTCCAACACTTTTGCTGATAAACTTTCTTTAGTATTCATTGTCTGTGATTTATCAACAGCCTCAGACTCATCATCTACCTCTACAAAGTCAAACTCAATATTAGGCATATATACATCTAAAGCTTCCTGTTCCAGTCCATGTTCCTGGTCTGATTCATAAAGCGATGCCCTCGATATTCTAGAATTATGTTAGAGACTAATTCACAAAAACATTTCAAAAAGGAATGAAATAAACTTTTTATGATATGAATAACTTACATATTATATCCTGACATGCTAGCAAACGACTTTTCAGCTTAGTATTGTGTATATATAAGGATATGAATATAGTTATCATATTTTCATTATTTTCAAGATCACAAAAATAAAGATAGTATGCGAAAATTTTTAAATACCGTTAAATATACATTAAAATTTTGAATCATATAAAAGAAACAATTAACACTTAGAATTATAAATTAGAGGATTATTAGGAAGCTTATTCTTTGGAGTTTTCTGTGTTTTCAGTAGCATTCTCTGACGTGAGGCCGTTGCCATCTTGGGTGATTCCATCTAACGGTTCTGGTTGAGTGACTGTAGATTTCAATTTGGCTACTCTGGCACCAGTAGATCTGACTGGTTCAAGGACGTAAGCGTTGTGGTCTAAATTTTCATCTTCTTCGAAGTATGCCAATTCACCAATTTGAGCAAAGTCAGTACCCATTAATTCGTCTTCTTCATTCAATCTAAGCTTCAACTTTGGAATTCTGTCCATAATTAACAAAAGAATGGAAGTGACAACAAAACTGTAGAGACCGATAGAACAAGTAGCTGCTAATTGGTAACCTAATTGGATGTAGTGGTGGTTCATCCAACCACCATCGATGGAGGTAGAACCATCAGTAATAGCAACGTAGTCAGTAGCAAATAAACCGGTTAAAAGAGAACCACACATACCACCAATACCGTGTAATGCAAAAACATCTAAACCATCGTCAATTTGTAAGATATCCTTTAAGTCAACAGCAAAGTTACAAGCAATAGCTGGGATGACACCAAAAATTGGTGCAGTGTAAACTGGAACGAAACCAGCAGCTGGAGTAATACCGACTAATCCAGCAATAGCACCCGTACATAAACCAACAGTAGACCATTTACCACCAGTTCTGAACCAGTCAAGGAACATCCACGCTAAACCACCACAAGAAGCAGCAATGTTAGTGTTAACACATGCGTACCAGGATCTGATAGTAGCGTTACCAGTAGAACCACCGTTGAAGCCGAACCATCCAAACCACAAGAATACGGTACCTAAAACAACGTTAGAAACAGAGTGTGGCTTGTACTTTGGAACCTTACCAGTTGCAACTGGGTCATGTCTCTTACCTAAGATCAAAGAGTAAGCCAAAGCTGCGAAACCAGAGTTTTCGTGGACTGGACCACCACCGGCAAAATCTAAGGCACCAAGTTGGGCTAACCAACCTTCTCCACCCCAAGTCCAGTATGCAATTGGACAGTAGACAACAGTCAACCATATAAATAAGAAAACCATCATTGGGGCCAATCTGGCTCTTTCGCAACCAGCCCCGACAAACAAAATGGCGGTGACTGCAGCGAACATTCCTTGGTAAAAGCAAAAAAGAATATCTGGAAGAGAAGAAACAACAGATGGAGCCCCCAAGACATCCATTAAAGCAAAATTATCTAATGTACCGAGGAAATGGGATGATGTAGAGTGGGAAAAGACAAGTGAGTATCCCCAGAAGAACCATTGGAAGGTGGTTAAGCATGCAGCCATGAGAGAAGCCCAAAGCAAACTCAATGCATGCTTCTTTCTGGATAAACCAGAATATAACAAGCCAACACCAGGAATCATAATCCACACTAATACGGCTGCGGTACCGATCCATGCCATATTACCAGTGTCGAATTGAGTGTTCAAATCAACTTCCATGACATTACCTCCTGTACCAGTTCCTGTTAATTCTGAAGAGGACATATTTTTTGGGGATTAATAGATTTAAAATACTTAATTACAAATGATACTATCGAAACTATGAATACGGGCATATATTTATAATCTTCCCAAGACATCTCTCGCTTACTTTAGTGTAATAGATAAAACATTATCATCAGCCAATCACAATTCTCTTGAGCTTGATAGATAAGAAATGCTTATATACAAACCGTCATGTTCATCATAATCGAAGCACCTTTGTTACTGTTTTGGGAAATTCGTATCCTTAACTAGCCCGTTAGATTCGATTCACATCATATGAAGCATGTATCATAGAATGAACTGAATTGAATAATGAAACGACAATAAAATATGACTCAATTTTAGTCTACTGCATAATTTGAGTGTGTGATGAGATGTGCTACGTCTACGCTCTAATGCTTACCCACGAGTCATGTTAAAGACACCATCAACATCTGGTAGCAGTGTGCTTCTCTATAATATGTACCATTGTTAGGTATACTACACATTGCTAGCAATCTTTGAATGGACCAAGACTTCTTGGTCTTCTATAGCGAAAGGCTCACCCAATGAGATTTTACGCATGTAGCGTGATTTGTGAAGAACGTATAATAATGGTTAAGTTAGAGAATCGAAAATATCTTACAGCAGTGAAAACATCGGGGGATTTCTATTGGCTAACATATTCGATATGCAACTGAATTAGCAATGGTATTTACTGCCTAATAACGGTTTGCAATGTTCCAGACCCTCAGCGAAAAAAACAAAAGACTGTGTCACATGATGTAGGTTATCTTTGGAGAGATACGGGATTTCAGATTAGGCCAATGAGAACAATTCAAGTCCCAGAACGGTGCTGCTTGTAGAATCACATACGTGAAGTCTCTACATGGCGTATATCATGTATCTATTCGGTTTATCTTGTGATCATTGTTTCACAAAACAAAGAGTCGGTACAATGAACAAGCGAACTTTAAATGATTTAGTGAGACATATATACGGCGCGTATACATGTTCTAAAGGAATTGATTATCAGAGCTAAGCAAAAGATGTCGTGTAGGCAAGTTTTCAGGAGTCGTCCTGTAATCTAAAGACAAGCCTGGGGATATGGGGTCCAATTTCCAGAAATGTGTTATTTTACAAGTACCAAGATTCTTTCAAGAAATTTGGAGATTTCTTAGTCCTTAACCAAATACCGACAAGATAGTGTTTCCACATTTAACTCATACTACCGGTTCGGAATTTATCGTACCACCGGGATAAAATTTCTCATACCTCCGACCAGAAATCATTCATACCAAACTGCAAAAATACTAATACTACTTACTAAATATCTCAAACTACAAATACAAAGTCGTTCATATCATCTTGAAAGTTTATAATTATTGCCTTAATATAAACGAATTTTGGTTTTCAAAAAAAAGTCACCCTCTCCTCCGTTTGATAGTATCGGTATCCTTTTTAACCTCCAGATTCGAAACTCATACGAAAAGTAAAACCTTAACAACCTTGATACCAATTAGTTGCATCTTCAGTTTTGGTATTAGTTCAACTGGCGGTACTTTTTATTCTTGGAAGGTTTGTTTTTATAAAACATGAAGTCCCAATTATACAGTGTTTGACGTTTCCCTAAATTACCAACCTCTATATGCTCGTGCATAGTGTGCGTGCAGGAGACGGTTCCACTGTTCACGAAAAAGGCCCCGTCTCTCATTAAACCTCTCTCTTAACATACATACTATAAGCTCGACTAACAGCATCTGAGTTAGTGCATATAAGAGTAAAACGTAATGTTGCGCCGCGTGCCACATAAGCTATAATAGCCGTTTGAACACCTCCTAACCAACTACGTTTTTCTAATGTTGGTGTGGCTATGACATTGTAATCTCCCACTCATCTAAGCAGTTTGCTTCTATAAATTCATAGAGCGCTTGTGGACCTTCTGAATTGAATATATCAAGAAGGTGATTCTTAGAACATGAACCACAATCTAAGCCTGTGATAGTTGAAGTTGTGAAACTTACAGCTAATACAGAGTATAGTAACTTTTCTATAATCATGTCAACTAGGGATTTTAATTGAATCAAACTTTAAATCGAAGAAAGCATTGGAATTTATATATCTGGTGATAAATTATGTATTATGAGGGAGTTGTACATACATAATCATTAAGTCGAAAAGTATTGTATGATCCCTGTTAAATGTCGTAATGTCGTGGTTTAATTTTTACAATGTCGCAGTGAAAATTAACAATGTCGCAACATGGCTGACTTTGGTGCAATCTAATGTTATTGTACGGTTACATCGGCACAAGTAATACACTACATCTAGTAATAAATTAAGTTGAAATGTCGGATCAGGATCTATCTTTTGGTACTGCTGTATTAACTTCGAAGTCTCCCAGGGAAGCCGCAGCAATTATTCCAAATTGCTTGACGTCTTCACAAAATTTGGTTGAAAGATGCTTGTTAATATGGTTCAACAACTACCACTCATTATTACAGAAGCAAAATCAGGAATTGAAGGTATTATACGATCAGGGGTCGTCCTTTTTCAAGGCTAGTCAGAACTACCAGGAATTTGGTAGCTTCAACAAAACTTGGAATTGTCTTTTGAATTCGGTGCAGACTGAAATTCATGCTAACGAAGCCAACTACAAAAGCATAAAACTTGACATCATTGGCCCTCTCAAGGACATTATTACCAATGATGTGAGGTATTCCGAGCTAATTGTCAATTCTCAGGAGTTGCAGGAAGTTGCCAATAACGTAGCTACCAACGTTAATGGTGCAGAATACCAATGGAACTTAAAGGCTCCACAAACTTTTGAAAATTTGCAGAATTTTAAAAAGTACGAAAAGCAGTTACTTTTTGATATCATTCTCAATTATTTCAACCTGAATAATCAAAGATTTAACAAGAACTTGAGTAATAGTGAGGATTCTGTGGATTATTTGGTTAGCAATTTCAAGATTGATAGAGAAATGGATGAGTACTTAAAGTTTTTATTGAGAAGTGAATTTCAACCTGTTCCTATTGATAAATCTAAAGGTTCTTCTAAAAGCAATCCTCATTCGTTTCATATTCCTAAAAAAATTGGTAGTGCGGCTAAGTCAGATAACCACTCCATGATTTCTGATTCTTCATCTACGCATAAGAAGAAGTCGAAGTTAAAATCAAAGGTAGGATCAATATTTGGAAAGAAATCAAAGAAACCTTCCAAAATGAATAAAATAGCTGATGATTCCATTCCAGAATCTCCGTCTGGAGATTCTTTTTCCCATTACAGAACTTCAGACACTGTTTCTCAAACACATACGAGAAATGATTCGTTAGCCTCAAGAGGTACTTCGATTCAACACTCAGTTCAACGTCACAGTAACTACCAGCAACCAATTATACAACAGCAGCAGCAACAACAACAACAACAACAAAAACAATCAGAAAATGTTGCGAGACCAACTGCACAATACCAACAAGCAGAAAGCAAGTCGAATACTGTACCAGAAAATTCAATCGATGATATTTCACAACTGGTTAGATCAAATGAGGTATTAACTCCAATTAAGGTACTTCAACCTAAAGAGATCAGTAGTAATGAACTTCCGCAGATACAAGACCAAGCAGAATTAGCGCAACCAAATCCATATCGTGAGAACTCACCAAATGTAATTAAATTTGATTCAGATAGTTCTTCGGATGAAGAAGTTGGTAACGGAAACGTAAATAAAAGAATGTCGATGTTACAAAGACATGATTTAGCACCAGATGGTTTGAACGAATCAAGATCTATTCAAAGTAGTCCAGGAAAGTATAGCTTTGTAGTTGGTGATGACAAAGCCCCTATTAAATCCGCTGTCAATGAGGATAATTTCCAGGAGTTGCAGCAAGAAAATAACGCTATTTTTAATAATGAGGAAATTAACAAGGAGTATCTGGATTTAGCAATAAACTCTACCAATCGTGATATCCCTTTTATAAGTGAAGATGCTATTGAAGTGAAGGATAAAGTACAGGTGCCTCCTCCTCCTCCTCCAGCTAGAAAGGCGCATCCTTCTACACAAACTGGACTCTCTGATGAATTGCCTCCGGCAACTATTAAAGGTAGAAGAGATATACATTCTCAAATTTTTCATAACTTACCTAATGCTAGGGAGTCTTTTATTCAACCTCCAACATTAGTGAGTCAAGATACCGGTAATTCTTTGTTAAAAAATAATGATTATTTTAAGCACTTTGATTCCACAAAGCTTGATAACGTTCAAGGGTTGACGTCCTCAATTGCAGAAGTCATCAATGCTTCATTTAAGGATGGGAAATTGATAAATTCGCAGATAATTGGAGAAATTGTATTCAATTATCGTTCAATTAATGAATCTGGAGTACCAAAGACTTCTCTAATAAAAATTCCAGGAAACTTTGATAAAGTAATTTTAAACAGATCTGTCATAGAGGAGGAGAATGACCAGGGTGTTTATAAATTAGCTATTGCCCCAATCATGGCAAAGTCTCTTGGCGCTTTGAAGTATTTATGCAAATTAAATGAGTCTCAGATTCCTTTCTTTATTCAACAGATTTGGAAATTTGAAGATCATCAAAGTAGTTTGATGATTAATCTTACTTTGAACAAAGCGTACAATCATTTTACTTTGACCAATGTTGTTATTTCCGTGGCTCTTGATCAGTCGGTTGAAAGTACTTCTGCTTCTTCTAGACCCCAGGGGTCTTTCAACACAGGTAAAAACAGAATTACTTGGAGATTTGCAAAGCCAATTCAATTGACATCAGAGCACCCTGAAGAAAAATTAATAGCTAGATTTTTAACTAATGGTAAGGGTAGTGAACATGAAAGCGGAATTCAAGTTAAATTCCAAGCAGACGATATCCCTTTACAAATTACTAAAGTTTTAAATTCTGATGTAAATCTTGGTGAAGTTCCTACTGTTCGGAGTTTAACATCTGGAAATTATAGTGGCCATTATTTATGATTTTGTTGATTTTCTATTCTAAGATGACCATATTCTGATTGATCTGTCCTATTTGTACTTGTGGACAAATTAATTTAATTCTACATTGTTGAATTCTTACGTATTTTTTAGTTTCATGAATTATTTTCGTATTATTTTATTCTATTCTTATGATTTATTACATGATCATTCGTAAGTAGTATATATATTAAATTAATCTAATTTTCTACTCTTAATCCACAGGTTTAGAAGGATCAATGTAGGCAACTTTTTCTACTACAACTGACCTAGTATCCCTACTCAATGGCAAATTATACTTAAGCACACCCCTTATAATTAAGTCGAATGGATTTTTAGAAATGATTTCCCACTGTTCAGAATTATCCAGTTTATTAACCTTTCGATTGTCTATAGTCATATCGTTGGTTTCATTGGTTTTATCTTGGTCTGAATTCAAGAACATTGTAGAAGTCACATTCTTTCCTGGTGAAATCAATTTTATTTGAGCAATATTTTCAATCGGATCTTTATTTATAATCCCTCCTTTAAATTCGATGGAAGAGTCGAAATGCAGAACAGTACCCAATAACACTGTCTCTACCCCTGTTAGTGAATGTTCCGGATGTAAATATCCACTTTTAGCAAATATATCTAGCTCAACATCCTCAATACTGATTGAGAACCAGCCAGGGTTAAACGCTCTAACGGCAATATCAAATACTAATTCATCTTCGCTCACGACAGGACTCAATATCCTAGAGATTGAAACATTAGTTAAATCCTTATTAGTTGCTAGTAGAAATCCCATAACGAATCCAATTGACAATATGCAAGTGATACTTATTAAAGTATACATAAAGGACTTAATGTATCCCAACCTCATATTTGGAATATGTGATCTTTTTCTGGGTAAAGAAAAACGATTACCAGGATGATATTGCAGCTTGTCAAACTGGCTGGAGAGATCTTCATTATATTGTGAATCCCTATCATTCAATAATCTGTGTGATTGTTGCTCTTCGTCAAACTCGTCTATATCATAATAATAATTCTGTTGTAATTCAGAATAAGGAAAAGGAAACATATCACCCTTAGTATTGCTCACACCCTGATTCAAAATTCCATTATTGGGCATCAATAGTGTTTGACCCGTAGACAAATATCTTTTACTTTTCAAATTTGATAATGGGCTTCTTTGATTCTGAGATAAATTTAAAGATCTATAATGTGGAATACGATGACAATTATTGACTAATGAAGTTGATTCATTAAAATTGCTTCCATTATGAGGAAATCTTATGTTATTATCATAGTATATTAATTCATCGTCAAAATCTTCAATATCAATATCATCGGGTATTATACTATATCTGCGTGGCTGAGAGCCTCTCTTATCAAACAATTTTGACGTCGTTGATCGTAATTTAGATGATAAAGTTGAAGATTTGTACTTTTTCTTATTTTGATTTTTAATACTTACTGAGTTAGTGTTTGAACTATTATTTGTGCTTATCAAATTTGGAAGTTGTTGGGTTTGATTTTTTGTTGCATTGTTCAAATCACCATTCTTAAGGGTAGAATTTGCGGTACCAACTTGCTTCATGTTAGAAGGATAATATCCAGCTTCGCTAACTACTTCGCTAGCTTCTTCATCTTCTAAATTATCTTCTTCATCCTCTTCATCATCTTCATCCTCATCAACTTCGTCAACCTCATCGTAAGAATAGTGGGCGTCATTATAGTCATCAATACTATTAGCTTGGTTAAAACCATGATTTATATCTAATAGACCCAATCCATTGTTATTCCCATGAGAAATTTCTGGAATTGAGAAGGGCGGTGTATAGAAAGAAGCAATATGGGATTTTTCAGAGAGAGCATTTGACGCAGTACTAAGTCTCCCAATTTCTTCGGTATTTTGATTATTGAAAAAGTTTGAATGAGATGAGAAAGACCTCTGGTGAGATGGCCGTCTTTCTTTTCCGTGCAAGTTTTCCATGTATAGGTTACTGCTATTAATTGAATTATTGATTGAAGGGGCGTAAGATCTTTCAGTTGGGGGTTTTTGATTAATATGTTGATTTCCTGTATTTTTAAACGGCGGTGCTTTACTAGATTGTACCGAGTGAATTGATTCTGCCCTATTCGACTGCTCTGGATGTTTAACCTCATTATTATGAGGAGAATTTCGTGAGATTAAATTAACATCCTCGACACTAGAGCTACCATTTTGTAAAGATAACGTTCCTGGATTGGTAAAGCCTAAGTTATCATGCTCATTCATATTGTTCTCATAAACAAATGTTTCATCACTATCACTACTACCTACATCGTCAACTGCACTAGCAAGTTTAGCAGCAAAAAAATCAGTACGTGTAGATGCTTGTTTAGCAATTCTTTTCAGATTTTTATTAGAAACCTTCAAGGATGCTTCCGTAGTAGGTGTTTGTACTGCACTGCTTGTAGGATTCACAGGCATCACAGAACTTGAATTATCAGCCTCACTATCTAAACCAGAACTTATATTGTTCTGGAATGTTGAAACTTTAGGAGACGTATTTATTATTTCAGATATTAATGTAGAACTTTTAGGATGGGACTCTTTTGCATTTATTATTTTCTGCTTTGCTCTCAAAGACTTATTCAAATTTGAAATGATGGATTTATTTGAAATTTCCAGCAAATTATTGGAAGATATATTATTGCTTGACATTCCAACAGCTTCTGAGTCGCTTGAAATTTGATTATTAGATATTTCGTCCGCTTTTTTCACAGCTTCCTTTATCGTTTGTTTAGGAACTTTAAAGACTGCACCATCCTCTGGCAGCATTTCATTATTAGCAGGATTTGTAACACCTAACTGTTCCTTCTCTTTATCCAGCTCCAATTTCACCTTCTGCTGCTGTAAATCCATCTTTTT
Source organism: Schwanniomyces capriottii (assembly GCA_032927745.1). Classification (NCBI taxonomy): domain Eukaryota; kingdom Fungi; phylum Ascomycota; class Pichiomycetes; order Serinales; family Debaryomycetaceae; genus Schwanniomyces; species Schwanniomyces capriottii. The sequence continues at coordinate 826,542 of JAVSEF010000013.1, read as the reverse complement.
ACCAGTATCTATAGATAAGTTTTTAACATTTTTATTAGGCCCGCCTAGGTCACCGGCAGCCTCCTCAGACATTTTACCTTAATCGTTTTTTACACTTTAGTAGCGATTGCTCTATATCTTAAGATTACTCCTTGAATCTGCGCAGATACTTTCAATAATGTGTAATATTCAAGATTATTAAGATAGTTCTAGATAATATGAGCGATTGATGTATATACATGATAAACTTCAGTTGTATTCTTTTTGTACTAATCTTTGTTATATGCAGTATATAAATTATTTCGTATAACCTTTTCATTGACAATTCATGGCTTTCGTAGTTTGTTTAAATCAGCTAGCTTTTTAGATGAAATACTGGGTTTCTTAGAATTGAATTCGTTTTCATCGTTAATATTATCAGAGATATTTCTAAAGTAATTGGGTAAGTTAGAGTTAACACTTAAACTTCTTCTGACACTAAAACCATTACCAGACGTGGTTGAACTTGTAGATCTAGGTTTACTCCTAGATGATGAAGGTGGTGCAGTTGGAATTACACTGTATTTCCTTTCTCTAAACTCTACACCAACTTCCTTAATATTCTTACGATGCTCAGGTTCAACCTTCACAAACCAATCTAAGCCCTCCTCATACTCGTACATTCTATAATCTGTACCATAAGGCTTCAGTTCCAAGCAATAGAGAGTATGTAACGGAACATCTAATTCCCCAATCATGGACCTGTCCAAATTGAGAAAATATGCTAATAAAATTCTTAAGACCACCCTGTGGGAAATAATTAATAAGTGATCTGTAGTACGTTCTATTTCTGTTATTAAAGGACGCAATCTAGTCAAAACATCCAAATATGATTCTCCGCCAACACCTGGATATCTATAAGTAAGTTTGTTCTTTAATCTTGATTGAAATTCTTTTGGGAATTTGGTTTGAATTTCTTCATATGTCATACCATCAAATTTTCCTCCTCCTAATTCATTTAACATTCTCATTTGCTTTACTGAGAATAATTGGTCATCGAAATATTGACCTGTTTCAACTGCTCTTGTTAACATGGATGTCCAGACATAGAAATTGGGTTCAGTTGGAATGTTATCTAAGTTTTGAATTTCATTTTGATTGAATAAAGTATTATAACGTAAAACTAAACGAGTAGAAAATCTTTCCAACTGATTCTTTCTAAATTCTTTCCTTTGAAACTCCATGAATCTACATAATGTTTCAGAAAATTTACGGCCTCTTTCAGTCAAATTTGAATCCCCACCTATTCTACCACTTAAATTATCAACACTTTCACCGTGTCTTGTTATCCAAATCTGCCTCTCACATAGGTTAAAATTCAAAAGAAAGTAAATAGTTTGCGAAGATAAGAAACCTTGAATGTTGTAACTTACAACTTTCTTTCCTACGTCGATCATCTTAACATATTGGAAGCCAGGGATAGATTCTTCGGATTCGTCAATAGCTTCATAGGCCTGTTCATAATTATGTAATCTACCAACAAAATCATTCAATGCTACCTCTGGGTCCATATCCTTATAATCAGGTCCTGATAATTTTAATCTTATATTCGATTCAATTATGGCAGGGTCGGAGCATATACTTTCTAAGAAAAGCACTTTCAACTCACCGTTAGATCTTTCTTGAATTCTCTTTAATACCTTTAACCTTCTTCTTTTAGTTGAATTTGTCGCATCGAAAACTCCAACAGAACCAGAGCCATCTAACACATAATTTAACAATTGATCTAGAGTATCCATGGCCCATTTTTCACGTAAGGTAACAGATGTTTTATTGGTTGGAGAAAAGAAATCAGCATTATGACCCTCCGGTTTTGTTGTGTTTGTATGATCTTGAGGGGATGGGGATTGACGTTCACTATTTGGTGTATTTACATCCGGTAAGGGATTAGCCTCAGGGCCAGAGTTATTCAACTTATCTTTTCTTCTTGTGTTACCAACGTTGAATACTCTACAATCATGTTGTAACCAATTTAAGTATCTTGTAAGCTTATTAGTAATATAACTTTTACCTCTAGCTGGCAAGCCTACCATGACGATTACCAACTTAGATCCTACATCAACTGAAGCTATCCTACCATCAGGTGATATTTTGGAGGATGTTTGACCTGGAATATTTATGGTATATGCCTTTCTGGCACTTGGTGGTGGTTTCTTCAATAACAAATTTTTTAATTGTTCAATTGAAGGAGTGGACTCAAACTTCTTCTGTAAGTCCTCAGGAACATCCTGCAAAATGTTAGCTTTGGTCTCCTGAGTTATTTGTATTTTCAAAGTTTCTTCATTCTGTTTTGGACTTTGATCAATACTCGTTGTCGGGCTAATAGAATTGGAATGAGTTGGTTGGTTCAACTCTGACAAATTTAAATGCGATATATTCTTGGTTCTCCTAAACACTGAGCCATCCTCGTTATTCTTGTGGCCTCTAAGACCAGTACTATCACTCTCATCATCGCTTGGCTCCCCAGTTGCAGGAGATGCTAAACCTGATACTATAGGTGTATCAGTCAATGGTCTCTTATTAAATTCCGGTAATTCATTCTCGTTTTCTCCGTCCACACCTCTGTTTCTGGGCCTGTTTAATTCTGATTTAGTCTCCATTGCCGGGTATGTCACAGTTTTGGTCAAAGGAAATCCACTGCCAGATGCCTGTAAATTTGCTCTATTTAAAAGCTTCAGAAGCGATGCTATGTTCTTATGACTAGACTCTTTGTGTCCCGTCATGCCTCTAAGATCGTCCTCACTGGATGATTCTGATGACGACGTGAACACTTGACTCGAGGAATAACTATCATTATAAAACGTTACCTTCTTATTCTTAGACTTCAGATATCCCAATATACCATTCGATACTGAGTTAGACTTCTTACGTGAGCTAATACGATCTTGATCCATATTTCTTCTTGTCGAAGATTCCGTGCTGTAAGTGGATTACCTATTTGTATTCACTAATTTAATCATGTTACAACGACTTAGTCTCATCCGTGGAACTGCATATAATTCTCGGACTTCTTCCCCTTTGTAATAAGTAATACTTGTGGTAGCTTCCACAAAGAGAGTAAATTCTACATCAGTTCTGTTTCGAACACATGGGTACAATTTACCTAACTGTGTTCATCACATTGACATTTAGATGACTGTCGTAGATGCAGCAATACATGCCACAAGTACTAATTCTATAGTGGCTCTCTACAAAACTCCGGATAATTTGATATTATTAAGCTATATGAATGGCAATAAAAAACTACATTGTCTACGGTTATTTTTACATATATATAAATCTCTACGACGAATTAGACTATCTGATTTTCTAGTTGAGTGTATTTCGTAGAAAACTGCTCTTCAATTGTCCATATGTCTGATTACTCACTAAGACCGGATAAGACTGTAAAAGCGCTTGGGTAAGCGCTCGTTAAGCGCATGTATTGTCACCTATACATGGCTAACATATATACTACGCTAAATCCGTGCCGATATTTGGGTATAAGTAATTGATCTGAAATTTCTAAATTAAAATTAAGAAATATAGCTTTAAATGGATAGAGAGATAAACCTTTATCTGAAAGGTCTGGAATATTCTAGTGTACAGTAATATACTAGAGTAGTCATTATCCCCCCCCCCATTAACACTCTTACATTAGCCATTTTAATGAATTCTATAGATACAATTAGGGTATATTTACATTAGTGTAATACTCTCGACCTTTGGAAATAAGTAGATAGAGAACCTTGTCATATTCACAGTTAAATAGTAGTCCTAGATGTGTTATAATCTGAAAACATATTAAGAAATACGTAGCATTGTTCACACATGTGTATATAAATACTCTTCTCAAAATTTACTGTCAGAGACCATGAGTTTATTAGAGAATACGTTAGAACTCGTCTATGAAGCTAGACAAGAGTTTGCAACAAATGCGAATTATTAGTGTATAGCTTGCACGTGAAGGTACTGTTAGGAACATATCCTAACATTAGTGTTAGGAAACTTATGGACCTTTAAGTTAGATTTAGTCCTTAATTCTTATTTAGATGAACTCTTAGAGGTTATTTAACCAGTAATATATTTATATATAATAGTATATAAATTAGATATAACAGGAAAAACTGATCTCTAAAAGTAAACTTGTAGAGTTTGCAACAAATGCGAATTATATAGTGTATAGCTTGCACGTGAAGGTACTGTTAGGAACATTTCCTAACATTAGGGTGTAAAAGCGCAAATGGTTTAGTGGTAAAATCCAACGTTGCCATCGTTGGGCCCCCGGTTCGATTCCGGGTTTGCGCAACTTTTTTGCTTATATCTCTTCGAAATATTTTAATTCTAAAGATAAAGACACTTGTTTCTTTTTAGTTTTCAAATAGTTGTTCTACCGTAGATATATTGAAGTAGTCAAAATAACTTATGTCGTAGACACTTAGTGTTTGTAGAAACAGAACATCAACACATAAAGCATCCTGTGCACAGTCGAAATATGAGGTGAGATTTTTTTTCACTACAATTAGTGTATTTTGCAAGACGTTAACTAGATAATATGTCATTTGCATTTGGCTTCAATGAGGCCGACCTTTCGGATGATGACTTTGTTGGCTCTGCCTCTGTCAATGATGTTTCAAATGTGGAGCAAAAAAATGTGTTAGATGAGTTTTCAGCTAACATTGAGCGTCAAAACTTGCCGGCTCATCACACATTAGACTCTGTACTTTCGACATTGGTAGGTGTAAGATTTACGTTTGACCAATACGAAACTGCTAATGGTAATATTATATTTAGAAGGGAGCTATTTGATGTGAAGCATCAAATTATGAGTGAGGATAATGATCAAAATGTAGTTACTAATAATGTCTTAATTGGAGAGAACGAAAATATTGACTTAAAAAAGAACGTCTATGAAGGAGGTTTTAAGAGTTGGGAGTGCTCGTATGATGTTATTGATGCTTTGGCTATATTAATTCATAATAATGAATTAAAAGGCTTTAATAGCATATTGGATTTGGGATGTGGGACTTCTTTACCAACAAGTTTCTTATTAAGATACCAACTCATGGCAAAAAATAATACACCTGCAACTTATATTTTATCTGACTTTAATTATGATGTACTCAGATTAGTTACTTTACCTAACATTTTGATAAATTGGGCTTCCACTTTAGATTCAGAAGAATTAAAGGCATTAACCGAGACTGATGATGGACCCATGTTATCTAACGATGAACTACTTATGACTGACCGTTTCTTAGAACGTTTTAAGAAAGACCTTCAGGAGTTAAATATCCAATTGGAATTCATATCTGGTTCGTGGGGTAATCAATTTAATTCCATAGTTGAACAGTACGCAGTAGACTTTATCTTGACTTCCGAAACCATTTACGCCCCAGAAACATTACCTGTCGTTGCAGAATCGATACTACAAATTTTCACCCAATCCAATGCATCACTGGCAAAGGCAATTGTGGCCGCTAAGACTATCTACTTTGGTGTTGGTGGATCGACAACAGAATTTTTGAACTATATCAATAAGAGTCTGACTGAAGAATATAAAATAGCGGAAGAGAATGTCAACGACTCCCAATTGAAGAGGTCGATAATTACATTAGATTATAACAAATTTTGAGTATTTCATTGAAATATTTGCATCTATACTGATATTAATACCTAGTATACTAAACACCTAATAAATAGTCTACCCAAGTCAATTTCTAAGTCTGTATCCTCTCATTGCTTATCCTGACCCTCATAATACTGCTTTCTTAAGAGGGAAAATTGCATATTATCGACATAAATACCATTTATGAGCTCTTCTTCGCGTAATACACCTTCAAGCTCCATACCTAATCTTTCTGCAACCCGTCTACTTCTATCATTTGACATGGCACATCTTAATATCACCTTATTAATCTGCTCCTTCTCAAACGCATATTTCATTAATGCTTGTACTGCTAATGTCATGACACCTCTACCTTGACACTTCAGACTTAGCCAATAGCCTAAACTAGCACTGTTATTTGCACGATTGAATTCGTGAAATCCTACCATCCCAATCACATTTCCATCTTCTAGAATAACACAATTAATCCCGTTGTTCTGGCTCCATTTTTCTCTTTCACCCCTAATATGATGTGAAACGTCGTCTACGCTATTAGTCATATCCACCCAGCTGAACCACTGGGAAAATGCTGTCCTCTCTTCATTTATTATGTTAAACAAAGCTGCAGCATGATGTACATCAGAAAGCTCGAGCCTTACGTTGGTTGTCAACGGATAGTAGAACATCATTACGAATATTGCAAATTATTGCACAACCGTACGATTTTATAATTGTGAGGTGCACGCATCTATCTCCCAATTAGAAACAATTCATTGAGAAATATATTTCTCTACCACCAGCTAACTATACTCGAGATTTTGTTTCTTAGAAAGTCTTAACAAACATAAAGATAATAGGTATGTGGCATGATTATATTTATGTGGTTAGTTGGGGACACGCTGTCTCAGCTGTTTTTAGTGTATTGATGGATTTCAGATGAATGTTTACAATAGCAATTTTTTTTACGGATTAGTGACGTGAGCTTATTTACCTTTAATTGTATAATTGAACACAAAGGAATGTGGTGGTCTGTGAAAACAAGAGTACTGTAGTAATGTGTGCTTGTTAATGAAAGTTGGACGTTATAGGGTTGACAGCAAGAATGTTTGAACAGAGAAAATATAAAAATGGATAGGTTCATCACCGTTGTGTCTTACAATGAGATAATTGGTTTCGTAGTGGTCACTATTGTATTACTCTCTTTGCTGTGATGTTAGCGTAACACTTATTCTTGTCTTAGTGCTAGTGAAGCTGACTTTAGTCATGACGTATTGACCAATGAGAACTCGCGAAACCTGAAAATATACAAAAGAAAGTGTCACAAAATAAACTCGATTTTATGAATTTTGTAATACTAACTATTTCTATAGGTATAATGTTACGCAACTCTATTCAAAGATTAGCTATTCGCCAACAATCTACCGTTGCCAAGGCCGCTCCAAGAGCATTATCCAATGCTTACGTTTCTAAGTTGGAAACCAGATGGGAAAGTTTACCAAAGCAAGACCAAACTGCTTTGATAGAAAGTTTAAAGACTAGAATGGAATTGCCATGGCAAGAATTGACTGCTGCCGAAAAGAAGGCTGCTTATTACATTTCTTTCGGTGAATGGGGTCCAAGAAAGCCATTATACGGTCCAGGTGATCAAGCCAAAGTTTTCTGGGGTGTTGTCATTGGTTTAGCTGCTGGTGTTGGTTTATTTGCCGGTATTAGAGCATTCGCTGCTCCACCTCCAACTACTTTAAACAGAGAATGGCAAGAAAAGTCTGATGAGTACTTGAAATCTAAGAATGCTAACCCATTCACTGGTTACTCTCAAATTCAATAAATGCCTTAATCAACTTTACGGTGATACAAATCATAAATGGTGGATATCAAAAAGAATATTACCAATATAAAGTATAGTCAAATTTTATAATCGTGCATTTTTTATCATTTATATCTGAGTTGATTTTACGTAGTCTCTAGATTACTATAACTTTTTTATGAATTCAATATTATATTAAGATATTAGGATATTCAAAACGTAGGGTTTAGTGGTTGGTGTTACTGTTAATGTACAATAATGGAATATATATTTCAGTTATGTCTAAAGTATCCGTATATTTGGAAAAAATCACAAAAACTTTTCTACAAATTACCATAAAATTATAAAAATGCCCTTAATATATTCATCTATTACTTAAACTATAATACAAATGAAAAAAAGAAATAAAATAATAAAAGTACACCGTAATGATTATATTAATCATCATCGGGATTAGGTCCAAATTCACCTTCAAATATTGTTGCACCTTCCTTTCTAATATTTTCAATAGCAACACAATCATTCATCTCCAAGATTTTACTAGCAGTTGGTCTGTCAAACGGATTTGGCTTCAACATTTTATTTACCAACTTGTCTAAATTCATGGAATCCCCATTCACTAAAAATTCAGGTGCAGTTGGTGGAATTAATTCAGCTACACTCTTTGGATATTGGCCCAACTTACTGTGAGTTTGATTTTGATGAATGTTATTGCGCAACGACTGATTTGAGTTTACAATTGAGTTGTAGGATGTTAACGACGAAAAATTACGATTCTGTAAGAAATCACTAATATTGTCACTAGAAAGTTTACCAGCGTCGCTTAAATCACCACTTCTTAATTTCCTCCAAGGTGTGCCATTGTCAGGCAAAATTATATTGGCTGCAATTTCAAGGATAATTAAACCAACACTAAATATATCAGCAAATGGTGTATATATCTTGTCATTAATTAGCTCAGGAGCAATATAATTACGATCTCCTTCCAAATCGAAGTCCTTTTCTAGTATCGGTAATTTTGTAGCTAGTCCAAAATCTCCAATTTTTAACGAACCTTCAAATGTTACAAATATGTTTGCAGGTTTGATATCAAGATGTAAATAATTTTTCAGGTGAATGAACATAACACCACTCAAAATTTCAATAAGAATTTTCCAAATTCTAAACTCATCAATTTTATAATTTTTATGCTCCTCAAGGAAATCAAACAATGTGCCATTATCACAGAACTCAGTCATAATATAATAATAATTATTAAAATTCCAAGCCTCAATGAAATACACGAGATATTCCTTTCCTTCTTCTTGTTCCTGCAAGTTTAACTTTTCGTTATCCTTCACACTAGTTAAGACTCTTAATGCTTCAATTTCTCTCAAGATAGCTTTCCTTTCTGTTCTTCCTAGAACAGGCTTTTTGGATCTCTTAATTGCTAATTTCTGTCCTTGGAAAGAGCATTCATATGCTAACGAAAATTCACCAGAACTAATATATTTTATATTATTGATTCCAAACTTTGAAATAAGATGATCATCAATATGTTTAGGTTCTCTGGACAACTCTGATTGCGGCAAAATTTCATTACTTTGAAACAATAGGTTGGTTGGAGTTGATGGTTCGTAACTGGTTCTCAATTGATGAAATTTAGTATTCAATTTTCTAAACTGAACAGGACTAAAATTTGCAGGCATTGAGTGAGATTTTTTAAATGATTTGGTTGGGGTTTCTGGGATAGAAATGTCCAAATCAGAGCTAGAATTGAGGTCCAAATCGCTATTTAATATATTAGCAGTATTGGTCTTTTGAGAATTTGTTGTCGAAGGAATTTTAAAGAAACTTGATGTAGAATCATTTATTCCAGAGTTATTAGAAGCATTCCTTCCAATTTCAATAGAAGCTTCCAGATATTCGTCATATTCGTCATTGGTATTAGAAAGCACATTGCACAAGTTAGATTTGTTTGTGTTTAGTAGCGTTAACGGATTTCTCTTTATTGGGGTCTCTGGAGGGAGTTTTCTAGATTCCGTATTAATGCTGTTTTTCTTTAGTAATCCAGTAGATTTAAATGCAGTTTGTAAAGGTTTAACCAAATTGTATGACTTATTTTCCTTGTCATCAAATTCGGTGTATGTATTTTTATGAATTTTTGGTTTCTTGTAATTATCTTCAGAATCCTGGTATGCAATAGAAACATTCGAAGAGTTGGAATACTTTCTTGGTTTTGAAGGACTATCAAGATCCATGTCATCAAAAGGATAGAAATCAATCTTACCTGGGTTTGGTGATGATGTGAATTTGTTAAATGGTGATTTATTAGTCGAAATTGTTGTTTTTCTTAATTTATTCGTCGATAGTCTGGAAGTGAATAGCTTTGATGATTTCTTTACCTCGGGTGATATGCTGCCTGGTGAAAACACGTCCCCTGTGGAATTCTTAAATAGCTTGAATCCTTTGGTTTCATGCTTTGACAGTATATCACGTTCAGGGGTATGCTTCTCATTTAATGCTGGCTTTGTAGTTTTCAATTTATTATGTGATGGTGATGGCGACTGGCTGATCAATTGATGTGGTCTCTTAAACTTATTGTGGAATGGAGTCCTGCTTGCAACTGGACTAGATGCATCGAGTAAATCGTTGATTTCTCTATCTGTCAGATTTGATACGTCGTCGTCCTCCTTATGTGGTCTATGGAGAGACATTAAATTTGAATCTATAGACAAATTCAAATACTTCAATGATCTCTTAATTGATGACTGTTGAGAGCTACTCAACGGTCGTTCATGGCCACCTTCTTCATATTTTTCAAAGAGACCATTGGAGCCCAACGCACTGTTTGAGCCGTCATTAACATCCTCCCCGTCATACTTATCATCGTCATCTTGGGTATCATCATATATTTGGGAAAACTGTTCGTGTATATCTTGTTTCAAATTGAATGGAGGACTCTTATTGATCTTTTTCTTCATTGACCGTATAGAGGGACTGGCATTGCTATTGTCCTTTTCTGATGTTATACTGAAATAACTTGATTCCTGTTCCTCGTGCTTGTTTTTCTTTTTCTTGCTGGTCATTATACTTTCCTTAATATCGTCAAGAATAAGACTGTTGAACGAATTTGAAAAGTTGTTGGTAAGAAGCTCTATCAGGTCATTATTAATATATCCTGGCAGCTCCACTCTCTGTTTGACTCTCTTTTTGTTTATAGGCGTCAATATGTTGTCGTAGGTAGTTTGGTTCGTAGAGGCTGACCCTGAAGAGCCTGTATTGCTAGGTGTGTGAGTGTTGGAATTGGCACCCGCTGAGAATGGCGGGCGCAGATATTTCATAGCTAGGGGTTTACAGTTATGTTTTGGTATACTCTGGCACTGTCAATGGCCTGAAATACAGCTAAATATGTATCTTTTTTATGAAGTAGGACTTATATAATCCAATGTTTATTTTTTCGTTCTCAGACTTAATTAAAAAGTAGACGCGAAATGTTGTTGAATGCTTTGTTTTGAGTAAACAAATAATCCCTGTCGAGCGTTTCACGTTTCACATTGAATACGTGGCCGACGCCTGCATTTTCAGTAAAGAATCACCGAGATTTAACGAAAACCTTCCATTGTTTACCTGTAGAAGAACTAGGTATCTCTGACAGTTTACTCATTCTATCGTCTAACACCGTCGCTAGACGAGAAGCCAGATGGATGCTGTGCTACATGGTATATATAGATGTGTGCTCTTCGACTGCCTCTGTTTGCGTAGATTGGACACTCTAGACCACAGCAGGTGCAAAGGGTTTCTCAGTAATTTTACTACAGTTGTAGTTAGCAATGTTCGCAATCTGAGGGTGTGGTGATTTTCTAATAGTGCTTTGAAACTCTTACACTAAAAACCCAGTGGCCAGGCTGGAGGTCAAAGAACTATGAGATTCCCTAGTTATATCGCTTAATGCACGCATTGATAATAAGAACCATGTTTCGTCTATGCAACAATAAATATTTGTAGATAATTTTCTTCTTTTCGTCAAAATAACTTGCAGAAAGAGGAAGTTACCTACTAAGAATTTTTGATCTAACAGTAAACGCGCATAAAATGTTCTGATTTTAACGTAGCTTTGTTTACTTTTCGAAAGATCACAGATAATTCAGGCAAGCACTACAATTAACCTTGGGCTTTACGGGTTTGTTTACTTGATATGACAGTGAAAACCCTTTCCAAAATCAGCCGATAAACGCAACTAATTTGGACATAATCGCCACTACGGGTAAAATAATCAATGAATTTGTTTTGTTTTATATCTCTATGCCATGTCTGCTGTAGAGTAGACCAAAGTAGACTTGAAATTGACCTTCTGCGTCAGATTTAAAGCTGAATACAGAAATCTTAAAATCGTGAGGTGATTTTTAGTTGTACCCGTGCGTCAGTTAAAGTCGGTTTATTGATTGTATTGTTATCTACAATCCCAACCACTCACAATGTACTTCATTAACATAAGAAAAGAGAATACTGAAATGAATGGTTGGTTAAAAATGTAATCCCTGTACCTACATTTCAATTTCATTCTCTCATTGTGAATACAAGATAATGGAAATGATTACAGACGGAATTGAACCACAATAAGACTGAAAATAATTTTTCATTAGAAGCTACCTGCACAGCAATATCAACCTAGAAATTATTTTCTCTGAATAAGTTCATACTAATGCTATACATATTTCTTTACCCTGTCAATCCATTCAAAATTGAATAAAGGAAGGTTCCTCTTTTGAAAATCGTTTCCCTGAAATTTTCGTATTTTTGGATTCGATTTTACTTAATATTCTATTCAATTAGATGCGAGTACAATTATACTTAGAAATGCAAGTGCCATGTTTAACATTTTTAGCTTAATTGAACTTTAGAAAGGTTAAGCATGAGTTCAAAAATGGAAGAGTTTATCAAGAAGTGTGAAGTAACAAGAATAAATAACATTCGTGTGGTTCACTCAAATGACCCATATGATGAAGATAAGGATATTCTCGTGTCTAAAATTGGAGGGGTTCCTTATTGTCCAAAAGGAAAGGAGTGTCAAGTTTATGGTGATAAGCATGCTAAACTATAGCTCAGTTAAACTTGGATGATATACAGAAAAAAGTAGATTTGAAGAAAATTTCCCCGTATTATCCATCCACAGGTATTTTGCAATTCTTTTATACTGAAGAAACATGGGGCTTACTGGATGAAGTCATCGTTATTTACCATGAAAATGTAAACGAAAAACACTTTTTAACTGAAGAAGAAATAGAGATAAATTTGTTGCCCGATTTTTTCCAGATGCCTTATGTCAAATCGGTAAAGATAGATTTCGTCGAAGATGACGAAATATTAAACTTTCTGGATAAAACACATCCTGAATTTAGAAATCTATATCAAGAATATGAAGATTTAAGTAACATAAACAATCACTTGTATTCTAAAAGTGACTCAAAGATAGGTGGTTATGGTTTATTTGGGCAAGGTGATCCATTAGAATACGAGGAAATCACCGATGAGATCATCTTGCTTTTGCAATTGGATACGGATGATGAACTTGGAATTATGTGGGGTGACTCTGGTACAGCAAGTTGGCGTATCGAAAAGAAATATCTCAAAAACCTCAACTTCAACTTGATTCACTACACTTACGATTATTAATTTTAAGATTCTATGATAAATGCACCGATCTATGTAAATGACCGTAATACGTATAGGTAGATGATAATACACTACTTCGCCGTAACATGTTGTTACTTCTTTTGAATCCAACCAACACTTAAATATCCCCTGTATTTTACAACATTTACAAGGGTAGCGTAATTTATATTTCTATCGAATACAAAATTAGAACCCCCTACCGGTAGTCTGTAAATAGTAAATATAGCTGAGTCCCTTTGATGTAGAATTATAAATCGTAGGGTAAATTTGACGTCTAATACTTACGGAAACGGGCTGGGGTTTTCTAAAGACCCGAGTGTGCATATTTGCATCGTAGTGCTCAATAATCAATGTATTATTGGAAGCTTGTTGAGTTATTTTCACACATAGAGCACTACCCATGTAGCAAACGAAATTAAACTTTAGATAAGCCCTGTAATTTTGACGCATGCGCTAACCACTTTGAATATCCCAGAGCAGCCAATAATATCTCGCTGCGTTTGTACTCTCTACGCTGCTCATGATTATGTCGCACATAATTACACCATCTGTTACTAGGATAAAAAATTTTATATGCTGGGATGCAGCTGTCTGTCAAAAAAAAAAAAAAAATTCGGCCAGCTCAAGTACCGATAACTCCCTTTCTCTGCCTCCAAAAACAAGACCACGTTTCTGACTACCCTAGTGTTGCTGGTTACAGCAGCTTTGGCAGTTCAAGAAATTGTATGCGCTTACAGGGACCTGATTTAGGTAGTTTTTCCCACCTACATTCCTTCTTCAAAATCTAGTCAACCTCACTTAATAGCCATTTATGCCGTGCTCTTATACATCACCACATTAACTGATAAAACTTTTCAGGAGCCACATTGGGACATCGGTAGCAACAACTAAGTCGATGTGCGCTGGACGTTGCGTAATTCGTTAGTTCTAGCGAGTAGTTTACGTAACGAGGTCACATGTCACCCCTTTACGATTGCAATCCGTTTCATTGGTTGGAGCGTTTATATGGCTTTGTCTATATACAGCATAAATCGCGCGGGTCATTCCACCACCTCAAAAGGATCCACAATTTCGGCTCTAGCTCCTCTAAGATTATTAATTCAGACTTCAACATTGGCTGAAGATCCAATAGATTATTGATTTCCTAATTGGGCAAATATTATCAGCCGCAGACTCATCCTCTTTCTGATTCGTATAATAGTATGCTTTTGACAATGAACAAAAGTAATACTGTTTGTCGAAAGTTTTCTTTAAAAAAGTACTCATTCTTTAGTAAGTCGACGTTAAAGTGGTAATCTTCACAATATAGAATAGTTTGTTTAAGCGGTCGTAACCTCATGTATTTTACAAAATGTCAGATTCACGAAATAATGGAGATATGAAAAGAATAGCGGAACAGACGCTACAAAAGTCAGAATCAGAAACAAAGCATCTAGGTGGCACCGAAATTGTGTCGGAGGAAAGCACTAATGACCTCAATGACAAGGAGTCAAAGGTGGGAACAAATCTGACTGCAGATCAGGCTGCAGAAAAGATACACCAGATAGGAGAATTCGTTAAGATGAAGGAAGTCAAGCATGGGGGAGTTGTGAATGAGATCACTAATAATACAGCACAACAAACAGTCAAAAAGTCAAAAAAGAGTAAAATAATAGGGAAAGATGTTGACAGTCAAGATAGAAGTGATATAGCACATAATAATGATGAAAATTCGCCCCAAGATGGACAACAGTGTTCCAACTGTGGAACTACTAATACACCTCTTTGGCGTAGAGCACCAGACGGCACCCTTATCTGTAATGCATGCGGTTTGTATTTGAGGTCTAATAATACACACAGACCAGTTAATTTAAAGAGACCACCTAATACGATAGCGATAGCTAATGAAGAAGAAGGCTCGTGTAAAGGAGATGGAAGATGTAATGGTACTGGTGGTTCTGCTGCGTGTAAAGGGTGTCCAGCCCTTAATAATAGAGTTGTTATAAAAAAGGAGGCACCGAAGTCAATGCCTGTGGTTACTGTAAATGATAAACCTGATGATCCGTTGGCTATCGCTTGTTTCAATTGTGGGACTACTATAACACCCTTATGGCGTCGTGATGATACCGGAAACACCATTTGTAATGCATGTGGTCTATATTATAGACTTCATGGCTGCCATAGACCTATTAAAATGAAAAGGAGTACAATTAAAAGAAGGAAGAGATACATATCTCAGAATAAAAAAGAGGAAGAAAATACGTCACAGACCCGAGACGAGACACCATTCAAAATAGAAGGAAGTGAAGAAGGTCAAAAGGCTGTACCACAAGAAATTCCAC
This sequence comes from Schwanniomyces capriottii, assembly GCA_032927745.1. NCBI lineage: Eukaryota > Fungi > Ascomycota > Pichiomycetes > Serinales > Debaryomycetaceae > Schwanniomyces > Schwanniomyces capriottii. The sequence continues at coordinate 811,154 of JAVSEF010000013.1, read as the reverse complement.
TGATAGTTAGCGTCTACCCTCCTTCAAAACAGCCAACTAATGCTACAAACATGTTGGGTCCAAGAATTCATGCTTTGCCTGTCCAATATGGTCAATATACTGATCGTCGTTTAGCTAATAATGGCAACATACAACAACTTCCATCCGTACAACCAGCGATGCGTACCTTATCGCCAATGCCCATCACATATAGATCATTACCTCAAGCATATACGCGACCAATAACGCCTCCAGGCTATAGAAATGAAAATCACAACTTAACTCAAAATATTCCTAATATGTTGAATCCGATTCAGTTACCAGCACTTAACAAAACTCCACCCTTTGGGGAGCGTCCGATGATTACTGGTGCAAGGGCATTCGGTTTAACCACACATTCTAATCTTAACAGCATCCCTAGACCTCTCAATGACACCGCCATTCTCCCAAGGTCAGAACCTCTTACTAAGGGGCCGGATAGTAGTGGGTGCTGTAGCAAGAAGGGCGAGCTGTCGACATGTTGCGGTTCAAGCGAAGCAAAGAAAGCTAAAATGCCACCTATTGTTATTGATTTTACATCCAGTTACCGTCCAGGTTCATCGCTTTCTGTCCCATTAAATAATCCTAAGCAAAACAAGCGAATGACTGGAGGTCAATCAATGTCTATAGGAGGTCTTCTTAATGACAAATAATGGTATTAAAACATTTACTGTATATAATTATTGAAAATATTGAAGTATCACATAAATTAGATTTCCTTTTCTTGCTTAATTATTCTTCTGTAAGAATTTATATAATAGCATATTTTTTTGGATATAAGTCGATTTAGTTATAATTGGTATGTGTTAGAGTGATGGGGATCTAAATGTAAAAGTCGCAAATCAATTTTTAAACTAAATATGCACCATTCTTTTCTCGTCTGAAGTAAATATTCTAGTAATATCACTCAAAGTGTATTCAATTACTACTTTGACAAGGATGCAGATAGGATAGGAGGTACTGACAACAAAAACTTATCATATCAGTTCATACTTTTGATACATATATGAGAGTCAATTCCCTTCTAAGGTAGTTTTAATTAAGCTATATATAAATGTAAATTACTAGAAAATTCTAGTTTTTGAATCTTCTTTTAATGAAGTTTAAGATTGCATCATTTTCTTCTTTTTCCAAATCGTTACTTTGCTCATCTACAAGTTCTTTGTCTCTAAGGAAGAATGTGAAGAAAATCAATGGAATGCATAAGCAAATACAAACAATCATTAAAATTCTTTGAACGTATTTGTATGACTCGACAACGCCATCTCTAGCTTTAGTTCCCATGGCGTATTTTAATATAAAGCTCATTGGCGATTTATAAGCCAAAGTTGCCAACTCAGTATCTCCTATATTCTTCACGAGCTGTACATACATATTATGACTCCAAATAGAACTTGCAATTGCTGAACCGACTGCAGAACCAATGAAATAAGTGATGTATCCTAATGCAATGACTGTAGCCATATGTTCATGAGTTGTACAAGCTTGCATGGAAACAGTTGTAGGATATCTGAAAAAAGTAGTAACAAAACCTATTAAACATCACCAGCAATAATACCTGCCCTTGAATCTAATCCACCTCTATATTTGATCATAATACCAAATGCAATCATCCAGATCAGTGCACCAAAAATGATAAATCCCTTTACCTTACGGACGTAAACAACAATTAAACCAAGTGGAATTGCACAACATGCGGCAACAAAGGCCGTTAAACCAAATATAACAGTTGCAGATTTATTGCTTTCACCGACAGCAACGATCAAAACTGTATAGATATAACTAGCTTCAAGAGCAAAAATAAGCTCGTAAATAAATGAAATAACCAATGCACTCCAAATACCTCTATTCTTCAAAAATTGGATAGGAGCAATTGGATCAGGAGAGAAACATTCAAAGCCCACGAAAACAAAAAATAATACAAAACCAACAACAAAAGGAGCAATGATATATCCTTCTTTCCATTTGTTGGAAACACCTTCAGCAATAGTTATAGGAACTAAGAAACATCCACAGGCAACAACTAATAATACTCCAATGATATCCAATCTGATGCACAAGTACTTTATCAATCCAAAGAAGCCAAGTTCCTGGTATTTGGTCTTTTGAGTTTTGAATTCTCTCCATTCATCTGTCTTTCCTGCTAAGTACCTCATATGTAACATACAGCATACAAGTGGTAAACATGATAAGGGGAAGATAAATGCCCACATACCTACGTCCCATGACCAGTTTTGTTGAGGATTTGCAGCCTCAGTTATTTCACCACCAACCCAGGTGTTAATAAGGTAGGGAAATGTAGGAACAAAGGTATAGAACAATCTCCATTTCATGGAAGAGAAATCAGAAAGAATGAACAAAATGACAGAAATGACTCCCATATATCCAAATTTGTATAAAATGGCTCCTCCGGCATAACGTTCAACATCATGAGCTTGAGACTGTATAATTGTACCAACGACATACGAGACAACAGAAACAATAAAGATTTCTAGACGACCAAATACATCAGATAATCTGGAGTAAATTGGTTGTGCTGCTGCAGATGTAACAGAGGTAACGACGGAAACAGTAGTAAGTAAAGAATGCTCAGCATAGGCTGAAGTGGCATAACTCGTAAACACATTTCTAGTTTTCGCATCCAAAGAGTATGCAAAACTGATTAAAAACACTGAGGACAAGAGAATGGTCTTGTGAATCCAAGTGTCCCATTGCTTGGCCAAAATTTCTGCTTTTCTGACACCAATGGATTTTTCTTCGAAAGACACACTTTTGACACTTTCATTTGCATACATCTTTTTTTCCTTAGCACTCTGCTTTTCAAAGTCATAGCTGGACTTTTCATCCAGGCTATTTCTTCTCTCAATTTGAGGATCCTTAATTTCATACATAGTAAAATCGACTGATATCTAAATCACAATCATCACAAAGGCTAGAGACCCCATTATATATTCCTTGTGGAGCGAACGAAAACAAGTATGTAAGTCTTTACCAATGAAAGACACCGTACATGCATCTGAAGCTACATTTACAATTTCGAGCAACAGGGAACCAAACAATAAATCCTTCCCAATTCTTCAATCCAGTCAAATAACCCACATCTATTCAAGGCCCATCAATCTGATAATTTGAATAATTGCGGTAGCCTTCACATAATCCTCGTACTGTTGCTCGTAAGACCGGTGTGCATGGACTACGGATGCAAGTCCGTCTGCCCAGAAAAATAACCAGCGAACTTAAGATTGATCAGATAATCAGTATCCCCCCCCTTAAAATGTGGGTATTTTCTATTTTCTGGCAGAACCAGAAATGACTCCGGGCACAATTTTCACGTCTAGTCTATGTAGATTATGTAAGATTAAGACTACCGGTTTCATTCGGCATTTGTTCTATTTGAATGGCTTCTGATGGTTAGAGCATTCGACGCAATATGCAAAAAATCCTTGTACACGGAAATAAGTATACGAGATTATTATAAACTCCGCAAGAAGCTGAGACATGCATGATTCACAAGGCCAACTTTAAATCTACGCATAGAATATAGAGAACGAAAGCACTTCGACATTAAGCAATGAAAGGACGTAACATATTTTGAAGAAGGACTGTTTTAACCAAAGAGTATGACATCTAGAATTTTCAAGACCTGGAGAAAATAAACGTTTAATTTCAGAGATGACATGATCCTTAGAATGGTCTTGGCAACCTTAACCTGGAGACAATACTTCCTAGGATGCATAAATTAGTAAGAATGACCTAAAAATTTTGCCCGAAGATATAGATTGAAATGCCGATCTCGTTCTAATTTTTCATTTCTGGCACAAAATTCTTGGTACTACCTGCAAAAGGATGTTATTTTACAACTAACGGCATAGTCAATGTGAACGGTATGTATTACTGATTTGTCACCAATAATCATACTTACTTGGACCATGGTAAGTCAATGTTGCATATTTTCTGCCATTTTTTTCTTAGCACATGTATTCAATATCTGAGACAGATCACTAGTGGTTGAGGACGGAAATGCTATAGTCAATTATACATCTGCAAAAAATATTGGCATCGACCAGAATGGTTGTTGAATCAATCCGCAACAACTGTGAATGTCATAATAATGCTGCGGGTGGTTCGTTGTTCGTTTATTTGCACATTAAAATAGTTGAACTACTGGTGCTTGCAGGGTCAAAAGTTTGATATTTATTAGTCGAGGTTAAAACTTTACAATAAGGTTTATCAGCATCATATCATATCCTAATAAATGGTGTTATCACAGTCCCATTTCTGGCATTGGCTTTGTGATCGTAATAGGTAAATATCGCTGTAAGTATTAGATTAGAAAGCGACTTGAATCCTTTAGAAGACTTTAGAAGACTACCTCCCTAACAAGAGACACGTTATATATTTCAGTCCTTAACTTTGTTGACAACCCCAAGCTCCGATACATAAGGGCATAAAATTTTATTCTGACTTAAGTGGAGTAATCCACTATGTAATCGATATGTGTAAATTCAAGCTTAGCCATATCGATCCAAAATTCCGATGATCGTACAAATGTGAAATGTGGTGAGCTTATATTTAGAATTTACATATTTACATATTTACATATTTCTAATGAATTAATCGAATTATGACGTCCATAAAAACGTCTTATGATCGAACATACTCTATCAGTGATAATCATGAATTGATCACTTATATTATTCCAGATTTTAAGGCTGTTTCATACTTCAAAAAAGAGTTCTCGGCGAGTAATGAATTTCATATAGTGGAAGAGTCTACCTCATCCGGCTTTGATATATACTTAGTGGAACAATGGTTAAGTAACCGTAAGATAGGAACAGTTATATCTATGTTTACTGGTAATCAAAATCAAAAAGTCTCAGTAATAAAGTTTACCATTTTAAAGAAACAGACCAAGTTGTATCCTATACGGTTTCAGGAGTATTTGAATGAACAAATATTAAACCAGGCAACTTTAAAAAAGATGGATGATACTAATTCCCATGAAGATAGTTCTAAGGTCCATAATCTGCTACAAAATCAAGTGTTGTTTGTTACGAATATTGCTACACTTCCCTCGGATTTGAATTTGATTCCTCTTCCAGATGGAGACTCCAAAATAGTAGAGGAAAACTTTATTCTTAATTACAATTTGAAGAAGCTACAATGTAGTGGTAGATCTTTATCTTTAATAAGTGACAAGATAACAGATGCGAGTGAAGATAAATTTAGACAAATGTACAACATATATTCTCCAGATATACCCATTAGATTTGCAATAGAGGAATTGATAAATATTATACAGATGGGATTATTCTATTTTGATTTATTGGATGCGAAGTATTGTGATGGGTTGCTTTGCAATAAAACTGAAGAAGCTATTATGAATTGGTGGAATTTTATTGGTTTGCCACATTTCAGCTTTAAGGCAAGTACTAAAAATGGTATCTTACCTTCAAGTACAGTGGCAGCTATCATTGGCCTCATATTAAGTGTAAAAATACGTCTTCAACTTGTTGGTGGATGTGATGTCCCCAAGGATGCGTTTGATTTTGAAAATTTTATGATATCCATTGGGCAATTCCAAAAGCAACATAAATTGGAAAAAAGAAGAAAGCTAGATCTTGAGACTTTAAACAAGTTATTTGCAGTAACTAATGCGAAGATTCTTCATGATCCTAGCAAAACAAACCAAAATGAAATATATGAACATGATCCCTATGATCCGAACTTTTCTAGCTCGAGATTGCTGAGTATATCATTATCCAATGTCTATCCTAATCAGACTAATTATAGCAATGCACTGTCAAACAGAAAAAATAAGAATTACTATAGCAAGGAATTGAAAAAATTTACAAATGTTGTGAAGAACACCGTTCAAGACCGTATTAATATATCTAATATTGAGGATGACCCATCCAACTCAATCTCAACACTGAGACTTAGAAGTCGATTAGCAAAACTTGCAGATAATATAAGCCCCTTAGATGTTGAAATATTGGATTTAGAAACTTTGGTAAAAAATTACATAGTTGGAAAGACACTTGTTAGATTATGGTATGGTGTGGGACCGTTCTCAAATGATCCAAAGGTAGTAAATGGAACAAAGAGTAGCCATAGACATCGTCACAGGATTCAAAACAACAATCAATATGAATTTGTAAGCTTTAAAGATAGAATAACGAAAAATCAAGGCACTTCGAATTTAAGCGAGTATTCGTTATATTCTAGAGGTCTTCATAAAATGAAAGCTGGATTACAAAGTACGGGGCTTTTATCTTCAACACCAAATCTGAGTAAGAGAGATGTTTCACTTATTTGTGAAGTGTCTAATGAATGTGCAGATGAATCATATTTAAATGACCCATTTATTGGTATTGAACGATCAAAACAAAAATTCTCTGATGACATGTATTGTTCTAATGCCCCATCTGTTTGCAATGATATTAATAATGTCCTAACGAAAATTAACGGTGGAATGAATAGAAGAAATTCATATCCAAGTACGAATAAGCATGATAATCTAAACGTTATGGAATTTAAACGTAATGAAAAGCTTTTTGATGTAAGTCAAATAAATCAGAAAGCAAAAAGGCAGAGAAGCTTGAGTTTTTCATATTTAGAAGATTTCATTCTTCGTTCAGATCAAAAGTTTTATATCGCCGAGGCTATTTCATCAACTCATTTGAAGACTATGGATCAATTAATCAAATTCAATTACCTCAAAAGAGTATATAATGATGAAATTGCTACCAGCCATAATCAAACAAACCGCACATTATCGACAGCATACAATCAATTAAATTTTGAACTTTTGAAATTCACAAATCTTTATAATCAAACAATGAATAATAAATTTAAAATTATAGATGAAGATCTATCTGAGAAATTACAGTATGATATTAATGAATTAACTGCTACTACTGATAGACTTACCTATGAAAAAAGAATTGTTACCAAAAGATTAAATGAATTGGAAGAGAATTCAAAATTGTTAGAGTTAAAACTTCATGATCAATGTGAGAATAAACTTACAACAATTATTGAGCATTTAGTACACCTGAACAAATTTAATAAAGTGTTCAATACTATTGAAGAACGTGATGACATAATCTTTAAGTTAACTGGTAAAGACTCAAAATCGTTGGTTCTAAATAAATTACACACACAAAGTGATGGAATTTCTCGAATCTTTAAATTGATAGTGGTCTTTCTTTATGACATTATCATCTTAGTTTTTCTGTTCTTCAAATTTGATAAACGTAATATGAATCTTGATAGAATTATGCAAACTTGGAGGAAGGTGGATCCAAATAAAAATATTATGAATAAAGCATATGATTGGATTGATAGGGAACCTTCAAAGGATATTGTATCTGAATTGGTGGAAAAGTAAGGTTATGAGTCTGGCACTTTTTGTTTTAAGGTGTATTCATTAAAAAATACATTAAATAGCTTAATTAATTTATTTAATTCTTCTTGGAATTCTTTAGTCTTCATGATTTTGTTTTCCTCTTCTCCTTTCGCTATTATCTTATTCAACTGAAGTTCTAATTTGTGGATATTTTGAAAGAGATTGAATATATTGAGATCTAGTTCGTCAATTATAGTATTAGAATTTTCTATCGTGTAACGAGCAAGCTGTAACTCCATGTCGTCACTCAACATACACCTTGACACAGCTCTAATTGAGAGATGTTCTTTTATCTGAGCATAAAGAGATTTATTGCTGGCTATCATTTCAGAGAGCTTCTCGGTGATCAGATCTTGTTTCTGTATTTCCATTACTAAATCCAACCTTCTCTTTTCTAGCTGTTCGATTCTAGCAGATACACTATCCTGTTCAATAATATCTTGCCGCCTTTCTTTGGGTTGTGCTTCAAACTCTTCGTATCTTGAACTGGCCAAGTTCCTGAATTGTCCACGTAACTCATATGCACGGAATTCTGTATTCTCCAACTCCTTGTCTATCGAATTGACAAGTTTCGCTATTAACTGTGTATCCTTGTTCAGGCCCATATCATTCACATTAGTTCCCATTTACAACGTTATTATTATATTTAATATATCACATATGATTAAGATTGTATGAGAAAGTCGGGTAATAACCAAGTTTCAGATCATAACAAGTTTTAACACGTCTCGACTATCAAATTAAGCAGTTGTGAGATTACATCGATATAAAGGTTTTAGTCCTATTAAAATATACTATAAAGAGAATATATCCACAATGGTTACAATTGGAAATGCACATGATGATTTGATTCATGATGCTGTATTGGATTATTATGGTAAAAGATTAGCAACATGTTCTTCGGATAAGACGATCAAGATTTTCGAAGTGGACGGCACAGAGAATTATAAATTGGTAGAAACATTGAGTGGACATGAGGGCCCAGTTTGGCAAGTAGCCTGGGCCCATCCTAAGTTTGGATCTATTTTGGCATCTTGTTCCTACGACGGAAAAGCAATGATTTGGAAAGAACAACCAGAAACACAACAGTGGTCAGTAATTGCGGAGCACAACGTTCATCATGCTAGTGTAAACTCAGTCAGCTGGGCTCCACATGAATTAGGTGCTGTTTTATTATGTTCCTCGTCAGACGGTAAGGTTTCAGTAGTTGATTTCAATGAAGATGGTACCACTTCTCATATTATTTTTGATGCACATGCCATAGGTGTGAATTCCGCCTCATGGGGCCCAGTTTCTGGAGCCAACTCCAAGGATCCAGCCACATTAAAACAATTACGTAGATTCGTCACCAGTGGTTCCGATAATTTAGCAAAAATCTGGTCATTTGATTCATCTAAAAATACTTACGTCGAAGAAGCAAAGTTAGAGGGTCATACTGATTGGGTACGTGATGTCGATTGGTCTCCTTCGATCTTAACACGCTCTTATATTGCTACAGCTTCCCAAGATTGTACGGTCTTAATTTGGTCTCAAGATAATAATGGAAAATGGCAAAAGCAGCCATTAACAGAAGAGAAATTTCCAGATGTATGCTGGAGATGTTCTTGGTCTTTCTCTGGTAACATATTAGCTGTTTCAGGAGGAGACAACAAAGTTAGCTTATGGAAGGAGAGCTTACAAGGTAAGTGGGAATCTGCTGGAGAAGTTGATCAATAAACAATCCGTCAAGATGTAAGTATATTTTTAGAGAATAAAACTAGTGTATCATAATTTATTTTTCTTGATTATATAGTACGTTAAATAATATCATAATTCATTAACAACGGCTTCGATAATTTTTTGGACATCTTTAGAAGCCTCATTAGCAGATTCCAATACTTCTTTGTGTGAAGCCATACCTTCATGTAATGGTTTTGGGTTCTCGGTGAGAGCATCTGGCGGCTCGTCCCCACATCCAGCATTGGTTATTAATGATAATGCCAATACCCTCATCCCAGAATGACGTGCAACTATTACTTCTGGGACTGTGGACATTCCAACGGCATCACCACCTAAGAGTCTAATCATTCTAACCTCTGCTCTGGTTTCAAAAGTAGGTCCCGTCACAAACATATATGTCCCTTCATATATATTTCTGGTAAGCTTCAATTCTTCCCTTGCCTTAGTAACAAACAATTTTCTTAAATCATGATCATATGCATCTGATAATGGTTGAAATCTTGGGCCAAATTCCTCTAAATTAGGACCTAATAAAGGATGGTTTCCAGCTAATCCTGGAAAGTTGATATGGTCTTTAATTATCATTAAATCGCCAGGTTTGTATTCCTTATGACAACCACCAGCAGCATTTGTAACAATAACTGTTTCAACGTTTAATCTATTAGCTACGCGGATAGGAAAAGTAGTTTCTTGGAAGTTATACCCTTCATAAAAGTGCAAGCGACCAACCATACAAATAACAGGAGTCCTTTTATTTCCAATTAACCCAAATAACAATTTTCCCGAGTGACCAGGAATAGTAGAGCTTCTGAATCCTGGAATTTCGTTATAAGGAATTTCAACTCGTAGTTCAGGTAATATAACATCCAGAATTCCTCCTAAGCCAGATCCACATATTATCAATACCCTAGGGTTGGCAATCGCTGGTTGTGCCTCTAGAATATAATGAAGCTTTCTAGTAGCATCGTTCACTAAAGATATATACTCAGAAGGACTGAGATGTGATGACACCATTCTATTTAAAAATAAAAAGATCTCCTTAAAGTTATTCAAGACGAAGGCATCTTAGAAAATGTGATCTAAAAAATTAGCCCGATGCGGGGGTCGAACCCGCAGCCTTTTGATCGCTTCTCTATTAAGAGTCAAACGCTCTACCGATTGAGCTAACCAGGCCAATTGATGTTTTTGTTAGAGATCAAGATGTTATAAGAGAATGGTAAACGTGCCGTGACACGTGAGAGCACTCTAAGAGTATAACACATCATACCACTACCATAAGGAACAATATAAGGAACTAGACTAAGTAGACGTAGTTAGGTATGAATAGGACTAGCTAAGTATTTAGATAGTATTGATAATAACTATAAATCACTTAGACTCACTTAAACCCCAACACAACTCTTACACTTGGTAGCGCCGCTAGGAATAGATTATGGATAATCAGGTACGTATTAACAACATTTTAGAATCAGCAAAGAGATACACCTTTGCTGGAACTAGAAATGAAGGTCCAAAGGAAGCATTACAATTTGTGCTAGCCCATGAAAAAAATTGGTTTAGTTTGAAAAGATTAGGATATATACAAGATCTAACTTATGCTCAGATCTTTACACAGGGACTCACAGGAGATGCACTTCTCTGGAGATGTAACGAACAAGATCATGATTGGACAAACCCGCAGTTAGAACATGGAGAAGCAGGTACGGAAACCTGGTTCAGACGCTTTAGAACTACTTACATACCACCGAGGTATACGGAAGACCTTAGAAGAGAATTGTATAATCTAAGGGAAGCTGGAAACATTATGAAGTACGCTAACGAATTCCGAACTCTAGAAGCTATGATCGGAGGTTTGCCACGAGAGATAGCTGACAGTTTATTCATGAATGGGTTATCACCAGATAATCAAATGAAATGTGAAGAGATGGCTAATAGAGAAGATGTTATTGCCTACCTCAGACGCCAGGAGGATAGGAACAAACAAAACGTACTGAGACATCAAGGAACACCTTATAAGAAGAATAATACGACTTTTAAGAAAAACTACTACAAGAATAACAAGAATGGAGAGTCTGACACCCATAGAGAAAAGAAACAAAAAGGAAAATGTTTCAAATGTGGAGGTGATGGCCATTTCGCAACAAGTTGCCCACTGAATGATAAGCAGGGGGAAAAACGTCCGCAATCGACGTTAAACTAAGTCAATCAGTAAAACCACAGTATGATCATAGAAAGAAGAGTGATACTAAGAAAGATCAAGATAAAACTGTGAAGAGCAAGGCTAGGAATGAACAACCTAGAAGAGAGTCAAAGAATGACAATCACGAAATTAAAATAGAGCTGAGAGAACTTATTAGATTTCAATGGAAATTTAAAGAACTAAAAGAGAAGATTCCAGTGGTAGTAGATACTGGATCTATGGTAAATATAATCCATGAAGAATTGGTAAAGGATATACCAAAAGGATGGATAGAAAGAAAATACATTAGAGGTATTAACGGAATAAGATCACGTCCTATAAACAAAGGAGTTGTGTTAAATCATCCAGAAGTAGGATCGATATCATTTTGTGTTCATAAGGATGGTGATCAGGAAGCTCTATTAGGAATGCCTGGTATAAATCAAATGGGATTAGAAAGAATTCTAGAATTACATAGCAGAGCGAGTCAAGGAAGATCGCTAAATGAAAAGAATAAAGAACCAGAGGCAGAATTGAAACTGGGAAATAAAATACCAGACGAAACAACAGGAGAAGTAGAAGTGAAACTTGTCTCCGCCGAAGAGATGACTAAAGAACGTCACTCAGATTGGCAATGGATGGTGGTAAAGGCACCACAGGAAAAGAGCACAGAGGAATCAGAAAGCGAATTTGGTTCAGAACTCAGAAAGGAGCTCGTAAAGGAATACGAAGCGGTATTCGATGTAGAAGAGATGGGAAAAGATGATGGTATAGGAAAACCAAAACTTAGAATCCCAATAAAAGTAGGTAGTACACCACCTGCAAGATCACCCTATAGGTTAGGACCAAGACATCGAGAAGAATTAGATAACCAAATGGCAGAGCTTATAAGGAAGCATTTCATAAGACCAAGTAATAGCCCATACAGTGCACCAGTATGCTTCACACCGAAGAAAGACAATAAACTAAGAATGTGTGTAGACTACAGAGCGTTAAACGAGCAAACAATTAAAGACAAATATCCACTCCCACACATAGAGGATCTTTTAGACGAATTAGGAAACCTGAAATATTTCACTAAATTGGATTTAGCTCAAGGATATCACCAGATACCTGTAGATGAAGAAGATAAACATAAGACTGCATTCACAACGAAGTTAGGGTTGTATGAATGGAATGTAATGCCATTCGGATTATGTAACGCACCGCAACTTTTCAGAGATACATGAATAGAATTTTGCAGCCATTAATCAGGAAATGTGTTATTGTATACCTAGATGATGTACTCATCTATAGCAAGAACTTACAACTGCATCGTAATGATGTTAAAAGCGTGTTTGACATCTTACACGATAATAGATTAGTTGTAAAAGCACTGAAGTGTGAATTTGCGTTGACAGAAATGACGTTTTTAGGACATGAAATCTCTCAGGAAGGAATAAAACCTGGAACAGAGAAGACTCAATCTATTTTAGGTTGGAGGACCCCAAAAAATGCAAAAGAGGCTCAGAGGTTCCTCGGACTTACAAACTATTATAGGAAACATGTTCCTAATTATCAACGAGTCGCTGCACCCATGCAAGTATATGCTAATGGAAAAGCAGAATGGGGGGAGATGCAAGAAGAAGCATTCAAAGAAATGAAAAAGATATTTACGTCAGCACCAATATTGATTACACCGAATAAAGATGATTTTTATGTTGTCACAACAGATGCGTCAGACGAAGCAATGGGAGCTGTTATTGAACAAAGAGACCCAGCAACAATGGAATTCAAAGGAATAGTTGCATACTTTAGCAAGAGTTTTCAGGGAGCTCAGAAGAATTATTCAGTGAGAGAGAAGGAATTCTTAACCATAATAGAAGTATTAAAGAAATACAACCATTTACTCGATGGACCACATTTTAGGATACAAACAGATCATCAGTCATTAAAATATCTTTTGAAACAGAAGGAGTTTCCCGCAGGAAGAATTGGAAGATGGATGACTGCTATCTCAGGGTACGATTTTGACATCGAGTATATACCAGGAGATAAAAACACTGCTGCAGATGCACTTAGTAGGAAAGATACGATATGCAAGATAGCCGAAATGGTAACGATAGAGACACCATTCCAAACCGAAGAATTCTTTAATGAAGTAAAGAAAGGATACAAAAACGATCTGTATTTCAACAGTATGGTAGATATGTTAACTGTTTGGGATCCAGAAGAACCAAAACCTAAATATCTAAGGCAATTTGAACTTGAAGAAGGTTTATTATATTATCAGATCGCATTTGAGACAGATGGATTTGATCGAAGGCTTTGCATACCTACAAACGTAAAGAAAAGAGTTATTGAAGCTTGTCACTCAGAAAGTACCGCAGGACATTTTGGAGAATTTAAAACCACGACAATGATAAGTATGTCGTACTATTGGCCAAAGATTAGGAAAGATGTTAGACTGTTTATTAGAAAATGTTATATTTGTCAAACTACGAAGCACTCTACTCAACCAAAAGCAGGATTGTTACATTCGTTAGAAGTACCTACACGAAGATGGGGATCAATCCTGATGGATTTTATTACGGGAATCCCAAAATCGAAAGGAGGAGAGAATTCCATACTAGTAGTAGTAGATAGACTTACGAAGAGAGCACATTTTATACCGTGTTGGAAAGACATAAAGGCAGGAGAACTCGCAGAGTTAATAATAAAGGAAGTGATTAGATATCACGGACTTCCAGATCTGATAGTGTCAGATAGAGATAAATTATTTACAAGCCAAATTTGGCAAGAAATGAATAAAATGCTTGGAGTGAAATTAAAAATGTCAACACCTATGCATCCGGAAACAGATGGACAGACGGAACGAGTAAATGCAATAGTGAATCAATTATTAAGAACATTAGGATACGAACAAATACAGAATTGGGTACAATACCTACCAATGTTAGAATTTGGATATAATAATAGTGTACTGAAATCTATTAACATGACACCATTCTATGCGGATTTAGGATGGCATCCTAAAAGCATACACTCAACGTTTACAAATGGACCAGCAGGACAAGTGAAAGACTGGTTACAAAAGCTAAAAGCGATAGAACTTAGAACGATAGATAGTATAGCTGAAGCTCAAAGAGAGAGTGAAATTAGAACGAACGCTCATAGAAGACATGAGAGTTATGAAGAAGGCCAGTATGTATTAATACATCACAGAGCATATTTTGAGACTGCAAAACACTCAAAATTAGTACCAGTATACTTCGGACCATTTAAAGTCGTTAAGAAAATATCAGAAAACGCTTATGAGATTGATTTACCGAGTATATCAAAGAAACATAGAGTGATTAATATAAGTTACTTAAAGAGATACAACGAAGGAGATGATCGTTATCCAAAAACACCACCAAGAACAGAAGCTGAATTTAAAGTAAGAAGAAACGAAGTTATTGCAATCGCAGGAAAGTTGAACAAGACTAATGAAATAGTATTGTCATTTCAAGATTGCCCACCAGGATCAGCTGCAATTTATCCTATAAGTTATTTAAGACACATTCATCCCACAAGAAGAAAAACATTAGAAGAACGGTTCGAGCAAGACTCAAACTTAGAGAGCGAAGTTCAGTTGGAAAGGGGAGAGTGTTAGAGATCAAGATGTTATAAGAGAATGGTAAACGTGCCGTGACACGTGAGAGCACTCTAAGAGTATAACACATCATACCACTACCATAAGGAACAATATAAGGAACTAGACTAAGTAGACGTAGTTAGGTATGAATAGGACTAGCTAAGTATTTAGATAGTATTGATAATAACTATAAATCACTTAGACTCACTTAAACCCCAACACAACTCTTACAGTTTTGTTAGTATATGTTCCTAACAGTACCTTCAACTGCAAGCTATACACTATATAATTCGCATTTGTTGCAAACTCTACAAGTTTACTTTTAGAGATCAGTTTTTCCTGTTGTATCTAATTTATATACCATTATATATAAATATATTACTGTTTTCTGATTATATAATCTCTGAGAGTTCATCTAAATAAGAATTAAGGACTAAATCTAACTTAAAGCTCCGTAAGTTTCCTAACAGTTTTGAAGAGCTCAAGAGTTCAAGAGTTCAAGAGTTCATGAGAGAATACGTTAAACGTGCTGTTCGTGAGAACCCTCTGAGTATAACCATCATACTACTACCCTTAAGGAACTATATAAGAAACAAGACTAAGTAGAATTATTAAACCAAAAAAATTTCCTCGCAAAGTAATACGAAAAAATATCCAGCCTATCATTAATTTAATTTAAGGACTCTTTTGGAAATATAAGTGTATACTATAATTTAGAGCCGATTTTAATTTAGTGAGAATCATGTTATACATAGGTAGTTTAAAGCTCACACAATTAAGAATCCCCCCTCCTACAAATTAATGTTCTTCAAGATGGATTAAGATATCTGTTTAAGTTAGATTCATCTTAAAGATATTATCATATCCTAGTAAAATAGACAGACAGGTTCAAGACAGGATTATAGAAGTGGAATGTACTTTTTTTCGATTATGTAATGAGCCTGCGACATTCCAAATGTATTTATGGGATTTTGCAACCATTGATAGGTCAATGCATGATTGTATACTTACAACACCGTAACGGGAAATTGGGATATTCGTTAAGAACAGACCCATAGTAAAAGAGAAGAAATGCTTTTTATTTGAAAAGTAATAAATTCAATTCTAAGGAGATCAGAAAACAACCGAAAACTCATTATTTGAGACTATTTACACTTGATAGATTGTTTTATTACCAGATAATCTACCTCTTCTGGATAAATTATAATGCTGAAAAAACTATTAACTTGAGTTCATTTTATTCAGACTTACGTTGACCCGAAGAGAATTCATTTAATGGATACCAGGGGATTGAAGGAGAAGGATATAATTTGATATAAACGTTAAGGGCCATTAACTTCGATATCAAATTGTATAACTGAGGCTCAGAGAATATTTGAAATCGGAACGAATTTTCATATAAGGATTATGAGGTTGAAAAGCATGCACTATTTACACCACTCAGTTTTATTTCTTTATTTTAACATTATTTACATAATTCACACAATTTAGGAAAGTTTAGATAAATTGGTGTACTTCAAAAAATAAAAATTGAGTATAATATAACCCATAATGAATGTCTATATATTTTTGAATATCTTTGATTCTCGGAATTAATTGAAATCCGTCAAAAATGTATAAAAAATAGTGTATTTGAAATAGCTGATAAAGATTTGTTAAAAAATGTTAGAGATCAACATGTTATAAGAGAATGGTAAACGTGCTGTGACACGTGAGAGCCCTCTAAGAGTATAACACATCATACCACTACCCCATAAGGAACAATTTAAGGAACTAGACTAAGTAGAAGTAGTTAGGTATGAATAGGACTAGCTAAGTATTTAGATAGTATTGAGAATAACTATAAATCACTTAGACTCACCTAAACCTCAACACTACTCTTACAAAAAATAATTGTAAGATTGGCCTGGTTAGCTCAATCGGTAGAGCGTTTGACTCTTAATAGAGAAGCGATCAAAAGGCTGCGGGTTCGACCCCCGCATCGGGCTAATTTTTTAGATCACATTTTTTTCCAAGTGTAGTATAGAATGCGAAATTTAGAAAATAATTTATATTTTTATACGGCGTTCACTAAGATCTGAAGGTAAGTTCTCTTTTCTCTAGAGAACTGAGCGGTACATAAAAAAACTACAATTTAAGATCACCTCTGTATAAATCCTAACACATAGGACAATTGTATCCAATAGTATATCACAAGTGATAGAGACATATGTTCTGCCAGTTGATTTCACATGGCTGAACTTCTTTTAGGCAACCCAAGCTTAACAAAGGGAGCATTCCTGAAAGATTTGTGTTGCGCAGCGCATCCAAATACGGAAGACTGTTAAATGTTTAAAAGGTTACCCGGCGTAATATGTATAGTTACCCAGACATCTAGTTTAATATATATAGGCCGCAAAATATGTTATATTATGCAATTCTAATTCATAAGATTATATAAAACAGAAATGGCCAAGCTTTCTACTAATTCTATTCATGGTGCTGATCACTTGTCAAGGGTTCCGGATGTCATGCCACCTATCAACATTACCACGACTTTCAAATATGATAACGATCCAAGCAAATTGAAAAAGATTCAAGAGCTTGATTCTGATTTACCATTTGAAGATCATGTGTATGCTAGGGAGACACATCCAAATGCTTCCATGGTAGAAGAAATCATTGGAAAGATGACTGATTCATATGCTGTTGCTTATTCATCAGGTCTCAGTGCTTTCTTTGCATCTTTGACTTATTTCAATCCAAAAGTAGTTTCTATTGGTAATGGTTATCACGGCTGCCATGAAATCTTGGATATATTCAAGAGGAATTGGGGAGTCAAGGAAATTTCTTTGGATGATGATTTCAGTCAATTGAATAAGGGTGATATTGTTCATTTGGAAACACCAGTAAACCCAGATGGTATTAATTTTGACATAAGCCACTTTGCTAAAAAAGCACATGAAAGAGGGGCTCTATTGATGGTTGATGCTACATTGGCTCCTCCTCCTCTAATGGATCCATTTTTATGGGGTGCTGACATTGTTATGCATTCTGCCACGAAGTACTTTGGTGGTCATAGTGATTTATTAGCTGGGATCTTACTTACAAAGGATAAGAATGTCAAAAATGAGTTAATTAAACAGAGGATTCTGATGGGTACTATTATTTCAAATTTGGAATCTTCTTTATTATTGAGAAGTTTGAGAACTCATGAATTGCGTGTCATGAGACAATCAGAAAATGCAACTAAAATTGTTAAGTTCCTTGCGGATAATAAAGACAAATATCCCCAAATTGTCAGTATTTCTCATGGATCATTACAATCAGAAGATTATATCTCTAAACAAATGCCAAATGGACAGACTGCATTATTTTCTGTCATCTTTTCAAGCGAAGAGTATGCCAAATCTTTTCCTTCAAAATTGAAATACTTTTTACACGCTACTTCATTAGGAGGGGTAGAAAGTTTAGTTGAATGGAGGGCTTTGAGCGATGAAACAATTGATCCTCGTTTAGTTAGGTTCAGTATTGGTGTAGAAAGTGTTGATGATTTAATTGACGATTTACAGAACGCCTTAGTTTAGAACATTGATTTTATATATACAATTTTTATAACGTGGTCAACCATTGTAAAAAATTCTATTTTGTATTTCATCAGCGATATGTAATAACTTGATTATCAGTAGAATTTTTTGAGTAAAACAAATATGTGAGGGACGAAGTTCCTGATCAAAGATTATGAAAATATTATAAAGTCAAGTTAAACTTATAAATGATCAAGAATCATTGTTATTGTGATAAATATATAGTTTCTCCGTAGAATTATTATTCGTTTCAATCATACAATATCTCTGAATCAGTTAAATGGTATTACTAAATAGTGAATATTTTGCAGCCGACTGCTCATCAGGCCACAAAGTTTTTTCGTTCCACCAAGTAATCTCATCATAGGACTGGCATTGAGAGGAACCTCTGTTCTCAAGGGAAAAAAATCATTCTCTATCACTTCCCAGTTACAACTGATTTTTCCATAATGAGAAACATGAAAGGTAGAATATGAAGTAATACCAGATTCACGATTTGATACATTCTGTTTCTTGACTTCATTTATCAATATTACGAGATCGCATCTTCTTTACACTACTTAAAAGTGCTAGGTCCGATTAAGTAATTAATAATATATCAAAAACAGCTAAAGATATGAATATTTTTGTTGGAACCACCCTGAGAAGCTGGGTAAGACATAAGATCATCATAATATTAAACACACTTAGTTGTTAAGAGAATATATTTCTGTATTATATTTATTAAATGCTAATGTAATACTTTGCAACTAAATTTCGTTCAGTTATGAGATTCTCCTCTAATCTAAATTACTCAGAAAATCTATCTATTCTATATATGCAAAATAATTATAAGTATTAACTTCTGTTATGCGTGTTTATAATCTGGTCTTCGCTATCAGTTTTGTGCTTTGCATATTCTTCCATGAGATCATCATTTGAGTAAAAGTCAGTATTTGGAGTGGAGTTATTGTAGTCCTTTTTGACATTTTGCCATGACGTCATCAGTGTAGTTGTATCCAATCTCGAAGCCTTTGATATTTCTGGGGATGATAGCGGGTTGAGATCCTTAGTAGCAACCAAATGGTCCATCTCATTGTCAATAAATGTCTCAGAACCGTTATTTGGGTCTGAATTTAGAATATCTTGATAAGTATCCATACCTCTTTCTGATGTGATTAATGGAGAAGATGGCATATTAACAACAGTTGCTTTCTTATTAAGTAATTGAAAATTTGATGATTGTCTCAGAGCAGTTGTGAATGTCCTTAGTTGAGGAAGGTTCGGATGTAAACTGTTACCTTCATCTTTTTCGCTCTCAGTTTCATCCTCATTTGATTTGGAATCACTTGGTGTCTTCCCATCTTTTGGTGTTTTATTATCTTTAGGAGTTACCGTATCTTTGGGCGTTTGATCGCAAAATAAATCATTGATCCATTCATTATGCCCTAATGGACTTGATTTCCCAACTTCCTGATTAAAAGACTTTACCATCATTTTCTCAAATTCTATCAATTCTGATTTACTAGGAGATTCGCCAATATTTGAAGGGGGGCAATTTTCCTTATCCTCCCCGTCTTCATAGAGATTGATTACTCTCGTATTTGATTTAGTGGCCATCATTGGTGGTGAAATACCTTGCTGATCTTGTGGAATAGGATCAATATCAGTAAGAGGACCTCCAAAATTATTCAATTGATTCATAAACTCATTTAAATCTGTGCAGTTAGGAGTTGATTTTGAGCTGATAGGACGTTGTGGATTATAGTTACCATTTTTGTTATTATTATGGCTGTTATTACCCTTAGCATAACTACCGTTTCTGAGAACTTTGTTCATTAATGACGAAGGTTGTGATGGAGTAACAAAATTATGATTAGGTGACGATGAGAATTGGCGTCTATTACTATCCGTATGAGAAACTCTCAGATCATTTGTGCGATTGATATTATCATAATTTATCACATTATAAGACTTTTCACCCAAGTAACTAGTAAAATTACTGGTCTCTTTTTGCTTCAATTCCTTATATTTTTGTTGCTGCAAATATTTTTTTACTACTCCTTCTGGTCTCATGAATCCTTTGTTTCTCAAAAACAAGTAGCAGGCATTACATAAAGGACCAAACATACCCTCATAATGCTTTTTATGAAATTCTTTGGCTCTATGAATAGCAAGATGATTAGGATGGAATCCGGTTTCAAAGTATCTCCAGTTTATAGAATATGTAGTTGCACAATTACTGTTAGTACAGACTAAACCATGTTCCTTTGGTAATTTGCTATGTGGAATAGTATATGTCTTTTTACTATCCAAATCTTCCAAATCTGGCAAAGACTGGAATATATTTTCAGAATTGTAGGCATCTGCTTGCGGTGTATAAGGAGTTTGATTTTTATACTGACTAACGTCATCATCATCATCATCATCATTCTCTTCACCTTCCTCTTCAATAGGAGGATTTGTTTCTCTATACTCAGTATCATCAGTAGTATCTGACATTTCTTCATTTATCGGGGAAGAAATCATTATCGGGGCTTGTACCATTGATCTGGTTCTAATAGCTCTTTGTGGCTCAACAGCAGATCGCCTTTTCAGAGGATTATCAACCACTTTTGCTTGCAAGAATGGAGCCAGTTTAAATCTATCCTGAACACTTTTGCTATCATATTTCGAAGGAGCATTAGATTTATCTGCATTGATAATATTGAATATTTGTTGGTTATGGGGGTTGTAAAATATCGGAAGAGATTTAGTTCTAGTAGCTTTGACGGCAGTATTTGAGGATGCTTTGGTCTTCATCTTTTTCTGTATATACGAGGCTGGCTCTGCTGGTCTTTTCATAGATTCATTTTGTATAGTCTCCTGTACTAGTTCCTGAGTCTTTTCGATTGTATGTAATTTGAGTCTGATTTCAAGAGTGAGTGATGATGTATTAGATTTGTCACCAAAGAGGTAACTGGCTGAGAGGTTTTGACAAACCCTGCCTGGGATTAAATGTGGCTTCGATGAATTGAGAAGACTGGTCATCACGCCATTAGAAACAAATGGTTCTTCTGGCTGTTCTGTGATATCCTTGTAGTAAACAGCATAGTCTTCAGAGCTAAGCTTGAAGTTCTCTGGCGAGCTCTTCAAGATCTGATGTGTACAGCTCTTCAAATCAAAGGCCCCCAATGTTATAATGTCTTCCTCTTGTCCCTCGTGGCTCTGCATCAACGGTATCTGGGCTATCTTTACCGAATATTGTGCCTTAGATCTGGAGAGAAACACAGTACTGTTGTCGTTGAAGGAATACAACACCTTGATCTGCATTCTTTTGAACGCCTCTTCTTGGTTGGATTCCATGTTGTATGCGTCCTGTGTGACTCTGATTCTAACTCTAACTTATGCTATTCTGTAAACGCTGTGAAGCCCGTGTGGTGATATATATCTTTGTTTATTCTTGTGGAAGCGTTTTGCTGCTAATACTCGTAATGTTTACAACAGTAGTATATTAGAAAAATGTAAAAGAAAGAAAAGATATATTCTTTTGAACTTGCTCAACAACAAAAGTTCTCACCTGGTTTCGTTTCACCTGCTATCGCTGTGGATTGGTCTCTTGATGAGACTGATTGTTTACAACTTTTGCACTCGAGTTTGGCGTTTAGTGAATCCAACGCGACGCGAAATTTGGTAGCGAAAAATTCATTCTAGTTACTGTAGATATCTCAGTGCTTGCTTATGTACATTTCTCTATATATTATTAACACTAACTCTATTGGACGGTTTGTTTAATTACGACACACATTCAAAAGAACCAGATCTAGTTGTAAATACAAATATAATCTAATTCAATCTAATCCCACAATGGCCTTTATCTCTTTCATATGACATTGAGCGATGGATCTGGCTTGATCAGTACCTCTCTTGCAGACCAGATCAAGATAGTCCACATCGTCCATAAGCTTCCCAAAGAGATGTCTCTTTTCTCTAAATTCTTCGACGATCAACTCGATTACATGGTCCTTGAGCTGCTTGTGGTCCCTAACCCAGGCGAGGTCGTCGACAGTGTCCTCTATCAGTCTTTCGGTGAGCCCAGAGACGATGTTGATCAAGTTAGAGACACCGGGTCTCTCTACAGGATCGAAGTACACTTTTCCTTGAATTGAGTCTGTGGTTGCCTTACGGATCTTCTTAGAAATTGTCTCTGGATCTTCGGTAACGTAGACACACGAATTCTGATCAGCATCCGATTTAGACATCTTCTTGCTAGGGTCTCTCAAGGACAAAATCTTCTTGGATGGAGTTAAGAGGGTTTTGGGAAAAGGAAAGTAGTTTGTTTTGTAGGTGTGGTTAAATGTACTGGCAATATTACGGCATAATTCTAGATGTTGACTTTGATCGTCTCCTACAGGCACATGTGTAGACTTGTAAATAAGGATGTCGGCCGCTTGTAATACTGGGTAGCAAAATAAACCTGTCTTAGTCTTACCTAGCACTTCCTCATCAAAAATAGTGGCTTGATCTGATTCCTTTGATTTCAGTTTCCATTGGGTCATTCTGTTTAACGCTCCCATACTAGTTAAACAGGTTAATATCCAATTTAATTCGGCATGCTCTGGGACACTAGACTGATGATACAAGATAGCCTTCTCGGAATCAATACCTCCAGATAAGATACTAGCGATGGCCTCATGTCTATATCTCTTTAGCACTTTTGGATCCTTGGGCACCGTGATGGCATGAAGATCAGCTATACCAAAGATGTACTTAGAATTCTGAGATTCGGTTTCCGATATAGTCTTCCAATTCTTTATGGCTCCCAAATAATTTCCCAAGTGGATTCTTCCTGTTGGTTGAATAAGCGAGAATATTGTTGAATTTGGAGGAAAGTTAAGGTTATTTTCTTGTATCGTACCCTTGGAATAGTTCCGAGTAGACTCTATCACAGCTTGCTTACCTCTAAAACACTTTATCCCTCTTAAACCTCTCATAGCGCAGGGATTAGTCTAATATGAGGTGCTATTTAGTAAAGTGAAAATTATAGATTAACTTTGGTAGTGCATGATTCATAAATATTTAAATATATCTACTATACAATTAACTATTCAGATAACGAAATGGCTTAAACTAGCCAATATACCAGTTCCCATTATGTTGGAAATTAAAATAAAAAGCATGCCAAAATAATAGTAGAGTCAAACTGATATCATTACAAGACAGTCTCTCTTTAAGCAGCTTCTCCCCCCTGTTTATTTTCACTTACAAAGCCACCGACAACGTTGTTAATATCTATTCCATTAGAAGTCAATCTCTTTTCTAACTTCATAGATTGTAATTTTCGCCATCTGTCCAATTTGGAACATTCATGCAATTTGAAACCAAATACTTTAGGCACGTAGGTTTCCTTTGAGTGTATAGGTATGACTTGTGGGAAGTTCTGAAAGAACATAGCAGGAAATGAAGAGCCAAAGTAGGCACCATCGACTATTGAGTGTCTACCTGACTTCGGGTTGTATAGATCTTCACATTTTGCGCAATACAACTTTACAGACGATAGTCTAGGTTGGTCATGGAGTCCAACAGGCAATAATGGGTGTAATTGGCAATGGACTCTAGGACAGTATCCAAAGTCTCCATTTCTATACTTTTCGAACATCTTATTCAAACCTCTTGACGTCAATATGTATCTGGCATGTATCAAGCCGTACAAGATCCTAGCGTTGTGTTCCAAGGCATCCCTATGCTCCTCAGGTTGCAGCTCTATGTCCGTGATGTCTGTTATTATGTCTATCAATACAGGCAACTTGCTGACTTCTTGGTTCAAGCCTGTCAAATTGAATCTATCCCGAATGTACTCATCATCGATATCACAAAAGTATTCGTTTCCCTTAATTCCTAAGAACAAATCTATCCAATACTCTGTGAAGTCAGAACTAGAGTCTGTCACATACTCTTCGTTTGCCATATTTACTGAATAGCTATTACTGTGATTGTTATAATATAGATGTATATGTATAGCCTGTTTTCCAAGTTTGAAATTTTCCTGAGAATTTTGCTGTTCTGTTTTGTGCGAGGTGATTAACTTTCAATAACATTGGAAACATCATACAAGAGGAGGATCAGCATAGAATATGAGGTATCTTAGGACCCCGAAGGTGCTACACAATGGCGAAATACATTCGATAGATGTAAACAAGGATGGTTCTAAGGTAATTACCGCTGGAAACGACAATAAAGTTCTCTTGTGGAAATTGCAGGATTTGATGAAGATGGTGGACCAATTGCCCAAAGATGAGCCACAGACAGAGAAGGTGAGGGAGCTAGACATGTGTGAGCCAATTGGGACATTTGAGCTTAAAGGTTCTGAGATAAGCAAGGTAAAATGTTCCCCCACAAACAGTGATTGTTTCGTGTCAACTGGAATTGACGGAAATATATACATGAGCAACATTAGCACCAAAGAAACAAGACTAGTGTATACGGCTCAAAAGGATCAGGACCAAAGCAGAGTTATAGATATAACTTGGTCGTACGATGGAAGGCTAATTGTATGGAGTACGGTTGATGGTAAGGTTCATTTGTACGATACTGCAAAAAACTCATACCAAGAGTTGTCCACGCTTTCTCAAATAGACGAATCGGTTATACAGAGAAGTTTAGCATTTGATCCAACTAACAACTACTTAATCACTTTAGGCGACGATACTGTAATTTATCTATACCAATTTTGCTATGATGAAAATCAATGTTACCAATTTAGACTAATTAATAAGATTACAAAATTAGTGAATGAAACGTCAGCGATTGTTCAGTACAAGAGGATATCGTGGTCTTCAGATGGAGAATTTGTGTCAATACCGACAGCTAGCAAGAATTCGACTTCACTTGTATCTTTGATTTCAAGGTCTAATGACTGGGAAAATAAAATCAGCCTAGTGGGCCATGATTATAACTGTGAAGTCGTAAAATTTAATTCAAAGCTCTACAAGTCTAGTGAAAGTGAAACAAACATATTTAATATCATAGCGACGGCAGGTAGCGATAAGACAATAGCGATTTGGAATACTTCTAAAGAGAACCCAATTTTAATCTTAAAGGATGTAGTAGATAAAGCAATTGTAGATTTAAGTTGGAATAATGAAGGGAATTTTTTGATTGCTGCATCGCTTAGTGGACAACTCCTTTTACTAAAGTTCGAGGAACACGAAATAGGCACTGAAGTTGGACCTGAAGTATATAAAGAGCTAGAAGTTTTTAAAACTCAATATGTAAAGCCATTACATTACAAGCCGGAGACAGAACAAAATACAAAAAAATCAGGCCCTCAGATAGAGATATTACACCAGAAGAATTCTATCCCAATTGAAGATATCGGGAAAAATGATGCTAAAGAGAATATACCAAATAACGATGAGCATACGGAAATTCCTCCAAAGGATACAGAAATAGATAATAAACCAAAAGGTGATATCGTACCCGAAATCCCCTCTTCATCATTTGTTAAGTCTAATGGTAATGATATTTTGCATTCTGCAATGAATAATAGACAATCAAAAACAGTAAAGGCTATAAAATTGAAACTCCCAAAACAAGCTCAAACATCAGAAAAACAAAAGGTGACAACTGTAAATGGTAAAAAGAGGGTTCAACCTACGTTGATCTCAAATAATGGTTCATCAGAGAATCTGAAGCAAAACGATACAACACCAAACTTGAAGACTGATGGATCATCATCTTTTAAATCAACGATGGAATTTGATAGGCCATCATATTCAGTAAATGACGAATTCTTCAAACAGACCAAACGGGTCAGACAAGATGATAACGGTAACACCAAGAAGCTTAAACGTGATTTAGAGCCCATAAAATTCATTGGTTCAGTAATTCAAAACCCAAATACAACATTTGCTAAAGTTAGACTTTCTGCCCCCAAAATTAAAATGAATTTTCAGTTACATAGTAAAGATGATGAAAATCAAGTAATATTAGATGTTAAAAATGGGATAGGAAATGAAACGAAACCTTCCAGACTTACCTATTTCAAGAATGAAAAGCCTATATGGAGCGATTTTGTTCCAAGATTTATTCAACTTGTAGCGGAAGGAAAGCTGTTTTGGGCAGTCACTACAGCTGAAGGCCAAATCATCATTTATTCTCATAGTTCTGGTAAACGGATGTTACCTCCCTTTATTTTGGGATCTCCAATATCTTTCTTGGAAAGTTATGGGACATTTTTAATGGCAGTAACGTCGATTGGAGAACTTTATGTTTGGGATTTATCAGATTATAAAATACATCTAACAACATCAATTAGTCCGTTATTGGATTTACCCTCTAAATTCCAAGAAGAAGGTCTCTCAAAGTCGGACAATATTACTATGTGTGCAATAACGTCTAAAGGAATACCTCTAGTTGCTCTTTCAAATGGATCGGGGTTTTTGTTCAATAAGGATTTACAAATCTGGCAAACTATTTCTGAATCTTGGTGGGCATTTGGATCACACTATTGGGATAGTAATGATACAAAGCTTTCAAATATGCTGATATCAAACATCATAGATAATGAAGCATCTATAATAGATATATTAGAACATAAGACGAATGAAGAGATAATCAGGAAATCGAGGTCTGGTAGGGGAAAATATTTTAACAAGATTTCCAAAAATATGATAATGAAGGAAGGGTTTGAAAACTTAGAAAATACCATTTCCCTCAGCCACTTGGAAAACAGAATATTATGTAGTGAGATTCTTGGTGATAATATAGACTTTAAGAAACACTTCACGACATATGTTCAAAGACTTTGTGAGTTGGGATTAAAAGCAAAACTTTTTGAAATTTGCTCTCAACTTTTAGGACCAGAATGTGACGATAAAATTGGTGGATCTGGAGCTACCAATACGTGGGAATCAAAAATATGTGGCCATGACAAGCATGATTTACTAAAAGATATTATATTGCTATGTGCAAATAACAGAAGTTCACAAAGAATACTAGTACATTTTGGTAAGAAAATGGGAATTTTTGATGATACTAATTCTCATTTAGTGTAAATTAATATATCATATATACATGTGTAACTATAATTTATATACATTGTCACTATCCCAGGACTTTGCCCCTAACAAACCATTCACCTTACCTTGCTCATTATGAACTAGATCCTTTTCTCCTGCTACATAGGAAACATAACCATCTGGACCACATACTAGTGATAAACTTGCGTCCTTTTTCGGCATTTTAGATGTTGCAATGGCTTGCTCAATTGCTGTATCGAATCTTGCGACATTATAAGTTTCTTTTGTAGAGTTACTCTTTGAATCATCTGCATCAAGTATATCCATTCTAAGTTTAATTAATTCTTTAGATTTGTCCAGAGATTGTAATTCGACGTCGTCAAGGCGCTGAGGACTTAAATAATTGAATGGAGCAGGTTTAGTGATATCCTTTGACGATAATCTTGATTTTGAAACTGTATCGTAGTGATAGTTTATTTTTATTCTATCAAGTCTTTCTAAGAAGAAAATAAACCTCTCAAGATTCTTCAATTCACCAGGCTTCCTAGCAGAATAATGGATATTAACAAATCCTCTATAAGGGTTTCTGGAAAGTAACACCTGAAGTATCGGAGCAATACCAGTTCCAGCAGCATAAAATGTAATATTATCAAATTCAGGCAAGTTGTTTGCTTTTATAATTCTCTGGGAGAAATTATCAGGTTCAACTTTAGATGGTAAATCTCTAAAGATTGGTCTCTCATAATATTGCTTTAATGGGTGATGTGGAAATTTATATTCAACACTAGGACCTCTTAATTCAATTTCATCACCTATGTCTTTGTTAACAATGTATCTAGAAACTTCCCCATCCTTATACTTTTTAACGTACAAACACATCACACCCTGCTTATCACAATCTTCACCATCATTATTAATGATTTTCAACAATGGTTTTCTTTCACCTGATCTAGTATATTCTGATTTCAAAAAGTATAAGGGGAGAGGCGTATATGCTCTAACAACCATAATATCTGGTTGTTTGACATCCACTGACCAAATTTTGTCCCCGTTCCATATGGATTTATTAGGATAGTCTTGTTGGTAAGCATACTGCCAGAACTTGAATTTGGGAGTAATTTCAATAAGATAATGATCTTCGTCTATTTCTTCCTTGTGGGTGATGATAAAATTATGAAATTCTTCGGTACTCAAGATTTCCTTACTTTGGGAGCCTGATTCTTCATCGAAAAACCAGACACTTACTGTATATGCTCCCCAAGCCAATACAATAGCAGTCAATATCTTTGGGACATATCTTGACCAACGTGATATACTAGTTGCTTTTTTAGCCTTGGAAAATTCGTCTTCATTTGGTAAGCCTGGATACGAATATGTCAATCTTTCATGTCTTAATTTGGGAACGTAGGGCTTGTTGTCTTTCTTTAACAACTTTTGAATCTCATTATTGGAATCTATGGGAGATGGGGCAGCAGATGAAGTAGTTTGTTTTATCTTAAAAGTTTGAATATCATTATTCTTCTTAGCTTCTAATTCCTTTCTCTCCGAATCCTTATCTTTACTAGAATAAAACCGGCCAGAATTTATTGCCAACCTGGTACTTCTGTAGCAAGTACATCTACTGTTACCTATAATTCTTGTAAGAAACATACTAGATTTTGACAGATCTTAAAGATACATCTAAATTAAAATTATCTCAAAAACTGAAACTTGATGAAAAATTCAATTTCGAGCTTTCCTTTAATACATAATAATCAGGAATAATGGTCAATTTAATAAAATCAATAAAGGCTCATACAGATAAAGTATGGAATGTTAGTGTACACCAAACTTTACCGTTATTGGTAACAGCATCTACCGATAAAACTTCAAAAATCTATAAATTGTCGTTGAATCAGAACTTTCCTCTTGTGTCTACTTTGGAAGATACCCACAAGAGATCAGTCAGATCAGTGTCATTTAAGCCACCATTGGATACTTCAGTGGATGACTTCTTAGATCTCCCAGCTTTAGCAAGCGGATCTTTTGATTCAACTATTTCAGTTTGGGGTATAGACGAACCTGACATTGAGGTGGACGATATTGATCTTATAAATAACCAATCAGCAGTTTTAACGAACCCAAATAATGAGTGGAACTTAATGGCTATAATTGAAGGACATGAAAACGAAATCAAATCTGTGGATTGGAATTACAGAGGAAACTTATTGGCATCTTGTTCTAGAGATAAAACTGTTTGGATATGGGAAACTGATCCAGAAACCTTAGAAGAATTTGAATGTATATCAGTGTTGAATGACCACGAACACGATGTGAAACATGTTGCTTGGCATCCAAATCAAAATTTATTGAGTAGTAGTTCTTATGATGATACAATAAGGTTGTACAGACAAGATACTGATGATGACGACTGGTCTTGTGTTGGTATTTTAAATGGCCATGAAGGAACTGTTTGGTGCTCTAAATTTGAAGATCCAAAGAGTCCCCTTGCTGACGAGGAGAAAATAAGATTAGTGTCTGTAAGTGATGACTTAACAGTTAGAATTTGGTCAAGCAGTAATGAACAACTCCACCAAAGTAATGGGTTACCAAGCTCAATAAAGCACACAGACGAGATGACTTGGGAACAAGATGCGATTCTTCCATCAGCACATACACATACAATCTATTCTGTCGCATGGTCATCTAAAACTGGTAAAATTGTAACTGCTGGCTCAGACAGCAAAATTGTTATCTACGAAGAAATAGATAATAGTTGGAAGATAGAATCAATTAAAGAATCATCTCATGGTGTATTTGAAATCAACTGCGTCACCTGGTGTGTGTTAGATGACGGAAAGGAAGTAATTGTTACAGCTGGAGATGATGGATGTATTAATATTTGGGAACCTTGAAAATACTAAATATGTATCTATATGCATAAAATGTAGAGTAGTAATAGATAAGATAATAACACAACTTCTTAAAATATAAGACCCACGATGATGATGAACCCCATAACACCTAATAAAATTAGCAAGCAGCAGAACATTCTTCCACCTGACCTACGCTGGTATCTTTCTGCTCTTCTTAATTCATTATCAGCACCTCTAACCTCAGTGCTATAATTAAACAAATTATTCTCAATGCTATCTATCTGGAACTGCTGTTCATGAATAATAGACGATAAGTTCGAAAAGATATCATTGATTTCGAGCGTATCCTGTTGTATCCTGTGCACCTCTCTTTCTCTTTCTTCTATTTGTAATGTTTGCTCCTCTAACTGCTCGGCATTTATAGGCTCATATGCGATCTGGACTTGATCTTGTTGTAGATTATGGCTGTTTTCCAGCAAGGAGGAGTTTGTGTTGTCACTTACCCGTACCACTCCCTGGAATAACTCAAACTCATTCTGACACTTTTTAAATCTTACCAAACTATCTTTTGTCAATCTTATGAGTAAATTCTCCTTCTGTCTAAGATAGTTTACCACCTCAATGTCTTCTCTCTCCATTTCCACCAGTTTTATATATTTAGTCATTTTCTTAATATTCGTGTTTATCGTTTTAAACAACTCAGTAATTCTTGACAGACCATCAGTTATTTTCTTCCCTATTTCACTCTTTTCTGCATCAGATGCATTGGAATACTGGTTCAACAACTTCTTTAGTTCCACAAGGTGTTTCTGATTAAGCTCCTCCAAATCGTTATCTATCAAACAAGATGTACGTTCAAATTCAGGAAAATCCTTATACTTCAGCGATAAGGACTCGTCATTTCTTTCTAAATCATTACCAAAATAACCGTTAAATGACATTTCTCTATTCTAATCTCTGGGCCTAGTATATATTATAGAGCTTACAATGGCTGGGATATTTGATAGTTATAAACGTGACCTCGGTTTTGCGCCAAATCGAGTTTAGTCTAATACTAACAGTGTTGGAAGAGACAGAGTGAAAAGTACAGTAATATGGATTCTAAAACGTAAACGTAAGCATAAAATTAAACATATATATTCTAAAATATCTATACATCCAGAAAAATCTAGACTTCTTGTTCACTTAAGAACTTTTCACAATCTAAAGCAGCCATACAACCAGTACCAGCAGAGGTGATGGCTTGTCTATATCTTTTATCTTGAACATCACCAGCAGCAAACACACCTGGAACGGAGGTTTCAGAAGTACCTGGAGTGGTTAAAATGTAACCGGTTTCGTCAGTCTTGAGTTGGTTGGCAAAAATTTGTGTGGCTGGAGTGTGACCAATGGCATAGAATAAACCGTTGACTGGTAAGTCCTTGGTTTCTTTCGTCTTGTTGTTGACGATGGACAAGGCATTCAAAAGCCTACCGTCACCCTTGGCTTCGGTGGCTTCAGTGTTCCACAAGATTTCCAACTTGTCGTTGTTCTTGACTCTCTTTTGCATGATGGTGGAGGCTCTCAATTGGTCTCTTCTGACCAACAAGTAGACTTTGGAACCATACTTGGTCAAGAATAAAGCTTCTTCACATGCAGAGTCACCACCACCAATGACGGCTAATGGCTTGTTTCTGAAGATAGGGACAGCACCGTCACAAACGGCACATGCTGAGATACCTTGTTGCCAGTAGGTGTCTTCACCTGGAAGGTGCATTCTCTTGGCAGAGGCACCAGTGGCGATGACTACGGCGTCGGTGGTGATAGGCTCGCCGTCTTCGTTCCATTCAGTCCACAACTTGAATGGTCTTTGCGAAAGATCAACCTTGGAGATAGTTTCGGTGATGATGTCGGTGCCGAATCTGACGGATTGTTCTCTCATTTGATCCATCAAGGTGGAACCGTTGATACCCTGTGGGAAACCTGGGAAGTTTTCGATTTCGGTTGTGGTGGTCAATTGACCACCAGCAGCAATACCGTTGGCCAACATACCTTCGTACAACGTTGGCTTGATTTCTGCTCTGGACAAGTAGATAGCAGCGGTGTGTGCAGCAGGACCGGATCCGACGATAGTGACTTGATGATGAACCATTCTGTTAAATGATTTGTATAGTAAACCTCTATTAAAATATCTATTAAAAGTAGATGCTAGCATAAACTGATAAAGAGTGAGGAGGAAAAAACTCAATATTTATAACGCTAGCTAGATTTCTAATGATGGCCGATCTAGACTAATTGGTGAGAAATCAAAAAAAATCTCGATCTCAGCACTACCCACGATTAGCAATCAGATGGCCAAATTCGATATGTCAGCCGCTAAGAGTGGTGTGTGGAGTATACAGTGTAGACTAGACTGTAGAGTGTAGTAGTTTGGTTTGTGGTGTCTGTAGAGTTTGTAATATATATTGGTTTGTGATGTAGTTTGGGCTAGAATTTAGCTTACAGCGTTCTCAGGCCTGAGCCCGGTCTGTATGACGACCGTTGGAGAACACAGTTTACGTTAGTATACGACAGACTATGACTGCAGGTGGTTTCGCTCCCATCGGCCAAGCCTGTTGCAACGCTACAGAGAAGGGTTGAAGAGCGGAAATGGTCGTTTGGAGGATGTAGCCATTCCCGATAGCGACGACCGGTGAGACGGCTGGTGGGAGTGGACAGTGGATGGTGGAATGTCCAGCAGTGTGTAGATCAGATAAGATCCTTACACAGGGACTGTGCTGGAGATGTAATTTAGTTGTATATAAGAGTCAAACTGAGACTGTAGTGATGCTGTTTTGTTGGTGATGTCTGGGGAAAGGCTAAATGGCTCAAATGCCGGAGAGATGAGAGATGAGGTGTAGGGTGCAAAATGAGTCTACAATATTAGCATTATTAGATGTGTATTAAAGGCTCCTGGGCCCTATGAAATAGATATACTACAGATTTCGGAGACACTTCTGTCAACAGAACGTGCCTTATAAACGATATCCCGGTGTGCTACAGCTTCAAAGTTGCTGGGTTTCGGGGTATATGCTACGGGACCCGATGGCCCCAATGATCCCAATGACAGTCAATTCAAGATAAACTGGCTGACCACTTCGAGATGTTGGTATTTGGGGTTCAAAACAATATTGCTGAGGAACCATTGTAGCCCCTTTCTGCGTTCTTCGAGCCAATTCGACGACCATATCCATCTGTCGAGACTGAAGTCATCCTTCGGGGGTAATCCTGGGATGTTTGCGTCGCCTGTGATCTGAATAAGTCTTTTTCTGAAGGCATAGAAGTCACTGTATCTTTTGTAAAGCGTTATAGATGAATAGCTTGACTCGTTGATCGTTATTTTTACCGGCCACACAATATATGGTTTTCCTACTTCTCCCTGAATAAGAAGATGATCACCCACTAGCACATTGGATATATGAGAAAAATTGTAAGCTTGCTCGTGGACCTCAGCTTCGTTCAATTGGATAGGCACCGGCAATGCTTGATTGAGCCTACTCAAAGAGTCTCGATGTGGTCTGGACATTCGTATGGAAGAATATCTTTTATCAGTATTTTTGTGAGATTTATATTTCAGAAAATAAAAATCATCAAAATCATCTTGGACAAGCATGGATCCATTAAAGAACAAATATACATATTTCCAAAGACTATCTCACGAGTTCCAAAGAAGAAGGGATATACCCTTTAGAAAAAGATTCTTTATAGGCTACGATTTATCTGGTAACACCTACTGGGAGTTTACCGTAGATGGCAATATGCAAAGATTGAGAAGAAAATTGGAACCATATGAAAAGAAGTTGTTTAAGGCAGACTACTTTAAGGATGTGCCTCCTCAATGGTTGCAATGGTTGAGAAGGACTAGAGAATATCCACCGACTTTGGAAGAGTTGATTAACGACCAGGTAAGACAGCAGA
Organism: Schwanniomyces capriottii; assembly: GCA_032927745.1. Taxonomy (NCBI): domain Eukaryota; kingdom Fungi; phylum Ascomycota; class Pichiomycetes; order Serinales; family Debaryomycetaceae; genus Schwanniomyces; species Schwanniomyces capriottii. Next base: position 776,876 of record JAVSEF010000013.1, on the reverse strand, counting down.
AGATCAAGATATTAGCTGCCCAAGCTGATGAAAAATGGCACATGGAGAAGCTAAGGTTGGAGCAGGAGCAACAACTGAAGCTTGAACAAGAATTGAACAGAGCTGAAGCCGATTCACAAAAGTTCGCCGAAGGAGCAAATAATCAAGAAAAAGACCCATGGGTACAAGCCGATACATCGAAGGATTCGAATCCTATAACAATGTCTTCAATCAAACCTAGAAAATAAATTTCAACCGTATATTATTTATCAATCTGTATTTAGTACCTATATAGTAACACTATTTTTGCATCTTTGAGGGAGTATCTTGATGATCTAAAATGTAATGCAGAAGTTTTTCCTCGACTAGTTTGATTAGCTTTTCGCTGTAATTCTCCAACATGCGATCCGTTCCATTATTATCCGTGGTTGTGTTTATATCATCGGAAAGCTTCATTTTCGAAATGTTGTCTATTAGTTTTTCTTCTGGATTTAATATGTCCATGATACTCTTCACTTTGGAATAAATCTTGGATTTATCTCCAGCTGAAATCTGATTCCTTTGCAAGTATGTTTCAACAGAAGATAATTCATTAAGACATCTATCTAATTCGTTATTTATGACTGGAGATGGGCTTCTGTACTCTGAACCTTTCCTCAAATAAGGTCTTCCTGGTGATACATTGGAAGCAGATGATATATTTGAATTGGTTGTGTTCTTCAGTACAAATGCATGCGGTTTCACAGGCAGGAGTGATCTCTGTAGAGGTCTAAGAGGAGTTTTTGGCTTCGTTGGAGACGCTTGTTTCTTATTGTTGTCAATGCCATTTAATTTATTTCTAGCTTCAATTCTTTTTAATGTTGCTGCTGTCAATTTAGGAGTAGGGGAAGTCGGGGTGCTGAGAGGCGAATAAAGCTTATCTGTTGAATCAGGACCATTAGAATTTATCTGTAATGCTTGACTAAATCTCGTGGGGGAAGATGTATTTTTAAGTGGGGAGGTTGGAATGATCTTTCTAGTTACCTTAGTATATAGGGGTAATGTATATTCCTCAGCTTCATCAGTTTTCTCCACTTTTACGCTTTCCGTACTAGATTGAATATTCCATTTGAATAAACAACCATCGTTACTAATAGATAAGAATTCATCATTTCCCTTCAAAACCAAACTGAGTATAGGCTCCAGCTGACCCCAAGCAACACTTAATTCTTTTCCTGTAAAAAAATTGAAAACTCTTAAGGACTTATCAGAAGATGATGCAATTAATGAGCTATTAAAGACGGCAAACATTTCCACTTGCAAACTTTCATTTGTTTTCTCATTAAAAAGTTTAAGGGATCGCTTTTGCTCATATGCATCTTCAATATTAAAAATGAATATATTTTTATCATTTGTAGAAACAATCAAATTATCATCATATAGTGACATGTAAACTGGACTAGACTTTAAAGTTATAATCTTTTCCTGGTATACTTTTATTTTTCCGTCTTGTAAGTCAAGTTTATGAACTGAAATTGTTCTATCAGAAGAACTCACATAAATTTTCTCTTTATGATATTGTACTTGTAACAAATTAGCATTATGTATTGGTATAGTTTGAAGTATATCCCAACCATTTTCATCTTTATAAAATATTTGTATCATCCTATCTCTTGCGATAGATACAATAATCTCATATTTATCCAACTTAAAATATGAAATTTCGTTAATCGAGGATGAATGGGCTTTTGTTTGATATACCAATGTATATTTCTTATCATCTCCCGAATCTAAGATGTATAAATTCCCAATTTTATCACCTAGAATTAAACATCTGTTGCTCATATCTACAGCATTGAGAGTGTTAGAGATCATCTCTGTCGAAGGTAAATTGAAGTCAATAACTTCCTCAAGAATATCATCTTCATTAATTATTCTTACAACTCCAGATTCGGAAAAGACAGCTATATCTTTCAGAAAACAATACTTTGTTCCAGACAAATTTTTGATTAATGAACTAGTGAGAACCTTCTCTTCTTTCTCTATTTTATCGAAGAGTGTAATTTCTTCATTGTTGGTAAGAATGATCAAATTATTGGTATTAAACCCACTTAATGATAATATTGGATATTTCTTTGTCCTTTCTTTATTTGGACTTGAAGGATTAGCTGGTTGCAAATTCTTACTTGTGTCCGCCTTTAAATCTCCTAATTTAGCAGAACGGATAGAACTTGATTCAGAGCCAAACCATACCATGTCCAGTTCATGATCAATCCATATGGAATAAATATTAAAATCTAAATTTTTTAAAGGAATTAATTTTAAGTTCATATAATTAAGTTTTAGTAACAAAAGCCTGCTAGTATCATCTACCATTAAGACCTCATCATTGTTTAAAATATCTGCTCTAATAAAATTAGAATTAATCATAGGACCTAGAAGCACATTTTTCCCCTTCAAAACCTTAGATTTATTATTCCCTATATCATCTCCGCAAAATTCCCAGACTTTTATCAATCTCAAACCAATTGTAACAATATAATTTTCGTGCCAAAGAACTTGGTTGAGGATAGAGGAACATTTATTACTGGCTTGAAGCGTTATTGAAGTAGAAGTAAACTTCCAAATGTTTATGAACCCATCATTCACTAGTCCCAAGGAGCATAAGTATTTCAGATCTGGAGAAAAGCATATAGTATTTATTCCAAAAGAGTGTTCAGAAATAGATGCAATTGGCCAAGGATTCAGGTCTTGAGCTAAGGAATAGAGTAGTATTCTTGGCTGGTACCCTATCTCCCCAACTGCCAACACTCTTTTGTTTGGAGATATGTTGATGCAATTTATCGATCTCACTCTATCCTTTAACTTAGAAGGTGAAGAAGTTTCGACATCATTTCCCGAGCATAAATTTATTCCATAATCTGAGCCTATGCTTCCATTATTTTCATTGTATGTTATTGGTTCTATGTTCAATGAAAATCCAAAACTATCTTTTCTGATCTCTCCAACCGACTCGTTTGATCGATTATTCATCGCCATATTTAGATACGCATTTGCTGAACTCATGTCATTTTCACTAACTTGGCCATTAGAACTCGTATTTGCACAGAAAAACCTTTGAGAAACAATACTGTTTTGTTCCTTATCAACCTTGCAAACTACAACTCCTCCACTAGCTGTGTAAGCTATAACATCGCCCTGTATGGCGAATTGATTAGAAGATTTAGCCGACGTACCAATTACTTGATTTATGGATAATTGTGCCTTTTGAGTCCCTTGAAACGGTGAAGGGATGTCATGATTCAGCATTTTCTAGCTATTATGTATCTATAACTCTAAGCTTCACGAGAGAAATGTGTTTTTACAATTCTTTTGTCAACAAACTATATGCAGTACGCTATCAGCGTAATGAGATGGCTTTAAATGTCTTGAAATACATGTTACCTATACTTCTATATATCATTAGGAATGGCAGAAGCGATATCAATATCGGTTGAGGAGACCAATAGGATTAGAATTAGCTTAGGACTAAAACCAATACCAACCACGAACTCTAAAGTTGAAAGTAATCAAAAAACATCAGATGGCGTGCAAAGCTTATCAGTTGCAGAGACAAATAAAATCAGATTATCTTTGGGTCTTGCTCCTATATTGCTAGAGAATAGTTTTGAAGATAAGGAACGAAAAGAATTACATAATTATGAGAACTATAATCTGGAACTTTTGCAGGAAGATAAAAATGACAAATTAAAGCATAGGCTTCAAGAAGCTAAAGAAAGATCGCAGAAAAGAAGAAAACTAATTAATGGAAAGACTTTATCTGATGAAAGCAACCCAGTGCAGGTGACAGATGATTGGTTGAATAACTTAGGAAAGCTGGGAGACAAGGAGAAAAGAAAGTTACCTAGAATAAAAAAGAGTGAAGAAAAAGTTGTAGATATAAAGGTTGCACATACGTTGGGAGAACTCTCTAATCTTCGAGATAATGAAATACTTACGTTGGATGACACAAATATTTTAAATGACGATGAAGAAGACACCTTGACGAACGAGAAATTGGTTCGTGACAATAAACTTAAGATGGAAGTTAGAGAGAAGCTCATTGCCGACAGTATAAGGGAAACCGGACGAAACTACGCTTCTGTCGTAGGAGATGATGACGTCGATTTAGCTACAAGCAAAGACCACGTTAAAATTTCAAATTCTACAATCAGTCTTGATACTGGTAAACAAGATGAAGATGTAAAGAATGATGTACCGAACAAAATTAAGATTGATGACTTATTTTCAGAGATTTCTGAAGAAGCTAATATTAAGTCTGATTATTCAAAGCAAAAGAAGACAACTAAAATAAAAAAAAATAAGATGAAACAGATTCAGAAGGAAAAAACAAATTTAGAACCTGAAAGCACATTAGAACTTAAAGAAGTGAAACTTGATGAAGAAGACAATGTTCAATTTGAAAAGGACGATGACGAATTGCAATCTATACTATCATTTAAGAGAAAACTTAAACAGAAGTCAGAAAGAAGAAAGCTTACACCAGAAGAAATTGCTGATGAAGTGAAGAGAGCACAACAGTGGGAGGCTGAAAACGAAATGGAAAATGCAGCTAGTGCTGCAAAATCTAATATCAATAGTCGTATTATATATGATGGTACTAGTTATTTCCTTGAAACACTAGGTGGTGAAATACGGAAAGCGACATCAATAACTAAGGAAAAAGAAACACCAGAGTCTATCCAAGGAGAAGAGGTGTCGGAGAAAAAGACAATTACACAATATGAACCCAAGATTCAGACTGATTCTCAAGATGAGAATGTTGATAATGCAGAAGACGAATCTCCGAACTTTAACAGTGGACTTGCCTCCACATTGAACTTTTTGCGTTCTCGTGATGTTTTGAAAGCACATTCACAGGATAAGCTGGAGTCCAAACGCATTCAAAGAGAAGCAATCAAACAAACAGAATTATTAAAAATCAAGATATCCATTGAAGAAAGATTGCTAAAAGAAGAGCTTCAAGGGGATAAGAGTTTCAGAAATTTACCGAAATTCGAAAGAGATGCAAAATTCGAAAGATTGTTAGATGCCAGATTGCAAGAAAAGAATATTGTCTTACCAAATATTTCTACTAAAATCAAAAAGGATGCACCGCAGACGTTAGAATCGTATAATCCTGATGTCAAATTATCTTATAGAGACGATGATGGAAATGAATTAAATACGAAACAAGCGTTCAAATACTTGTCGCATCAATTTCATGGTGTGGGCCCTAGTAAAAAATCATTTCAAAAGAAAAGTAAGCCATCTCAGAATGATTCCAGTAGTATACTTTAGCATAAAAAATAAATTGTAACTATACTGTCTTATATGTATGTCAGTTGACTGTAGTTGCCAAGTTAAAATCGTAGTTTTATTGTATTACCGAACTCGGGATGTTTGGATTAATGATTAACTTAAAAACTGATTATTAATTTTTTCTTCTTCAGTATGAAATTGTAATCAGTATAGTATGAGTGACGAAATTTTATTCAAGGTAACTGGTATGACATGTGGAGCGTGTACAGCGTCAGTTACCGAATCGTTAAACGGTATAGAAGGTGTCAGAGAAGCAGCAGTCTCTTTGATAACTGAAGAAGCAAAAGTTCAATTTGATGCATCTATAGTTGGTGAAAATGCCTTGAGGATGGCCATTGAAGATTGTGGATTTGATTGTAGTATAATAAGCGTTACTTTAGCTATCATTGAAACTACATTATCTATAAGTGGAATGACATGCGCAGCATGCTCATCTTCGGTAAGCGATGCTTTACTTCGGATTCCTGGTGTTAAGAAGGCTTCAATATCGGTAATGACAGATGGAGGTGTCGTCACACATCTTTCTATTGTAAAGCATTCTGATATTAAAGCAGCCATAGAGGATTGTGGGTTTGATGTGACAATCGAAGGATCAAAATGCATTTCAAATTCAGCTGTAAAAAGTCAGAAGCCTTCGATTTTACAGTCAACCTTCTCCATATCTGGAATGACATGTGGAGCATGTACTGCTTCTGTAACGGAAGCGTTGGAAAATATAGAGGGCATAGAAAAAGTATCCGTTTCGTTAATCACAGAAGAATCATCAATCTTACATTCTGATAATGTATCTGTTAATAAATTAAAAGAAACAATAGAAGATTGTGGCTTTGATGCTACCTTGAAAAAGTCAGAATATGTAGGAGGAGAATCTGAACTGTATGAAGAGGAAATGGTCAGCTTGCAAATATTTGGAATAACTGATTCAACAGATGTTGTGGCCTTGCAATATAACATTGAAGCATATTTGAATTGTTTAGGAGGTGTCACAGATTATAAATTAGCATTGATAAATTCAGGGGCCCAACAAGGCGTGACTTCAGATTCTAATTCTGGTGCTATCAGAGCTATCAGATCCTCAGATTTTCATGACGTCCATGATGGTGAAAATCTTATTGATGAGCTTCAAATTTCGTATAATTCAGAGCAGCTTGGTATACGGGATTTAGTAGATGGTATAAACAATATTGATCCTGATATCAGTTTTCTTGTTATGAATTCTTTAGATCAATCTTCCACAGCGCAACTAAATTTACTTTCTCGTGTTAAAGATATTCAATATTGGAAATCTAATGTTATTAAATCTTTGATATTTGGACTTCCTGTAATTATTCTTACGAGAACAGAGCATTTATCCTTTTGGAAAAAGACGATGCTTTTTCCTGGATGTTATTTAGTGTCTTTGATTCAATTAGCGTTAAGTATCCATATTCAGTTCCACTTGGGTTCAGTCTTTTTAAAGAAATTTTATCAGTTCATAAAAATGCGTGGAAGAGGTGCTACAATGGATGTATTAGTTTGCATTTCTACTTTACTTTCCTTCACCTTTTCTGTTTTCTCGATAGTATTAAGTGTCTGGTATGGTCAAACAAATTACCCACCTAGTCTTTCATTTGACACAGTGGCAATGTTGATATTATTTATTTCTTTTGGTAAATGGTTAGAAAATAAAGCGAAGGGGGCTACTTCAACTGCGTTATCAAAGCTTTTATCATTAACGCCTACTAGGTGTAGTATTATTAGTGATTTGGTATCCTATAACAATAGAATACTGACAACTGAGAAATCCACTACTTCTGATGAAATTGCCGATATAGCAACTAGAGAAATTAGTATTGATTTAATACAAAAAGGCGACATAGCTATAGTTTTGCCGGGTGGAAAGGTACCTGCTGATGGTATTGTCGTTTTTGGTGAAACAGAAATTGATGAGTCCTTTATCTCAGGTGAATCTAGGCCCGTGTATAAAAGAAAAGGTGATGAAGTTCTTGGTGGATCCATTAATGGTGCAGATCTAATTCATGTGAAAATTATACGTTCTGGTAAAGACTCCATGTTGCAAAAGGTTATTAATTTGGTTAAAGATTCTCAGATAAACAAGGCTCCAGTTCAACGGTTTTCAGATTATCTTGCTGCAAAATTTGTTCCTCTGATTATTCTTATTTCGATCGTTACATTTATCACATGGGCTTTGATTTGCTACAATACCGATACTTTGCCTAAAGCCTTCCTTAAGGAAGAGAATGGAAAATTATTTGTATGTTTTAAGTTAGCTATCTCAGTAATCGTTGTTGCTTGTCCATGTGCATTGGGCCTTGCAGCCCCTACTGCCATTATGGTAGGTACTGGGGTTGGTGCATCAAATGGTGTGTTAATAAAAGGAGGAGAGGTTTTAGAAAAGTCTAGTAAAGTGAATGTGATACTTTTTGATAAAACTGGAACGTTAACTACCGGTAAGATGACAGTTGTTAATTACAAGAAGGAATTGAATCATATCAATGAAGAAAGCTGGTGGGAACTAGTAGGAGCTGTAGAAAATAATTCAGAACATCCTGTTGGGAGGGCCATTGTAAGAAAAGCTAAAGAAAAGTTGCAATTAACTTTCTCTGGTGACACTTTTAATGCTTCCATTAGTGAGTTTAAAGTACTTCCTGGTCTTGGAATTAAAGCTACTGTAAGATTAGGACAGAATGATCAATTTCAAGTTGTAATTGGAAATACAGAATTAATGGAAAGAAATTATGTTAAAATAAAGGATGGTTTTGATGCATTGTATTCTAAAAGTATAAAGGGTTCTATAAATACAGTTGCTCATGTGATTATCAATGATAAATATGGTGGCTGCATCGAATTGTCTGATTATTTAAAGCCTGATGCTAAAGATGTTATCAATTATTTAAGGTATGACCAACAGTACTTTGTTGGAATGGTTACTGGGGATAATTCTAAGGCCGCTAATGCCATTGGGCAACAGTTAGGTCTCGATGAAAGTAATATTTTTAGTGAAGTTTCTGCAGTTAATAAGGATAAAGTCATTATAGACTTGAAGAAGAGGTTCGGTGGAGACGAAAATGTCACTATTGCTTTTGTAGGTGATGGTATAAACGATGCTCCTGCTTTGGCACAAGCTGATATAGGGATTGCTATAAGCACAGGAACTGATATTGCTATTGAATCTGCAGATATAGTTTTGATTGACAAGAATCAAAGTGTATCTGACTTATCAGGTGTCCCTATTTCATTAGATATTTCAAATCGTACATTCAGCAAAATAAAGATGAATTTCATTTGGGCTGCTGTTTACAACATGGTCATGCTTCCATTTGCAATGGGTTGTTTCTTACCTTTGAATATAATGTTACCACCAGCTGCTGCAGGTGCAGCTATGGCTTTAAGTTCTGTTACGGTTGTTGTGAGTTCTTTGTTACTTAAAAAATGGAAGCCAACAGATATCAAGAGCACTACCGATTTAGACCTTGAAGAAGGTAGTTTTAACCTGCTTAGCTTAAAATATTCAAACCTCGCTGAATTTAATTCCTCTAAAAGAAAAAATAGAATATCTTCTAGGATTTCAAATTATCTTAATAGAAATCAAAAATTAAATAAGTCTAATGAGTATGAGTTACTTTCTAATAATTAATATTTATTTGTTTATAGAATAATACTATATTTCAGCATAAAATTCTTGCCAATTTCTTGAGTTGTTACAACTATGTTTAACTGAAAAATATTTATCATACATATGAAAAAGGGAACTGGAGAAACTATAGTTGCCCTTAAGCGCGCAAATACTCGTTATAGTTCCCAAACTGGCATGCTCCAAGTCCTAAAATAATCTCAAGGTATTCGAGCTGCGAAAAATTAATGTAAACTTTAGGTGTGATTATAATATTATGTTTAATGTCAAAGTATAAAAGGGCTAGGATGAATCAGCTCTTGATAGGTTAATTCATATTTATTCTAAATAATGAAGTGCTGCCATTATTTGATCTTCTTCTTATTCAGTTATTGCTTTGCATCCGCTATTCCAAGGAATATGCTTCATCAGCAAGCATCTGTTGAGGTGGTTGCTAGAAGTGAGACTGAAAGTGAAGCAAACATCGTGAACAGTTTAGCAAATTCTAATGGTATGCCTGATATTAATTTAAAAAAAACTTTTGAAATAATCAAATTTATATCAGGTAAATTAAAAAATACTGATTCTAAGAAATTTTTCAAAAGTTTTGGAGATTTTATGAGAATATTAGAAACTACTTTCAAACTCTTTAGAGGAAGCAAGGATAAAAAAGGAAAGTAATTTCTAAGATACTTTGCTAAATATTATTTCAATAAGGCAGTGGTTACAAGAGAGATTATGGTTGTAATTTTTTCTTGAAATTTAGAGCTTTCAATCCTTACAATTGAAGAGAATACAGTTTCTCCAAATGGCTAAGCATATATGTATTAAATTTCTCAGGCAATAATTTCTTTTATCAAAGAAGCTTTCAGAAATAGTTTTTTGTTAATTTTCCCCTATGTTTTCTTATCTCTTCCACAATAAATGTTATTCTTCATAAACTATTTGTACATTCATTATCTATTTATTGATTGAAAATCATCTATAATGTTTAAAAAATGCTTAATAGGCTTATAAAGCTAATAAAGCACCAGCAGCTAAAGCAGCAGCACCGACAGCGTATTGACCTCTGGCAGCAGCACCTTCGTAAGTGGTGACATTAGCTGGGGTAGTGTAGTTAGAAGCAGCAGAAGTAGACTTGGCTGGGCAGTCAGTAACAGTGGAATCACATTCAGTGATGGTGACTAAAGTAGAAGAAACGTCGGTTTGAGTGACGGTGGAAGCAGAAACGGAAGCAGCGACGGCGGCGAATAAAGCGACAGTGGAGAATTGCATTTTAGATATGTAGCGAAAGACGATTAGTTGGACTATGTTAATGAATAAAACTAAAATAAAATTTACAGCGAGTGATTAGATGCAATTTATATTCTATCTTTTCGAAGGGACTTGTGAGTGATAGAGAAATCAAGAAAATTTCAGTCGCGCAACAGCCGACGAATGTTTATGGTCGCATTCCTAATTTAGAAATTCACCTTCCTATCTGAGATATTATACAGTAAATTCACCTTCCTATCTGAGATATTGTACAGTAAATTCACCTTCCTATCTGAGATATTATACAGTATTTTCATAATCCACTCATACTTCCGGTTCGGAATTATTCATACCATCCGACATAGATTCCCTCATACTTCCGACCCGTAATTTCTCAAACCAATCTGCAAAATTTCTCAAACCATCTATGTGATTAGTAAAATATATATCAAATAATGAGTATTGTATCTGAAGATAACTTCAGAGGTAATATTAATATTAGAATAGTAGTTATTATTTCACCACAATGATATGAATAATTCCGAACCGGTGGTATGAGTACAAAATGCAAGTGCTGTATTTCACAAGCCTTAAAAATCTTTAGAAATCTTTTATACAATTTATATCAATTGAAGAGTATCACATATTGGGACTGTGAAATTGTTTCTCTAAATACTAACCAAAGCCTCCTCCTTTATAGTGAAATGCCCAGTCTCTGAAAGGCCTAATCAAAAGTTCCCATTCATCACCTGCCGGATATGCTTGTTCAAAAACATCACACAAAGCTTTATGATCTGCTTTAATTGCTTCAGGGTTAGCGCTATTGGGCCGAGACTCTTTCTCTTTCCCATTGTATTTTGAAATCAATCAAAAAATACAATAAACATATTATACACGAATAAGTATTTCTAAAGTACTTACCAATACATCGAATAAATTGTACGGAATTAATTATTTCCCAAATACTAAAATGAAATCCAATCTCTATTATATTTTTAACAATATTCTTAATTCTATATAGATTAAGTACCAAAACACAACATTGACCTTTCAAAGTAAAGTTAAAGTGTAACTATAAGGCCGGACAGCTCTCCATAGTCGAATAAAAAACAGACAAAAAATATCCATGAAAACAGCTGATATCTGGATGCATTACTTATTTAAATTATGGAACATCATACCAGGTTCAATCAAAAACCCTCCTAGTCAAATCATATATTGAATATAATTCATCCAGAGCCACACTGGTTGTCTATCCCACCATAAGCATCAGTGTAGAATTCACCTACAACTGCTGAAGCTACGCCCATTGTGTTGCTATCACCCGTAGCTAGACACCCTTTGTTAGCCACAGCATAACATTCTGGTTGAGTACATGGTTGTAACTGACTAGAGAAAGTATCCTGAATATGTGGTGCCATACCAGCCATAATGTTGCTTTCTTGATCGTACATTATCTCTGCATAAGATGGATTAACTCCATACATACTATATGACGTCCAGGTACCATTACTCCTTTTCACGCGTTCTCTCTTAGTACCGTTGACATAATCAGCCAAACTGAACACCGCGTCAGAAATACCATCTACAGTGGCATAAGTTGAGATCCAGTGGTTTGTGTGGTTATAGACAAAAGCATATGTTGGAACTATAGTCTCATTTGCTTCATTACGTTTTTGGTTAACACTACCTTCCTGCTTTAACTCAGTACAACCAAGGTACTTGATCGACGAGTAATTCTCTCCTAGCGCTTCGCTCATTACTTCATGTAGCTCCCTAATAGCATTGGGATGGCTAGTATGATTCTGTGTTGGCCATCCAGGTACAGTATGCACCCATTCAGCACTCCAAACATTATCGTCTCTTTTGGCTCCCCATGACTCTACTTCCTTTACCCATTCCCATTCGTTTGGAAATGAAGAACCACCAATAGCAGCTGCTACAGATAAACATACACTACCACCAACATACATGGACCACGAGCTCACTGTTAGTGCCCCTAAAGATGTGCCTATTAATCCTACTCCTGAAAGCATGAACATGACCATAACACCCGTAACTAGAGCAGTACGCCATCCTGCTCATTTTATGACAGGCAATGCTGCGGTATAAGTCAAAAGTACTAATGAAGTAATTAACTTTTTGTACATAATTATCTTAGAATTAATTTCCCAGTTAGGAAGAATAATGTAGACAATATGAATACAAAAATAATCTTATGTGCGTTTGATAATCCTCCAATCCGTTGTATTATATCTACCAATAATTGTAAAGATTTCATGTATATCACAAACTCTGATACATGTGTGTAAAGAAATAAATTTCGTTATAATTATCGTCGAATTAAGCCTTATTTGTAGGCATACTTTTTTATTATTATAATTCTCAACTAATGTGTCACGCATCCACAATCGGTTAATCACTAAAATGAATTTATTCCCACTGGCCATCCCTCATAATAGTTCATGAGGTGCATCTATCCTGACTTCTAATTTCTACGAACAGCCAATCTAATTTAGCACAACTGAGAAAACAACTAAATGATCCGAAAATATGCACCCTCGCTTTTTTTTAATATTTTATTAATCCTCTATTTTTCCGATCTCTTAACTAATGAGGAAGTATGTATGAAAGCAAATAAATGCATGGAACTTACAATATTGAAGCATGTTTAACCGTATGCTGAATAATTTAGTATATTATGCGTAAAATATAAAACTTTTCTAATATAGAACATCAATAAATATTAGAAATAGTAACCTATTTGATATATAACAGAAAATTTTTGAATGAAAAAAGAAAATAAAAATATTATTCAATTGACCATCCACATTCTCTCCTCATATCGACATTTAAACCAGCTTCATCAATAAAGACACAATTTTTCAGAAAATCAAGGATCGGTTTCCAACTTTTAGCCCATTCAAATCGTTGATTTAATGTCTTTTCCAGAACTCTTGCAGATGGAACTAACGAAATTCTTTTAAAGCTTAATTTACAAACTTTTCTTACAAATTTATAAACAGTAGAGGAAGACACCTTCAAATCCATAAAGTTTCCTGAAGGCTATCTACCATCTTCTCTAAGGTGACTGTTGAGTTTTCACTAACAATGGATAGCAAATGATCTTTGTGGAGCTGATTCAAAATGGGTTTTCTACCAACATTTTTATAACTACTTGGAATGCCGAGTAAATCACAATATTGCTGCTCGTTTGCTTTTCTTTTCCAGGTATAAGCCGTTTGCTTGGGAATTCCAAGAGTATTCGCAGCCAGATATGCGGAAAACTCCTCCTCTATCGTCATTTCGTGAAACTTTTGCTTAATCTCAATAGAATATCTAAGACATTTTCTTTTTGATTCTGTTTGCTTTTGATCAATTTCCATCGTAGATTGTTGGTTGTGGCCTTTTACTTCTTTTTAATTTTTTCTATACAATCTTTGGTCATTAACTTGAAGTCTTTGAAACTCATACAAGAATCCAACGGCGCACCTACATTGTCTACATGTAATTTCATTAACTTTCTACCTTTTCCATCGAATAAATGGCCTAAGCCATCTTCAAATATAATGTTATCGCTAGATTCAATACTCATATTATTTTATCTATATTATACTAATCACATAAGATGGTATAAGATATTTTGCAGTTTAATATGAAGCGTTTTACAGGTTAGTTTGATATATTTTTGGTCGGAAGTATGATCTATTTCTGACCGATGGCACGAAGATTTTTGAACCGGAAGTATTAGAATTATGAAAACACTGTATGTCAAAGAGGGTCGCATAACCTGTCCCGAAATTCTATCAAAATCTGACAACATCATGCCTGGCCATGCATGCACACTGCGATTACTATCAAGGCTCATAGTAAATATCAGTATGTAACTACCACACGAAATATTCCCATTTGATCAATGTTATGATGGGATTATTATTGACCATAGATTTTTATCAGCCATATTAAGCGTAGCTGAATATCGTGCCAGATAATTCCGGAGTGCATATGGTAAGGGTAAGGCTACAGTTAGCTCGTGTAGCACCTTGTAACAAAGGCTTTTTTTAGTGCCACTCTACAAGTCGAAAAAAGAAATGGAGTCATACTCAAATGAAGTCTAGAAGTATTAAAGTGAGTTGTAGGACGTATCTATAAGCTTGCAACAAACTTGACCGACATTCAAGCCTTTGCAAGTCTGGAAAAGCTAGTTGCAAGTGATTACCCAACGTAAATTTTGATTCAGCCATTTTTGGTGTCGTAGATGACGGAAACGGTGTGGTAGAAATCGATACGAGGTAGATAGACGGATCACTAAAAATAGTGGTCGAGACTGCAAGACTGAGAATTACGCTAGCTCTAATTTTTGATAGTTTTTTGCGAGTAGAGTAAAGGTGGAATTCGCCTTACCGTCTCAGCTAGTCGCAATACTAGATTAATTTTTACAGAATAGGACATAGTTCAACTTATTATTTAGTCCAGAATTATTATTATGATTCAAGTAGTACACGATTCAGTGTAGATTTGTAAAAAATTGCAGATTGCAAGAGGAGATCGTGCACTAGAGTTGCGCCAAAAGCAGTTCAAAAAGGGAAAACACTTCACCCATGTGTGGTTAGTTGGACCATTACTGGAATTCTTGTAAGCTGAAGTACCTTTGCTGATTAAATCGCTGGCTAATGCACTTAAATCAAAAAAAGTCTGTACACTATAAATCAATCCGCAGTAAACTGTTGAAGGCAGGAACCAGCAAGAATAACCAGCCACGTAGAATGTTTGAATCAAGTTTGAAATCAAGCACCTGTAACATTCTATTGATGATCAGCTTCCATATTGCAAGAGAAGATTCTTAACGATATTCTGAAATGCACCCATTTTCAGTGATTAACAAAAAATCCAGAAATTTTGAAAAAAAATTGAAAATACGATAATATTGATATAAATTTAACTATATATTTTACCCAGAATTTATGATGTTCTTGGTTTAGCAAGAACAAATAGTTCAGTAGCATCGAACTAATGCAAGTAGACGTAGCAAGTTTAACAGCAAGCACGTTTAGAATTCGGATCTTGGTTTGATGTTCTTACGAGTATACCAATTAACAAAGTCCTTAATGGATGACCTAATTCTCCTCATATCTTTGTTAGGTAAAGCCACACTAATGGTATTAAGTAACTTATTTACTTCTTTACCATGCACATTTGGTAAACTATTCACAGCATCTGCCAACCAACCAAGAGAAATAGTCGAATCTGGTATTACCAATATTATCTTTAAAAGTAAATCATTAGCATCTGGTTGAAGATCAGAATGAAAATTAAAAATGACACCATCTAAAACAACCTTCAATATTTTGGCACCATTATTATCTTGAACCAAGAATTGTTTAATCGAATCTTGAATAAATTGTGGGTTTTCATCAAAGAAGGAAATAGGTGGCGTAGGCATTCCCCAGGAAACCAAATCAATCAAAAAATGCAAACAAGAGATCAACGGCTCAAATTCTTTTATGGAATTTAATGTTAAGACAGCTACATTCAACGTGGAGTTCAAGACATTCAAATCAGGAATTAACTTGAAAGGGAAGAACATAAGCAAATCATTCATCATTCTGAAATAATCTTCAATCGTATCCGGTAAACTATTATAATCTGTTTTGTTGTTAATCAACTCACAAAAGGTGGAGTTTTGAGTTAATCCAAATTGGAAAACAGATTCTTTTACTTCTTCAGAAGTGTATTCATCTCCATACTCTCTAATAAATACACCAGAAACCCATAAATAACAACCATACTCCGTATTTTTGAGACCTTCGTGTAATATATTAGCTATATCCAGAAGAATTGGATTCAAATATGTACTGAATGACTGAATTGCAGATTTGAATAATTTTAGGATTCTTTCACTTACAATTAAAGTCTTTCCATACTTAGAAAGCAACTGCGAAGAAAGAGGCCAAACTTTTTCGATGAATAAGGTAGCAATTGGATCATTTGGTTGATCAAACTTAGAGCTCTTCAAAACAGAAATGAAATTGGTAACAACTTCAACTTGATCCGCAATGGTGGTTTCAGGATTTGCTGCCACATTCATTTGATTCATATGAATATTATTCAAAAGTTCTAAAGTAGGTGAGATAAACATTTCAGCTATATTATATTCATTCTCTCGATCGACTTTCTTTATAACATGGGCTAAACCATCAGCTAACTTATATAATGAATCCAAGTCAACTTTATCCTTGATTTGAGAATATAACATGTACAATTGCTCCAAATAATTAACAAGCAATACTGAACAATCTTGACAGAAGTACATAAGCGCATGAGAGGCGGCTATGACGATATCCGTACTTGATCCCGCTAATTCAAATCCTTTAATGATGTAGTTAAGTTGAGGTTCTAAAAATTCTGGATTCTTTGAAGTCCATTCCGTATAACGACCTAAAACCAAGGTAGCAGAATATCTAATTTTAGGATGTTCAGGTAATTGAACCAAGAACTTCATGATCATAGGTAATATTTGTTTTTCTTTTAATGGAACCTCTTTTGCCATTGCTCTCATAGAAAATAATGGTGCTTCCAAATATTGCCATTTAGAAGATGTTCCGGAGTTTAATAACGTCTGAATTTGATGGAATGGAATGTTTAAGGATTTAGCTGGGCCAGCAACAGCACAACAATCCTTCAAAACATCACCTAATTCATATCTGAATTCTTTAAATTTATCTTCTTGTTCTTTATCTCCATCAAACAAGTTATCGTCATCACAGTCTGTAGGATAAGTCAATTGTCTGATAATAATTTGTATTAATTCCAAATAGATATCTTGAAATTCTAGTTTAGAAGATTCTAATCTAGGTAATGTAATGAGTTGTTTCAACAAATACCAAAAATAAAATGTATACTTAACAATATCCAAATCTTCTTGACGTTTACAGCACTCAAGTAAGATGGTAACAAGTGGTTTAAAATGCTTAGGATTTTTTGCTATCAAAACATGCCATGATTCACCCGCTTCAACATAAAGTCTAGTTAATCCTTCAAAAGTATCAGGGTCCTCTAATTTTTCCTTATTAGAATGCATAAATGTATTTAGCTGCAATATTTGTTGATATAATGCTTCGATCAATTCATGGTTATCAACATCTCTTGTTTCTCTAATAATACTACAAAGACAATCAACAGCCTTTTCAAAAGTAATATCATCTCCTAAGGATTGGAATATCAATGATGTTAAGGTGTTAATCTGCAATATGCTTTCAACAGGACATTCTTTGATCCAGCTGTTAAGACAATCGAGAATTGCCGAATTCCACTGCGAGTTTGTATTACTCTCCGCCAAGTTCTTTAAAAGCATTAAAACGTTTTCCACATTCGAAACAATAAGCTCATTTGTTCTTGCATTGAATTCTTCATCGGTTAAGGAACTCTTTTTAACATCTGAAAGCTCTTCTGGCAATATTTTCAAGAACTCCAAGAGGTTGGAAATTAGCGAAACATCAGAAGAAAACTTCGAAATAATTTCCTGTGTAGCATTAGCCCATGATAAGTATTGTAATGCAACGTGCGAAAGGGCAATATTCAACTGCGTTCTGATGAGCTTCTCATCTCTTTCCGGGTGCTTGATTATGAAGTCTATGAGCGAGTCCTTTAATTGTGCATAATGCGATTCCTCTAATTGGTGTAAGTCAAAGGTCACCTTGGATCTGATAGTTTGGGCAGCAAATAACCTGACTTCCACCGATATGCTCTTATCTCCAAGGATAGAGAGAGCGATTTCCCAGGCTTCTTTAGACTTTTGGAATGATTCTAAATAATTAGTCGCTAGCTTCTTCTCGTTGTTTGGCGCATTTGAGTACATAGTACCCAAAGCCTGCTTCAACTGATTAAGATAATCATTTGCCGACATTGTTATATTATTGTAGTGAATATATTAATCAACCGTGATTAAATCTTATACTTAGCGTCCTAAACTGATACTTTTCGCTAGCTTTAATATTGGTAATAACACGACTACTCTATACATTCATCGAATTGAAAGGGAACTGAAGTGTAGAGAAGCATACTTTTGTCTATTCATGTATAAAATGGTATTTCTATAGTTTTATCCAGTTTCAGAGTTCAAGAAACTACAGAGACAAATTTGGTCTTATTTGCACGAGTTACCGTACCACAGTAGAAATTATACTGTTTGGAGGTAGGTGCTACACGTGAAAACAATAGGAAAAAAAAATCAATGTTTTCATATTTGAATTTTTTGTGAATATACTTTTGTATTGGTTTAAACATTCTGCCTGTAAGAATAGTGAAAATGGCTAGACCAGTTGTCATCTCAGGACCATCAGGTACCGGTAAATCTACCTTATTAAAGAGATTATTTGCCGAATTCCCAGATAAGTTTGGCTTCTCAGTATCACACACAACTAGACAACCAAGAGCTGGTGAAGTTGACGGTAAGGACTACCACTTTGCTACTGTTGAGGAATTCAAGAACTCTATTGAAGAAAAGAGATTCATCGAATGGGCTCAGTTTTCTGGTAATTACTACGGTACTACATTCAAGTCTGTTGAAGTTGTTTCTCAAGGTGGTAAGATTTGTTTGTTAGACATCGATATGCAAGGTGTCAAGTCTGTTAAGGCTGCTAATATAGATGCCAGATACTTATTCTTGAGTCCACCAAGTATTGAAGCCTTGAAGGAAAGACTTACTAATAGAGGTACCGAAACTGAAGAATCTATTGCCAAGAGAATTGCTGCTGCTAGTGCTGAGTTGGCTTATGCTGAAACTGGTGCCCATGACAAAATTATTGTCAATGATGATTTAGAAAAAGCATACCAAGAATTCAAGACATTCATTGTAGATGAAAACTAGATAAGGTATTCAGTTAATGCTACCATTTGAAAATCATTTGAGTGCTTAGGGGAATCGAGAGAGACATGAAATCCATTTCTTAATACACCAATAAGCAAAATATCATTATATACTAGATTTGTTGACTTTATTCTTAATTAGATTAGAATTGAATTCAAGCATCTTCATTTTAATTTTGAAGTGACATATAGTCCCTTTACTTGCAATACCTAGCACTATTGCTATTGTAAAACATTATAGATCTGATAGTAATATCAGTAAAGAATAGAATCTAGTGAATTAGAGTAAAATACAGTCTTGTGGAAGAATAGTACAATTTGACTGGTGTAGATTATGAGGGAAACCGAGAATATTCCGAAAGAAGATTGAACGAATGATAACTAGCAAATTAACAAGTATTTAAACTAAGAATTTAAATGAGTCCACACAAACTTTGTTTGATTAACACTTCAATAGCTTAGAAGAAAATGGATATGCAGTTGAGCAGGATGATCGAAACTTTCTTTTCAAATTTTTTACTTTTTTCCTCTTTTCTTTGTCTAAGATGTCCTTTGTTGCAGGATATGCCTGGCGTCAAAATCAGTAGTTGCCCCTAAAGGATAGAACTGACATAATCAGACTCAAGTACATCATTGCGATATTTCGACTCTTAAAATCTTTGGCATGAAACTCCAAGTTTATAAGAGGTACCAATATATCTAAGTGGACTGTCATTGCAGATATAAGCGTCTCGTCATGAACAAGATATTAATCGTGTATTTTTTCAGAAGTCGTCTCTTTCGCACCCAAAACTGATATTGGGATATATCACTTTACTAAGATATCGTTTGAAAAACTTCGTTGGTTATTATTTGAAAGAGATGACTAAGTAAGTTTATCAGTTGTTTTAGTACGAAAACATATTTACCTAAAGCATAGTAGTTGCAAAGATCTGGAGGAGAGTTGGTTTTGTGATACAACCACATAGGCTGCAAATTTCAAGTTCTATCTTTATCTTGATTTGGTTTGAATAAATAACAAAAACGAGTACAAGGGAGTTAATCTAAGTTATGCCATGCGATTGTGATGGTAGTAATATCCCCGTTGACTATGGGATAAATAGTGAGTGAATTTTTGAGAGTATGGGAATTTCCATAAAAGCTCAAACAAACATTAATTAGCAAACATATTCTAATTATACCCGAAATCAAATGTTCTCCCACCAGCTGTCTATCAGTAGTCTTTCAGCCTTCTAAATAGTTACGAATAGATATTTAAAGTACTTCCTTAAGTCTCTTCCACCATTATTGAGATCCACGCGACTATTTATATACATTCCAATATTAGCTTGCGATCATGTGAGCTTAGGATCAAGTTTTTTTTAAGGAGAATAAAAAGCGGTCTACTATGAAAATTAACTAGCATTAAATATCTACCCAGTGAAAAGATGTTTCCTAAATACCCATCTTCTTTTGATGGATATATTGATGATGAGAGGTTAGTATGCTGATGGTAAATGTGAATTATTATGAATTTTCTAACATATCTAGTGAAATGGATCTTCTCCAAAAAATGGCCCTAAAGTGCAAGCAGCAACCTCTTGTACCACTCGGAGCATTGGCTACTACATGGGCAATTGTTTTAGCTACCAAGTCTATAAGAAAGAGAGACAGAATCAACACTCAAAAGTATTTCCGTTATAGAATAGGATTCCAAGCAGCTACTTTAGTTGCATTAGTCGTAGGTGGTTATGCATATCAAGTAGAGTCTGCTGAACAAAAGCAGACCAGAGAAGATAAGTTAAGGGAGAAAGCTAAGCTCAGAGAACAATTGTGGATCGAGGAGTTAGAAAGAAGAGATGAAGCCATTCAATCCCGTAAGAAGAGATTAGAGGAATCTAGAAACGAATTAATCCAAGTTGCTAAGGATGGCTTTAAAGAAGTAAACTCTCAAGAACAAACACAAGATGACCAAAGTCAGAACGATGACTCTTCTAATTAATTTCTAATAATTCTAACTTCTATTCATATGTAAATATTCAGTTCTAAAATAATTGCACAATGTAAAATACAAAAAAAAATCTAATTATTTCTAAGTTCTAAAATAGAAAGTTTTAAAGCCTGAATAACCCTATTCACATCAGCTGCATCATCATTTGTCACGCTGACACCCATATGTCCAATTCTAATATATTTTGTGCTTATCTTTGGGTGTATTCCCCCAGCCAATGTTATATTATATTTATTGTTTAAGTGTAAGAGAAGCTTTGGAATTGCAATATCTGAAGGAACATAAAAGGCAGACATACCATTACAAGCATCATATCTAACAGACACTAACAGTAAACCAGTTTCATCATTTATGAGTTCGTCTCTTAATCTAGTAGCAGCTTTGTTGTAATCTTTAAATCTTAACAACAATGGGATAGGAAGGTTAGAAACAGGATCAATGGCAGGGCTCTCAGAACCAAAGATCTCTAATAAAGATGTATTTAATGCAGAAACAAGTTGGACACTAGGAGTAGCGAAATATGAGGGTTTTCCATTTTCGTAGTTTTGCATGATAGGTAACCATTTATTTAATGATGTATAATGAGGCTTTTTCTTCACAATTTTAAGTGACCTCTCAATACAACGTTCACTAATAAAGAGAATCGATAATCCAGCAGGAGCTGAGAGTGCTTTTTGAGATGCAGTCAATACAAAATCGAGCTTCCAATTATCTACTTGGATTTCTTCCACCCCGGCCGAGCATACAGCATCAACTGCAACATAAATGTTCGGGTTAATTGTTTTAGCTAATTTACTTACAGCTTCTACGTCAACTAAAACTCCAGTTGAAGTATCTGTTTGCGTCAAAGTAATCAAGGAATAGTCTTTTTTGGATAATTCATTCTTGATTAATTCCAAAGGTACATTTTCTCCTATTTTAGCTTCCAATATCGTTATTTGATCAGCGTCATCAACGTAGTTTTTCAAACAGTCTATTAGCCCATTTGAGAAAAACCCTGTACTAATGCACAAGATGTTGTCACTTGGTGAAACGACATTAGATCCTAAGATATCCCACCCCAAAGTACCTGAACCACTAATAACCAAAGGCTGTCCGCCATTACTTCTTTTATTTCCAAAAAGTAATCTAAGTTTACTTAATACTTTGGAAAACAAGTTAACAAATCCAGCACTGGTATGACTCTGTGAAGGCGTACTCATAGCTGAAAGCACGTTATCCGAAAATTCAACAGGTCCAGGTATCATAACGAGACTATGATCTACCTGAGAAGTACTTCTCCCCGGATTCAAGCTTCCATTAGTTTTGTTCAAAAAAAGTTGAGATGACTCCAGAGCAAAATATTTCCCGTTCATATGATTTTGCTTAGAATTTTCAAAATAGCTTCTTCTAGAATCACTAGGCAACAAGGGGAACTCCTCAGCTCTTTCCTTAGGACTTCTTAACTTTAAATGTGAGTTCAAAAGAAGTAATCTGTCTCTTGGATTAGTCATTTTACAATAGGCTGCAATTTTTTTCTTATCGACAATAGCGTCCTAAATTTATATCTTCTTCAACTGTAATAAGAGAAATAACCAGTGCTTCGAATAATAGCGACCTTTGGACTTCAAGCTATAAAAAAAACCTTCTAGTTGGTGGGTTAATATAATATTGATAGGAGGTTCTAATCTTTAGATGGAGAAAACATCATGACACGTGATTCAGATCACTAAGTAGATATATTTGTTTTATAATGGTACGACTAAAAGATATATAAGATAAATAAACTAATTCAGTTATCAAATCCAGATATATTGTACTCCTTGAAAAATGAATATAAGTCATCCATCATGTCTATGATTCCTTGATTTCCACTGGCTTCTGACGATTCGGAAACCATATAGTTGGAATAAACCGCCTGTACGGAAGATTGAATTTTTATTAAACCTTCCTTCGCTACTAGGTCACTTAAAATGATAATCAAATTTGGAGAAAAGTCGCTATACCATCTGTGGTTCCATACTAAAAGTTTTATACAACCTTCTAATATCTTTTCATTTAACAGGTTATAGTACTTAGTAAAATTATGCGTGTAAGTCTGGCTTGTGCTTGAATTAGTGGAGTTTTTAGAAATTAATTTACTTCTTTCCATTAAGTGATACTTTAATAATTCTCTTTGTGATTTAGCTGAGAATCGTCCACTCAATGCATTAGCAAAGGCAATAGAACTTTCTTTGTAATGCTTTAATCTACATGCAATCAACCCCAAGATTTCCCATTCTAAAGTAGTCTTCTTAAATTCCATTTGCTGAGCCTGGAAATGAACATATTCCGCTTGCCACATTGTATAAGCTCTTAAATCCTCATATAAGAGCATGAATAAATTATCTAACCATCTTTCACATAATCTCTTCCTCCTGAATTCGTTTTCGTAAGATTCTTCATGTTCAACATTATCCTTTTTAGGTGATTTAACACCTACAGTGGAACTGGCATCATCTTCTGTACCAGATGGTGGCGCTGGTAAACTATCTCCATTCAAAGTCGAATTAGTAGAGCGCCTTCTAGTGTGACCACTTGAATTTCCCTTGTCTTTACGATATTCCTCTTCCATAACGAATACTTTGGCTCTATACTTTAACAAGGCTTCCCACCCAGTCTTCGACACAATCTCCGTCAATAAATCGTAAGCTTTTGCAAAAGTGGATTTTAGATTTGCGGCTGGTAAGTTTATGAGTTGGGGGTCTAAACTCTTTTGTTCCATTGCAATTTCACTACTCAGTAAATTAGAAACCTCATCTAAAGTGACATCTGTTGGAGAAGGTAAGTGTAAGTCTTCATTACCACCTTTTAATGGAACAACTCTTTTTAAAACATATTTTTCTTTATGCGAATTCATTGGACATGAATTAAGTGTTAATAAAGCGTTTTCAAAATCTCCAAGCTTTGTATAGACAGAAACTAACATAGACCAAGTTTTAAAATCAGATGGGGATGATTTAACCGCTTGCTTTGCTAGTTCTAACGCTAAATCACGTCTATTTTTTTCAATGCAAAATTCACATTGTAATAAGAGTAAATCTGAATCACGATTATTGGCTTCAATCCCTTCATTCATTAATTGAACTGCTTTAATTTCTTCATCCATCAACAATAATACCTTTGCTCTTAAGATTTTCACGCTTGGGTCTATTTGTTCTAATCTCTCTAATATCTCTAATGCTTCATTATAGTTTTGAGTGAATTGGATACACTTGATGAAAGCATCAACAAGATAGTTAGACACAATGGTTGGTTGAGGAATATCTACACCACATCCTAACTTCAGTCCTTCAAAGAATAATTTTTCAAATCCAGACAAGAAACTTCTGAACAAGACTTTTGAGGTTTTATCATTATTGAAGAGATCCAATCTTTTTATTTCGACCAAACCACCAATTTTGTTCACATCGTCGTCATCATCAACCTCTACTAAACTTCTTACAATTGAACTAACAAAAGTCTCTACCCATAACTTATCGAGTTCTTCATTGCTGATCTTGTCATGAATCAATTTTCCTTCGTGGTTAACTACAGAATTTTCAAACTTACCAGGTATATGAACAGTGACTCTCATATCAACTTTTGAGAAAGCATTATAGGTACAGTATGTCAATTGTGGAACTTTCCAATGCTTCTTTTCTCCAAACCAGTACTGAGACTTTGATCCTATTAATGTCGCCAACCCTTGCAATTCTGCAGCGATAGATGCTGAATTCGAAGTATCTACTCCAGTGAAATACAAGAAAGTACCTATTTCTGAACTTTTCTTTGAGGTCACTGATTGCTTGTGAATGTTACACAAGTCAGCAGGACCTAAATCAGTGAAGGTATATAACCTACTTGTTCTCTCAATTAACGAGGACCCAAGATATTCTTCCTTAGCTCTATATATGTCGTTAGTATCATTTCAAATTTAACTGGTGTTATTACTAGTCGAATTGAATATACTACAGACTAAAATCAATCATACA
Organism: Schwanniomyces capriottii; assembly: GCA_032927745.1. Taxonomy (NCBI): domain Eukaryota; kingdom Fungi; phylum Ascomycota; class Pichiomycetes; order Serinales; family Debaryomycetaceae; genus Schwanniomyces; species Schwanniomyces capriottii. The sequence continues at coordinate 751,840 of JAVSEF010000013.1, read as the reverse complement.
TACTCTGGAATTGATGCTATAGTAGGTTGTAGCATTCTCGATTAAACTAATATACTATTCATTAACCTATATTTATCATTACCGTGTTATTATTCGTACTGCCCCGAAAATATTTACACAAAATCAAGTACAATCGCTTATGTAATTGTATACTACAGTGTAGTAAAGCTAATCTGCTATATTAAAAGCTCCTAATGATGGGGAATGTAGTAATATGTAGTTAGTGTATTCATTTAATTCTATTATACAGAGTGTTCTTACATCCACAGCTCAATATGTGTGACATCGAGGGTGAGGGCACATTATCGATCGCTCCTCAGTTTGATCTTTGTTTCTTCGATGCTCTCTCGTTAGAATCGCCATTTTCTTCTATATTATCGGCTACACCATCCCACTCTTTGGCAGTCAAACAGTACTTTTCTGGAGGTAAATTCAAACCCCATTTTGGTATTACAGGAGGCAATGTTTTCGAGTTTCTTTCGTGTGCTAATTCCAAAAGCAATTCCTTTGGAGGCGTAGGCTTAAACTGGTAGTTAGTTCTGGCAGTGATGGCAAGTCTTATGTCGTCAGTGTTTACAGTGCTGTTAGCATTAGAATTAAGATTAGTGTTAGCGTTCAAAGGTTTGGCGTGGTCATTGTACACCAATGCATCTTTTAAGACTGCAGTTGTATATCCTGAATATCTGGTTAGTAATATGAACTTGTTATGGCATCACACGTAAAAGAGGGCACATCTTCAATCTGTAAAATTTAAAACTTACTATGAGCAAAGTCCATCAACTGTAATGGAACGTGGTCTTGATAATTTTGAATACCCTGTGTAGCAAATATCAAATGTAATAATCTGACATCCCTTGGTACGACATTATCCTGGGATGATCCTGTTATAGGCGTTTCGTTTGTCTCAGCTGCATTTCCGTTAGGTTGTTGATTAATCGAACTCATTCTAGATTCGTGATATTTTCTTGCAATACTAAGTACCAGCAGCCTCTGATATACTATAATACAATAATAATTACAACAACACAGGTGATATGCTTTGTATTAAGATTGAAAAACCCTCTAAGCGAATATCTGGTCTATCAACCACTGATTGAAATATTTGAGTTCAAAAGAAAATGTTTTCGCACACGAATCCCTATCAATGTTAATTATACTTTGGATAAGATAATCATGGCCGATAGCATTAATACAGATTCTATAGTGGTAGAACGTCCTCCTGATCTTGAAGTATTTCCTCCTAATGAAGATCATAATTTAATTGAACCATTTGCTTTATTCAGCTCCGAAAAGACCAAAGTGAGAACACTTATCATATTAAACCAGCCATTGAGTGGGATTAATATCAGAAAATTATGGGATAGTACAGACTTACATATCTGTGGTGATGGTGGAGCTAATAGGTTGTATAATGAGTTTAAAGACGACAAAGAAAGATCGAAATATATCCCTCGATTTATATGTGGAGATTGTGATTCATTACATGAAGACGTAAGACGGTATTATACGAAAAGAGGAACTACATTAATAATCCAGAACACCCAATACTCCTCTGACATCATGAAATGTATTAAATTGACAAAAATTTATCACACAAGCAAGGAAGTCAGAGAGTTACTCTACCATGATGTTGACACATACAACGGTCTAGAAGAGATTTTGGACAATTTACAGCAATCAGCAGGGAAAGATAAATTAGAAATATACTTTGTTGGGGGCATAGGAGGAAGATTTGATCAAACCATTCATTCAATTAGTCAAATGTATAATTTGGATATCACAGATCCTAACATTCAATTGTTTTTCATATCAGATACGGATTTCATATTCTTGCTTCAAAAGGGAAAAAACTTTATTTCATACCCAAGTAAGCCATATTTTAACAAAGATACATTCCCTATTTGTGGTCTACTTCCCTTGGGTACTACTTCGGTTACTTTGAATACCTACGGTTTAAAATATGATGTGACAAATTGGAAATCTTCTATACCGGGCCAAGTCAGTACTAGTAATGCAATTTGTGGCAAACAAGGGTTCATTGTGGATGCTAGTGATTCGATTACCATCAATATAGAAGTGGATCATAGTATCTTGTAGGCCAAACTATATAATTGAAAAATTATTATTACACAATAAATTACGTAATGAGAATATAATTTTTTGAGTTCGAAAATTCTGCTGTAGTGAATCATAAGAGCTTACGAAGTAAGAGAGAACCTCTGGGATATAATAGATAGTAGTATCATCCGATATGTTTAGATCTTCATTAATAGTTAGAAGAATACCATTTGTTGGTTCTAAATTTTTTTCTACATTACCTAAGGTGCCTACCTTGAATAATTCAATTGGCTTAAGATCAGGTCTCCCATCAACAACTTCACCATTCTGCCGTGAAATGTCGTCCTTATTATTGAATAATAAGCCAGAGTTCATAAGTACAAATTTGCCATTAAATATCCATATTCCTAAAAGTTTTGAGGGAATGGAAATCAATGAACACGAAGAAAAAGATACCATGTACATGGATTCTGTTTTAAGAAAAAGAAGATTGAAAATGAAGAAGCACAAATTGAGAAAGAGAAGAAGAGCTCAGAGATCTCTTAAGAAGAGATTAGGTAAATTGTAATCAAGTTGCATCAAAAATAATTCGGTGTTAATAAGGCTACCTATAAGAGGTAGTGTCAAGAGTTTATCAGGAGTGATATCCAATATGAGCTTAAGACGAATAAGCATATGACTATTTTATTAACTTCTACACTAAATTTCATTTAGAATGATCATTGATCGATGTAGGTTGAAGCCGTACGTCATTCTTTGATTGATTTTGTATATATTTTAAGTTATTCCTTACTAGACTATTCATTAATGTAAAAAGGGTTTACTTTGTAATTATAAGGTTCATTTATTGTAGTGTCAAGTCATTCGTTTAGAGTATGTAATGCTGCCAGGTTTAGCTTTGGCAATGAGAATATATGAGAATCAAACAAATTTCTGAAAAATCGCATAGGATTTCAATATATTCAAACCATTATTATTCCATTAAAATGTCAAAAACTATTACTTTTGTAACTGGAAATGTTAACAAGTTAAAAGAAGTAACTGCAATACTCTCAGGTTCTAGCACTTCAGAAAACTCAAAGGTTGGGGATTACTACATTAATAATAGTTCACTTGATCTTGAGGAGGTACAAGGTTCCATAGATGAGGTTACGATTCACAAGGCTAAATCTGCTGCTGAAATTCTTGGAGGTCCTGTTTTAGTTGAAGATACTTGCTTGGGGTTTAATGCTTTTAATGACTTACCAGGCCCATACATTAAGTGGTTTTTAAAATCAGTCGGTTTAAGTGGTTTGGTTGATATATTATACAAGTTTGAAGACAAAGGTGCAAAAGCAGTTTGTACTTTTGGATATTGTGAAGGTCCAGGTGCAGAAGTTCTTTTGTTCCAAGGTTTTACTGATGGTAGTATTGTTTCAAGCAGGGGCCCAACTGACTTTGGATGGGATTCTATTTTTGAGCCTACCGGCTTTGACCAGACATATGCTGAAATGGATAAATCCGTCAAGAACACAATTTCTCATAGATTTAAAGCTCTTGATAAATTAAGAGACTACTTACTTAATAATTAATTTGTGTATTCTAAATTGTAACTAGATAGACATAAATCCAATATTGAAAAACATTACTCTAAACCGGACATCATTAAACACCTAAATAGCTTTGGGTGTTGATCAAATATATTCATCATTAAATAGCCTAAAAAGCTATCTGTACTAACCAAAGAAGCTCTTCACCTTATTGAGGAGTCCTTTCTTTTTATTTGCTTTGTATTTATCATTACTAGTGACAGAATAGAGCTTCTGCTCTTGCAGGTGGTTCGAACTATGACTATTTCCTGGAGAAATTACATTACCCCTGCCACCTCTGCCAATCGAGAAAGACTTATTAGACACAACAACTGATAATTCATTCCCTTTAGATTTTCCTGAAGGTCCATCAACATCTTGTAATTTGCGTGTTAATTCGGGGTCATTGTTGTCGACCATATTCCCGTAACCACCTCTACCAGTCGTCACTTTATTAGAGCGCAATTGTGGAGTATTTGACCCTTGTGGAACAAGCTTAGGAGATGGAACCTGGCTCGACGAAGTGATATTACCAGCTCCCCCCCTTCCTGTCGAGTAGTATACTCTTTTTTCATCTCCATTGGATGTTACAGGCACCGCCGCAGTTGGTGAATTCGATTTTATTGGGGAAATATGATTATTTTCAGACGTCACTGTCGTTAACGTCTGAATATTCCCAGCTCCTCCTCTTCCAGTGGAGTAGGGCATGATTATATTGTAATGTATATGCTATTAGTATTATTGTTGAAATGGATAATCCTTTTATCTGAGAACCTTTATCAGAACTTGGAGGAGGAATCTTGGCTGTCACGTTTTTTTTTGATTCATTTCTTACTTGTGCTTGCGAGACTTTATCTTGCATCAGAAGTCGCCGTGGACAATGGTGAGATAGGCAAGTGAAATTTCCGCTGATAACGCCTAGAAATCAAACCTGTTCCTTAGGATCGTTATTCAACAAATATATCAAAGCTCCTGTAATATCATCCTTTCCATTTGTAGCTAGCATCTTGCCGATTAGAAAATTTGTGTCTAGGTGTGGCAGAGCGGAAGTAAAATTTTCTGCATTTGGAACGAGGAATTGGAGTGGACTAGAGTTTGCAACATTAGGTTCTCTTCTTATTTCATAATCGCTTTTTCTAACTGGCGGAGATATTGAGGGTGTGTATAGTTCCTTATGTAGTGATGTATTGTTATGTGATTCTGTTACGAATTTGTCTAGGACGCTGTAAGAATGGACTTTCTTGACTTCGTTCTTGGTTTTGTCCTTTTGAAAATCACTCTTTCTAAACGAAGCACTCAGACTCAAACGACGAAGGCCCTTTACAACTGCGGATGCCGACCTTGTTACTGACGATTTTTCTTTGACGGATCTGGCTCTATCCTTTTCTTGACTAACTTTCCGCAAGTGCTCCTCTATGTCATCTAATACTTTCGACTTGAAGGTTGGAGGCAAAGGTGCTTTAGCTGTTGGGGTAAAGGACCCTTTACGGGCTAAATTAATTGATTGATTGGAAGTGTTGCAAAGTTTAGTAGATGTAATAATGGACACCTTTGACAAGGATTCTGTAGTATCATTCATTAAGCTAGAAATATTACCAGGAGCAGCATCAACATATTTTACTTCTAAACTTGTAATATCTAAATCATTCCTTCCTATGGTGCTTCTTCTTCTCTTCAACATATCCTTAGACAACGAATGAACGGCATATATCGAGTTTCTTGAGCATGCTGTCAAAATCGAAAATGTCCTTCTCAAGGTATGTTCATGAAAGCTGTCACTTAACTGATAATACTCTGCACCTGCTTGATCAGTCATATCGTAATTCAATTATATTATAGTCTGGTAATATGTAATAATATATGCTACAAAGAAGAATAATTTTGGCTGCAATTTTGGATCAGGGGATTTCTCACTATATATATATATAAAATGATATGTATCATACTCTCGAAACACACAACCAATCATAAAATCTTGCAGTTGTAGTTCTAGCTGTTAGAATAGTATTACACTTATAATATACGACCACAATTATATCTATTTTTTAGTCATTTCTCTTTATTGGCCATCTTCCCATTATTTATCCAAATAGCTTTTGAAGACTTCTCTTAACGCCCAACTGTGTCTTCTTATTTAATTTTTGGCTTTCATTATTCAATAGAGATATATCGTTGCATTTTGCTGATGAATACATATTCAAGTAAGTAAACATATTTTCAGGCTTGTGATTTGTAGAATTAGAATCTATAGGAATCAATTTCCAACTCTGGTGAGATTTGCAATATGTCTCAGAAATATAATTAGGACACATAGAATCAGAAACCGCTAAGATAATTTGTTTACTAGAGGAATATGATGGATGGGCTAGGTTATCGTATTGACTCACTGTAATTATTTTCTGATTCAGAACCTGTGTTTGGTTAACTGTGTCTGGCTTCAAGTTTGCTTTTTTTTGGGTTTGCAATTTCATTGGAACTATATTACCATCTTTCAAGGATTTTAAGCTGATATGTGTATACTTGGTCTCATTTGTGCCCATTATTCTTTTAAACAAACTTGTAAAGTTTGACATCTGAGTTATGAACTCACTTACCTTCGTATATCGATATTCATTTAACCAATATTTGGGGCTTTGATTGGAGGTTGTAAAAAGCTGTCTTAAGCTCCTGTTTAGAGTATTTCTTTTGCTACTGGAATTGCTAATGTCATCAGATTCAATAGTAAAACTAAGATTTGAATGATCGAAGATTTTCCTACAACACAACAATCGTTCTTGTAATATCAAATTTAATTCTCTATCTAATGGATTAGCGTACAACTGAGTTGAGTTAGTATATAAGTAGTCGCTATTCATCTTAAGTATAATATCAAGAAGTAGATGTTATCATATCTCAGAGTTGCAATCGCAGTCTTTTGTGCACTAAAAGAGTTTTTTTTTGGAACTATAGTTAAATGGTCCACAAATTAAAAATATAGGGACAGTTATAATTAGATCATAGATTAAAGTATCTATATGAAATACAAAATCAAAATAGAAATTTTGCATTATACTAAATGCTAGCATACGAAAGAAATTCCTATAACAAATAAAGGAATATATCTTTATTCATCATTAAAAATTCCGGACGAAAACGCTTAATAAGACAATAATAAGCCCCAACACTCATCAATTCAGCTGTTGATTATGTTGGATATGTGCCGGTCCCTGTGAACTTTCCTGGAATTGTACTTGCATTCATAATGTGAACGCAAATCCTAAAATACATCTGGTAGTCTTTCAATGACATATGAATGACCACCTACACTCATTAATGGAATACCTGGAACTTTCCGTATTCTTCTCTTAAGATCAGCATCATTTGTGGCCACGATATAACATTTATGTTGAATGACTCTATTCACTAAACAGTCATCGGCATAGGTACCTTTGTGACTACAGCTTAATCTCTTGATTCTAGGATCCTTAGCTAACTTCAATGCAATTCTGTATTTAGGACCCAACTTTTCCAATTCAGCCATCACACAATCAGTGACAATAGGTATACACTTAGCGTATAAAGTATCCATCAATCCTTTAACTAAATCAATTTTCTTTTGAATAGAAAAGTTGAAAAAGTTAGTATCTATTAATATTTGGTATGGTGGCTTGATAGATTGATTGAAATGAAAGAAAAGGGAAGAAGACACTTGTGGGACAGATTTAGTTAATTCTGGATCATCATTATTTTTACTTTTTGAGTTATCATTCTTATTTTTATTTATACGAGGGTCTTTAGCGTTTATAGTTCTCTTTACCAAGGCGAATTTTCTTGTCTTTTTGGCCTTACCCATTATGAAATATGTATAGTTATATTACTAATTAAGAGGTTGTAATATTCTGTGTAGAATTATAAGATTTTTTTTTATCTACGCGATGAGACTTATTCAAAAAATTTCCTTCCTATAAATAAAAGTTACACGAAATAAATTATGTATATGTATTAATTAGAGTTATAAATGCAGTATTAATTGATAATCATACCCTACTTTTGATGTTTCTTTCCTCTTCCAACTCAATAAGTTTGTTTTGTCAAAATTCACTTCAAAAATCCTTGATCTTCTCTCAAAATCAGAAGATAATTTTGTTTCTGCAGAATCACCGGTTACACTACTGTAACATAACCACATATTCTTATCATCGTCATCATTGCTGCTAATTAAGCAAGCGTCGTTTTCATGTTCATGCCCTACTGAGGCTACATGATAACCACAGTTTAATAGGTCATCTCTAAATTTCCTGCTCGTTTTAGAATTTAAAGGATGTTTTTCATTATAAGTGCCAATCAACTTGAACTTACCTTGGGGTCTATAATTTGGTAATGGGTAGTGGAAAAATATCATTTTAAAGGTGCCTTCACCATCTCCACCATTCTGATTGATTCTGTACAAATAGTTGATTTGGGAAGAGTCAAGTTTATGATCTTCTGAATCAAGCAAGGTGATATATGCCTTAGGATCTTTAAAATCTATTGAAGGTCCTTCCTCAGAGTCCCCACTCTCAGATAGTTGGAATAATTTTAAATTATAATTTGTTAAGCCGTGCATGTTGCCTTGGTCAGACGTAGGAATAGAGTTGTATGAATAATCGAAGGCTGATAAGATGGATAACATTTCTAACTTGTCATTATGGAAATTCTTGTTTGCAAATTCATTACTGTCAGATTCACCAAAAGTAAAAATGAATGGAATTCTTTTCTCCAAGATTGGTTGTAACCCTTTTATTAATGCTGATTTCAAATCCCTAACCCTTGAAAAATCTAGCAAGTCTCCAGCAATGATTACAAAGTCGATATCTTCATCAACTAGAGAGCTCTTCACAAAGTTTATAGTCTTCATATCAGATTTGCATTCTTCGTAACATTTTCCCTCATCCTGACCAAAATGTAAATCACTCAATTGCAAGATCTTAAATCTATTTTTTGAAGTGAGAAGCATATTACCGTACTTCTGGGTCTGAACTGCTTCAAGATGTCGTATTATATCCTTTTCTTCTTTTGTAGACACTTTCAAAAGGGATAAATGTGTATTATAGTCTTTGTACAAGTAGGGAATGGGCAATTCCTGAAATTCCCAATGTTCTCTTAAGTCCTTCATATCCGCCATTCCATATAATACGTCAATTTCTCTAACCAAAGGATGTTCAGCAGGATCTACAAATTTCTTCCATATGTTCAATCCAAACTTGGTTTCCAATACATACTCATTAGATGGCTTTTCTGGCTGAATCCTCACGTCTCCCACGTATTGCTTATTAGATTCGCTCTCTATAGGGCCCTCTTGTACCATCAAGAAGTATTTATAAAATTTGTATTTCAGAGACATGAAGTTGAGAGGGGGGGTTAATTTCGTGTATGTATCTGGAGCTTTACAATCGCTATTCCAGCATCTGATTATCGAAACATCATTAACAACTCTACCAGCCAAGAGGATATCCTTTGTAGTCTGTTCTCTGTTTACTATCGATCTTCTAGGCTCTGGTAATGTCAGAATCTTATAGAAGACACCAATGCATGCGAGTGCCAACAACAAGTTGATGAAGAGTTTTCGATGTCTTAAGTACCGTACTAGTTGACCCATCTAAACCATCAACAATTATTCTTCTCTCTCGACGAAGCTGAAACTTATAAAAAAAGAATTCTTTAGTGTAGATCTTTGTGGTATTAATAAGTCACCTTAAAGAAAATCCTACTATCTCCAATCTCAGCTTAATTTCGATTCTCACACTGATTAGGGCAATTTGTACCAAGACTCTAAGGCTTTTGAACAGATCTAGTGAATGCTGCGGTGTTATTCTGCACACTAGCTTTTTCAACTAATATTACTTGATGTAAGTCGTAAGTTTATTTCTTGACTTGTTACTTCTTCTGTACTTCTCAAGACGCCTGGTGGCAAGAATTTACACTAATCGGGTACTCGTTTATACGCTAACGATGATCACTTATAACTTTAGTCTCAATTCATGTAAATAAAAGGCGGATCTATTAATAAAGATGAAAATTTTTTGACAATCCTACATATCGTATCTGGCGCCTGAGAAAATATTCTCAGGAATTTCAGAAAGCAGAACCTTTAGAGATTTGATAACAATGCAAGCTAACGCAATCCAACAACAAACAAATATGATGCAGAATGATCTAGTAGTGTTATAATACCCAGAGTCTAGTATATGGATGTAGAGCGGCAACATACGTAAAAATATATTGCCATTGGTGGTCCAAGCGTTAAGCGCTAGCCATACCTGGAATAAGGCGATGATAATGCGAACCAAGCGGATCGCACTGGAATCTCTTGGGTAATGCGTTACACCTGCAATATTATATGGGAAAATTATTTATGTATGGTATTAATTCCAAGAATAGAAAATTTGGGGAATACTTACGTACGAGCCTCACCAGTCCCTTCCCTAAAGACAATTGGTACTTATTGCCTTTACGTATTGGGTGTAGCAATTTAAGCTTTATGCTAGTAGGTTACTTTGCATAGATGCCATATTCTACCTGTTGCAATGCTGAAGCTGAATCGAATATCTGGAGAGTAGTGGTACCGCTACTATGTTCTTGCGTTTGTCAAGGGACCATTGACACTGCTTCAAGTTGTGATAGACTGTCTGTCGGGGATGAAATCATCCGAAGATGATGTCTAGCCCGCCGGCATTTCGTAGAAAATTTTGTGTGTTCGCGACTGATTTTTCAGTAATTTAGCTCATATATAGAATATTAAATAGATTAGAGAAATATTATCTGAGGTTTTATGCAGGCGGTTGATCTGCGAAGTATTTCGGGGTCTAGAACCTGACGTAAGCGGCAGGTGCGAGAAATCGCGTGACAGTACTGATAGCTAAGCTGAAATAGTTTGATTCCCGAACCACCTTTATATGGAAGTGTATTTTGTAGATGTACACTCGAAGTTGCGATTATGGAAACACATATTTTTCTGTTTGTATTGACGGTTATTTTGAGGGTTTGGTGTACGTTTGTGTACACATACTTGATGGTATATCGATGTGTATGGCTGTAGAAAATATTTTGCCAAAGGAGGAGGTTGTATGTGTTAACCGGAATACTGCTATGCGCTTACACTGCACTATTAAACCTAAAGAGGAGATTTTGTTTCGGGGCCCTTCGTGAAATATACTACTGGATCGGTGAGGCAATATCTAACGGCATCGGGTTTATATTTATACCCTGGGAGTGTTATCAAGATACCTAATTCTTTAGATGGACCAAAGATTATAAATTCCTACTGCCCAGGAGGTTGCGAAAACATTGTCATATACGAAAATCTCACTTCTGGCGGGTGTGAAATGATATTTTTTTTTACTTAGATCCAGCGGCTTGATTGAGATTAGGACTAATTTGAGCCCATGTGACGGATCTTTGAAGAGTACTTCGAAAAATGTGGATGTAGTACACATTGACGACTGTCGCGTGAACCTGCGACTACGACGTAAGTTAAAGAACATAATTGACGATTACAAGTCTTGTACGCCGCAACTCACAGAATAGCTTTACTGAATCTATTTTCACAAGTATCTCTGACCTTTGGACGAAATAGATGAGTTAGCACCTTGGTCCATTTCACTTGAGATTTTGCGACTACTTTTTACAGAAAACCCTTTCACCTTCCACATGTACACAAAAATTTGTTTATTAATACAATATTAACATATAAATATCGAAATATTGATATTGTTCCAAAACAAAGAAGTATACTGGTCCCTACATATTTTCTACCATATTATGGTCAACCCTTGGGTTTGTCTCTAACAACACCACGTGACTGGACCCGGTATCGGATTTCTTCAAATTTTTCATCAGTACAAAACACTAGGAGTAAATTCAAGTAGTTCTAGTAAACTACAGAAAAGTAGGCCATGTCATCCACTAAATTAAAAGTATTGGTGCCAGTTAAGAGAGTCATTGATTTTGCTATCAAGCCTAGAATCAACAAAGCACAAACCGGTGTCGAAACCAAAGGTGTTAAATTCAGCATAAATCCATTTTGTGATATTGCATTGGAAGAATCATTAAGAATTAGAGAAGCCAACAAGGAATTGGTAGAGCAGATTCATGCTGTTTCAATTGGTCCAACTAAATCACAAGATGTTTTGAGGACTGCTTTGGCAAAGGGTGCCGATACCTCTACATTGATTGACGTTGGTGACAAAGAGGTTGAGCCTTTAAATGTTGCTAAATTATTAAGAAAAGTTGCTGAAAAAGAAGGATCAAATTTAATTATTTTAGGTAAACAAGCAATCGATGATGATTCCAACCAAACTGGCCAAATTTTAGCTGGTTTATTAAATTGGCCACAAGCAACCAATGCCTCTAAAGTTGATATTGATGGTGACTACATTTCTGTTACCCGTGAAATCGATGGAGGATCTGATACTTTGCGTGCTAAGTTACCAATGATTATAACGACCGATTTAAGATTGAACGATCCAAGATATGCTTCTTTACAAAATATTATGAAAGCCAAGAAGAAACCATTAGAGAAGTTAAAGCCTGCCGATTTTGATGTTGATTTAACTTCAAGAGTGGAAACATTAAAGGTTGAAGAACCACCAGTCAGAGAAGCTGGTATTAAGGTTGATTCTGTAGATGAGTTGATAAGCAAATTGAAAGATGCCAAAGCCATTTAGATTGATGCTTTAATTAGAAAAAGAAGACACTATCAATGACTATAACTATTTTATTCACCTATACAGAATTATTAGTTAATTTATTTCATTAGGTCATACTATGTATGCTATTTTATAAATTGAAAAAATATAGTAGTAAAGACTTGCGCATTAATCTGGAGACGTTTGAAATAAACATCGAATTTTACAAATCGTACACTGTTGTCACTATGAGTACGTTATCAAAGAGCATAGAATACTTGACAAAAGTCATTGAAAGTTACAGCTTTACAGCGAATTCAAAACCATTGTTTGTTTGCATTAGCGGACCCCAGGGTTCAGGCAAATCTTATCTTACAGAGAAGTTAACACATCATTGTCAGTCGTATTACAAGGACTTGAATTTTCTTCAATTCCTGATGGATGATTTATATTTAACCCATGCTGACCAAGATAAAGTAACATCGAAAGCTAAACTTGAAGGAAATTCTTTGATACAAGGTAGAGGCTTACCTGGAACGCATGATTTAGAGCTTGCATTTAATATATTCGATAAAATCAAGAATCGTGAGTATCCAATTTCAATTCCAATATATGATAAGAGCTTATTTAATGGAGAGGGAGATAGAAATGGGTATCACCAAATTGACAGTTCCGTTGATGTTGTGATTTTTGAAGGATGGTTTAACGGGTTTACATCAATTTCAGAAGATCAGTTGAGAATTAGATATTTAACTGCTGACGACTCCACCAGCTATCTCAAACATCATAAGATGTATCAGTTGGAGGAATTGAATTCCAGATTAAAGATTTATGAACAATTATGGCTGCACTTTGATCATTTCATTTATTTCGAAACTGATGATATTGACAATGTCTTTGAGTGGAGATTAGAACAAGAACATATTTTAATTCAAAAAACAGGAAATGGTATGACTGATGAAAGCGTGAAAAACTTTATTGCTAGATATATGCCAATGTATGAATTATACTACAAAGATATGTGCGCAAACGGCATTGTTAAAAACTCCAACCTCAAGCTTTTTATTGATAAGCATAGATACCTAACTTCTCATGCCATAATCTAAAATACATATATCTATAATGAAAATTAACACCAGAATCTGTAGAATCTGATTAAGATGTTTCTCTCAGCAAGTGCTGCTTTTTCTTCTGCCAATTCTTGTTGCAAAAGATCAATATCGATATTAATTCTACCAGTGTCGATATCGATATCCTTAGCACGAAGGAAGATAGTGAAATTTCTTTTCCAAACTTTGTAGAAAATCCATGATGCTAATACTACTGGTAATCCCAAGTATGACAAGAAAAAGTCATAAGCGTTAGGGGTTCCATCAATAGGGAATAATGCAATCCAAAATTGAGCAACTAATACAAGAAAGTTAATGATAAACCCATAGTATGATCCCCAAACACCACTTTGAGAAACGTATGGCAACTCATCAGTGGTTCTTCCTTGTGCTGATAATGCTCTTCTAAATCTAATATGCGAAAAGTTAATCGACATCCAAGTGAAAATAGACGAAAGACCAGAAAGAGCTAAAAGCCAGTCGAATACTTCAACTTGTTTATCAGATGCTGCAACGAATGCAAAAAGTCCAAAAACATCGGTAATAATAATAGCAGCCAATGGTCTTCCGGCTCTATCGACATAACCCATCCATTTTGGAGCCATACCTTGTTCGGCTAATGAATTCAATGATCTTGAAGTAGCGTAGACAGATGCATTACCGACAGATAAAACTGCAATTAATATAACAGCATTGATAACACTAGGCAAACCGCTAATACCACCGTTAACAATGGCAATAACAAACGGAGATGCAGTTGCATCAACGGATGATGCCCCGATCAAACGAGAGTCGGTGTATGGAACTAAGGTAGCAATCATAACAAGCGAAATCATGTAGAATAAGAAAATTCTCCAGAAGACTTGCTTAATAGCCTTCGGTAAACTCCTTCTTGGATCAGTTGTCTCAGCTGCAGTTAAACCAATCATTTCAGTACCACCAAAACTGAAGGCAGCGGTCACAAAAACCGAACAAACACCTTTAAATCCATTATTAAAAGCACCTGGGTTTCTCCAGTATCTTCCTCCAATAAATTCATGAGAAGGTCCACCACCACAAATTAATACAATAGATAAAATAATAAACCCTACGATAGCTATAACCTTAATCATCGAAAAAATAAATTCGGCCTCACCGTATCCTTTAACACCAAGCAAGGTTATAAAAACAACCAAGACCCAGAAGATCAACACGAAGACATCAGAATTTATATCTTTGTTCCAGTATTTAATTGTAATGGAACCTGCAACTAATTCTAAGGGTAACAAAACGAAAAATTGCATGAAATAATTCCATCCAACTGCAAATCCGATGCCAGGTTCGATAAATCTAGATGCAAAAACATTAAAAGAACCAGAAACTGGGAATGCAATACTCAATTCACCAAGACCTTGCATTGTAGCAAAGACAGCAGTAGCGGTAATAGCCCAACCAATGACTATACCAGCTGGACCTCCAGTAGATAAAGCTGAACCTGAACCAACGAATAACCCAGTCCCAATGGATGAACCGATACTGATCATTTGCAAGTGTCTTGATTTTAATTTTCTACTAAGATTGGAGTTAGCAGAGTTTACATTAATCTTTTGAAGATCTGTTAATTCAACATCTTGATTTATGTCGTTTCTGGTAATGCTTTCAGCAGGAAGGGCAGGCTTGAATGAATCTTTGAATGAAGCCCACATTCCTCCATTTTGGAAGGATTTCGAGGATGAACTGTTAACATTTTCAAACTCATTAAAGGATGCTAATCCTGAAATATCATCTTTCTTGTTACTCATATTCTTGAGAGTTGAATAATTTTAAAATGGGATATTGGATATATTACAAGAGAAAGATTAGAGAAAAAATTTTTAAAATTATCATTCTTAAACAATCGTACAACCGTCAACCGTCATCAGTCTATGGGATTTGGAATCTCATAAATAGTTTCAGAGGGCAAATGATGATAATGACTCATGAATAGCTGTGTTATTTCATCGCAAATGGAACTTGAAGAAGAGATTTGAGTTGTGAAGGGAAACTACGAGCGCATGCCGCAATTCATCGAAAAGCCGTTACAAATTTTTTTTGTTGCGTGCACAGAATTCCACTTTATGTCAATTTTCGTTTTTTAGGACGGTTTCTTCTAATTAAAACTTCAAAGGCCTTATTACCTTCTGCATGAGATTGTTCGGCGATTGCTTCTTCATCGGTATTCTTTAAGGATGTGGAAATATTTGTGTACAGGGAAGCAAGCTGGAGAAACGTTTTTTCCATAGCGATCAACTTGGGCAATAGGAGTTTTAAGTACTGTTTGATGTCGCCTAAACTTTGTTGCAGATTGAAAAAGTGTGAATCTATCTTGTTTGATCCTTGTTCATTATGCCTGAAATGACTCGTGATATGCAGTTCTATTCTCTTTATGGATTTTATTATTGATTCCTGTTCCCTCCGTGACTTTTCTACATCCTTGTGAATACTGTCTATTCGGGTTTGAAACTGTCTTAAGTTTTTATGCACTTCGTCTGCTAGCAATGCATTTATCTCTGGCAATATTTTCTCGATTATCCCCTGGGAGATATCGTCTTGTATTTTTTTATTCCTACTGGTGTCCCTCCTCCTCTGTGACTCCGTAACCCCTACTAAACGTTTATCTATTTCACTAAGCTTCCTGTTGGTTTCCTTGTAGGATGATATAAGAAACTGGTAGTTCTGGTCCAACAAGAACCGCATGTCTCCTTTCATCATTTCCTTCACACTTAAAGATTCCAACTCCAATTTTGCAGCCCATTTAATCAACTCTTCCTTACTCGAATGTCTCTTCTTATTGCTTTGTACCGGCTCCTCTTCATCTTCTGCCAACTCTTCTAGTTCTCTAAATTGTTTATCTACCAGATTGTCGGTCGCTTTGTTGATATGTTTAATACTAAGCACGCTTGTATCCTGAGTGCTTGAGCTGCCCTTTGAATTTAACCCATCTTGCTCAAATTCACTACTATAGTCTGTGGACTGATCTTGGGCTAGCATTTCTATTATATAATCTTTAGAATAAGTCTAATTCAAATATATAAATAAAACCATTTTGCAACAGCTTCTCAGCGAGAATCGAAAATTCTCAAAAAATAGTAGCCCATATAAAACGATTAACTACAAACATAATTGTATATTAAACTTAAACCACATTAACTCGAGGAAAATATCGAATAACAGCATGTCAGATCTTAAGGAGTTTCTAGAGAGTAAGTTTCTTTTCTTTATTTCTGGATTCATTTTTTTGATTTGATTCAAGTTTACTAACAGCTCATTGCAGAAAAAGTTAGAATTATAACAACAGACGCCCGAATGTTCGAAGGTATACTTGTGGGATACGACAAGTCTACCAATATAATAGTGAGCAATTGCATAGAAAGAATAATATACCCTGAAGAGGAAGAAGAGAATCAGGAAATACTGCTAGGACTATATATGATGAGGGGTGGCAATATAGTGTGTGTGGGAGAGATAGACGAAGAAAAAGAAAAATCTATTAATTGGATAGATGTTAAGGGAGAGACTCTTCTTGGTACGAAAAATCCCTTATAGAACTAAAGATGGCCATAATCTATGGATATTGTGGTTTTTACTTTTATTTGCGATTCTTCGCCAGTGCATCGTTTACATATCAAAACTATACATTTAATAATACTTAATCTATATTTTCATATTTTTCAGGTTTGACTGTAGGAATACCGGCTAATTTCATCTTGACACCCAATTCCAATAAATAGTCTAGGGCCTCATTGTAGACTTTGGCCTTCCAGATGTTTTCACCCCAAACATAAATACCGTGTCGTCTCACAAGAACAGCAGTTGCCTGTGGATATTTCTTCAAACACTCTTGTAATGGACCCGAGAGGTTTTCTTCATGAGGAGTGTTGTCGATAATTGGGATAGTTAAAGTTTCAAAATTCTCCAAGTTTCCCACCTTTTCAATTTTTCCTGTAGATTCATTTAATTTTAATCTTGGAATGGCTTTAATCTGCTCGATATGTGAGATCTGGAACTCTAGCTTATCTTCCCAGAGCAATGTGGCCATAACTGCATTTTGCGAGTGGGTATGGATACATGCTCCGGCGTCTCTCATCTTATAACAATCCACAAACAAAGGAGTACAAGCAGATTGCTTATATTTGTATGATTTGGTCAATTCTTGAGGAGCTTCGTTAGGAGTACGCAACACCTTCTCATCAGGTAACTCTACCACGAACATTTCCCATGGTTGTAACTTCTCCTTCTGGATCCCAGAAGGAGCAATGTAAATGACGTTTGGGTTCTCTCCATCAACATCACGTATAGAAATGCCCCCTCCAGTACCAGTAACCCAGTTATTGTCGTAGAACAAGCGGCATAATTCACAAATCAAGTTGGCCGGATGGTCCTTTTCGTACATCTTTTTGATCTCTTGGGGCATATTTTCTAGTAAATTACTGTTCGTTTTCGAACATGAGCAAGCCGACGACATTGCACTAGTGTAATATAGTAATATATAGTAATCTATTGAAACCTTTGATGTTTCAAAGTTTAAACCCTATCAATGTCTATTAATGTTGGTTTTGTGTAACTATAATTTTTACAGTTGTTACAATTTTTAAACAGTATCTATTAATTTCTGAATCAATTGGTTATGCAAAGGAATTGTAAGTTTGACTAATGTTTAATCTGAAACATCTGGAACTATACTTGAGATATCTATAGAAAGCAACATGAGTAGGATGATCTGTATGACCGGAGATATATATTTGAAGAGTACTAAACGAACAGTTAGTTTACCAAATTTAGACTAAAAGACTAAGATGGCAGTAATTATAAGCAGAGTATAGTTAAGTTAGTTATCAGTTACTTCACAATATACAACACTTATCACTATAAACATGTTTATATTCTCCATTTATATACACTCCAAAAATCAAATATATATTACGTGGATCAAATAATCTAGTGGACTGTATATTGGTATATTTTTACAATTGTAGATACTACATTAACTACTTATACTCTAGAATTCAGACCAGAAATCGGTATTACAATAGGGCTGCACCAATCATTCTGTTGCGTTCATTATCTTCCCATCCGTTGGGTCTTAGTTACTTTTAATTCATGGTGGATTCATGAAATCAGCTATAATGAATTTTTGCACCAAGGATGCTTTTGTGTCACAAAACCAGAATATTCAATTCTCATTTAACAATGTCTTGATAAGGAACAGCGGAAGGATAATCTCTATGATTTAATCAGGTTAGCATGTCAGGACTAGAACAATCTTTATTTCAATTAAAATTCACGGCCAAACAGCTCAATAGACAGTCGACAAAGGCTGCTAAAGAGGAGCTTCAAGAAAAGGCAAAGACGAAGAAGGCGTTGATGCAGGGAAACAACGATATTGCACAATTATACGCACAGAATGCCATCAGAAAGGCTAACGAAAGAGTTAACTTGTTAAGGTTAGCGCTGAGAATAGACGCAGTTGCCTCGCGTGTTCAAACGGCTGTTACAATGAGATCGGTGACAGGAAATATGACCCTGGTGATCAGAGGCATGGATAGAGCGTTACAGACAATGAATTTGGAGAACATCTCCTTAGTGATGGATAAGTTCGAAAGCCAGTTTGAAGATTTGGATGCATCGACGAACTATTACGAGTCCGCCACAAACAACGTCAATGCCTTGACTACCCCACAAGACCAAGTCGACGAGTTGATGAACCAAATAGCAGACGAAGCAGGTATCGAAATGAAACAAGGTTTGAACGAAACCAATGTAGAGATAAGCACACCTCCTACGGCAGTGTCGGAGGAAAAGGAGGATAAACTTGCGGAGAGATTGAGAGCATTAAGAAGTTAAACAAATGAACGATATAACATTTCTAGAAACTGATTTTGGGAGCATATTATGTAGTATGAATAGCGGGCCCTCGTGTGGGACATGATAATGGCTTAGTTAGCTACTCTATCTTACTAATTGTATCTATATACCTAATTGAATATTGATCAAAATGTCACAGTAACGATCCTGTACTCAATTCCACATATTTCGCTCACGACCAATTGAAATTTATTCTTATTAATCCATGTCGCAATTATAATTTGGTATACATTTGAATTGATTCTTAATTTAACTAGATACAATGCTTTCTAACACCTTAAGAACCACTGCTAACCGTGTCGTTTCCAAATCCTTTGCTTCCACAATGGGAGCTGTCAGAACCAAAGTTTCTTTACCAGATTTAGACTGGGACTTTGGTGCTTTGGAACCACACATTTCAGGTCAAATTAATGAATTGCACTACACCAAGCACCACCAAACCTACGTCAATGGTTACAACACTGCAATTGAACAACATGCCGAAGCTAAGGCCAAGGGTGATGTTAAGAAGACCATTGAATTGCAACAACACATCAAGTTCCATGGTGGTGGTTACACTAACCATTGTTTGTTCTGGAAGAACTTGGCCCCTGAAAAGCAAGGTGGTGGTGAACCACCAGCTTCTGATTCTGAATTCGCTAAGAAGATTGCTGAACAATACGGTTCTCTTGACAACTTAAAGGCCTTGACTAATGCCAAGTTGGCCGGTATCCAAGGTTCTGGATGGGCTTTCATCGTTAAGAACAAGGAAAATGGTGGTGCTTTAGATGTTGTCACTACCTACAACCAAGATACCGTCACTGGTCCATTAGTTCCATTAGTTGCTATTGACGCTTGGGAACATGCTTACTACTTGCAATACCAAAATGTTAAGGTTGACTACTTCAAGGCTATCTGGAATGTTATCAACTGGAAGGAAGCTGAAAAGAGATATTTAGTTAACTAAATAGGATAATTCATTTTATGTATTTTTTCGTTTTTGTTATGTCTTACCCCCAATTAAATATACATGTCTATGAACTACTTCAAAAAGTCGCAACACCTAATATGCTAGCAGCATTCTTAGCATCAATCACATTCTTCTGGTGATTATCGTCTTCAATAGAAGCCTGTTCTTCATCCTCCTTTTCTTTGTTGGTTAGAGATCTAAAAGTTCTAGAGGACCATGAATCACCATTAGCAGATTGTGATTGAACTAAATTATGCTTCAAACTTGTTAAATTGTCTCTATTTAACCTGGACAATCCACCCTTTTCGTCTACTATACGGACATCTAATCTGATTGTCTCTAAATGCTTCAATGCCTTTCTGTGATGCTCTACCTTGTGTAAAGTATAGTTCTTTAATAATTTTTGAAATTTTTGTTCTGTGAAATCTAAAATTTCCTTCTTCTCATAAAGCATTTCACCTGAAATTCTTTTGACTTGTAAATTCAAAGACTCCTCTGCTTTTGTGGCGTACTCTAGTGACCTTATTGCTTCATCGACTTTAATTGGATCTAAAGCAGATCTACTTTTTATTTTAGTTGCGTATGCATGTTTTGTCTTAGTTTGTTGTTCAGCCTGTACTAACTCTCTCATAATTAAATGTCTGTTTGTTAAGGCCTCCTTGAATTGATAAAAGTCATTACTCAAGTCTTGAATACCGTCACCAAACGAGCCCATATCATTAATGGAATCCAATAATACTAAATCCGATTGAATCTGAGTAGTTTTAGATAATTTCTCCCACATATTTTTCATTCCAGGATGTGTCACCTCAAATTCAGATAGCTCATTCAACTTGTTTGATAATGTGAAAATATGTATGGACAATTGCTTTTCTGCTTTACAATTCTTTTCCAATAATTTTCGAATTTTTTGACACATTAAATAGGAATTCTTGATCAATGGTCTAAAATCTGCTAGATCTTCATATGGATCATATGGAACAGCTAATTGTTTAAGAGTCTTACGGAGTATACCTGAAGCCACTGATGATTTTCTGTTTGTATTTATAACTGAATATCCAAAATCACTTTCAATAAAGTAAACAAATTCTTCGTCTCTTATCAAAATAGGATTATTTGTTACTCTATCAAACCATTCTTGCCAAATAAGGAATAATTGCTTGTTTTCATCATCGCCGCCAGCAACAAATGATGTTGTTGATGATGGAATCACAGGAACAAACACCTCTAAGTTTGAAATACTTAAGTATTTATTAAACTTAACCGTTTCATTATACGTTCGACGTATATCTTTGTATGTTTGTTGTCTAAATTTGGGCAATCCTGCAACTGTAGCATCAAATTTGAGTATGGGGTTTCCAGCTTTGTTGCGTTCGATGGCGGTTAAGTTAATTTTAATCAGATATTTCTTCACAAATCTCTCTGGTATTAACTTTCGTAACTCCTCCTCCGTTAACTGCCCTTGATTGCTTGAATAATCATTTGATTGATCCCCTTGTTGTTCATCATTCTGTTCCTGCTCCAGATATGTAGTTGGGTTATTTTCGCTTTCATGAACCTGGTGCTGAATTGTTGGATCACCAAATGGATTGTTATCTTCAAAATCGTCCGGATTATAGGGGATTGATGAAGACATTATTAAAATCTTATATTTGTTCTAATCAATATTTCTACATCCACCTTGACCCTTTATCTTTTGATGAATTGAAAAAATCCAGATCACGTGAATAGATTACTTACTTATATGTCTCTATAAATCTATTAACTGATCAGTATTCTCCTCTTGGTTCTTATTTTCTTCTGGTGTTGTCTCTTCACTGTCATCAGAATCGTCACTTGAGTCATTATTTAACTCATTCAATTGTTTTTCAAGCTCTTCGTTGTCTTTGGCGAAGAATGCCTTCAATTCCTCAGAGATATCAATGGACAATTTCTCCTCAAACAACTTATCCGAAGCGTACAACAAAACAGCCAGGTTCTTTGGGTATTTGGTGAGTTCGTACATTTGTTCTTGGACAGCTGCAAAGTTCATTGTTTCTAGACCATAATCTATAACTTCATTGTTCCTTGTATGAGATGAGTTAAAGCATACCCAATCTTCTCCTGTATTGCTAAATTTCTTGCTTTTATAGTAATATGAGGTGTCGCTTATTATGATACCGATTAGAAGGTAAAGTTCTGGAGGATCAACCTCAGCTTCGGAAACACGTTCCAATATATTCTCGTAATTATTAATGTCAAGTTTTGAGTACAAGGTGTTAAGTTCCGATAACTTTTGAGATAATACATCTCTCTCACTAGAAATTTTCTCCTCTAAATTAGATAAGTCATCACTTGCGTCTTCATTACCTGCTGAACTTAACTGCGCCATGGATCTCTGTAAAAGCGACTTAATCTTTTTTCCCTCAAAAACATTCAATGACATCAATTCTCTAGTGGTTTCATTTTTCTCGTTAACTAATGCCGATCTCTTTTTATACATGTCCACTATCAAAGAAGAATATTTAGCACTGTAAATCTCTGGATAAAAATATTCTTGAAGCTGAAACGGATTCATAGTATATTCCATTTCATCTCCCATTATTTGAACAGTTACAACTGGTGCAACACTAACAAATCTAATATCACCTAAGCTATCCTCATCATTCCAAAACATGCCATTTAAAGACTGATAAATATTATTGGTTCTTGATTCATAATCGATGGTTAAAATACTAATCTCATTTCTAACCTCATCTGCTACACTTTCGACATCTGACTTTAAAAGCTTTGCAAACTTATTCTCTCCGGCAAACAAGGAAGTAAAATTGGTGTCTAAGCAGGTGTAAAACTTATCAATTAAATCTTCCACTTCTTCAATTCTGGTTGCCAATTCCTTTTTCAAGTCATCTGGTAAGTTCTTATATAAATTTTTTGAACTTATATATGCTCTGTTACTAAATCCACTCAAGTAGCCTATTATGCGCTGAAGTTCCAATATAAACTTAAACGAAGAGGCCTGATTGTCGAAGAGTTCCAAGGGGACTGCTGACTCCA
Organism: Schwanniomyces capriottii; assembly: GCA_032927745.1. Taxonomy (NCBI): domain Eukaryota; kingdom Fungi; phylum Ascomycota; class Pichiomycetes; order Serinales; family Debaryomycetaceae; genus Schwanniomyces; species Schwanniomyces capriottii. The sequence goes on along the minus strand of JAVSEF010000013.1, from coordinate 728,592 downwards.
ACTTAGACTTATTTGTATACCAATTCTTCTCGTATCCAAAATTGAAATCACTTCTCCTGAATACTAATGATTTAAATCTATCAAGTTGAGATAGTATTATAATTAATGGTACCAAATAATTTTCAAGAAATTTCGCCTTATCTATCAAGACCACAGGAGGTTCAATTGAAGATCTTTTGGAATTGGCCACGTCTTCATATATACTGATTTTTTTTTCGTATGGATTGAAGTCTAATGAATCGTCATATTTGTTCTCATATACATTAGGTAACTCCCTTGTGTCGAGCTGCTTTTCTTCAATGTGCTGATGTGAACTCTCATTCTTGTCATTCTGGTATACTGAAAGATCTGGTATTGCCTCTGGATTCAGTACAGTGACCGTACTCTCATATATTGACGAATCAGACCTTCTTTCAGGAGGATCAATCTCAATTGGTTCCTCAAAGAGAAATGATATTGCTAGTTCCACATTGCCATTGGTGGCTTTCATGGCCAGAACAGCCTGTTCCTCCGAAAACCCCATATCAGTAAGCTTCGATATATTGTCATGACTCATTTTAACTTCGGTGTACTATGAATAATATACGTAACTAATATTATAGGGACTAGTAATATTAGCGTTTATTTGAATGCGAGTCCGTACTAGCGTTTTGTGCTTCTCCAAACAGCATTGTACACATAATTTAATTTTCTTCTACTGAGAATATATGAAGATGCTCTAGCTATAGGGACTCTAATGTGTATGAGATGGCTTTTTCGAAGTAAAGTACATGTGGATCCTATTTCAATTGCAATGTCTTTATCCAAGCGAACAACAATTCACAAGATGGTGGAGATGGGACAAATTGTGTGAATTACTCCCACCAAACGGCAAACACCAGTTACATACCTACAATAAATCTACATATCATGCCAACGTCTTCTTCTAGCTTCAGTTGGCTGTATCTGGAGATTCTCCCAGAGACGAATGAGAAAGTGCTGCAAATACACATAAAAGGCACACCTGAGAGTTAATACACAAGACTCGATTTGGTTTAAGGCACTACTATGATGATCTTGATCGTTGGATTGAATAGTACGTCTATGTCTGCTCCAACTATGTTACAATCCCACCATCTACATAGGACTGGAACTTGGTCGTGTTTGCAGGCGAAAAACCTCATCTTTTCCTATTACTCACCCCAATTTTTTTTTCAGGTTCAATAACATCGATAACATTAATGTTATATTTGAGAAGACTTTGTTCTAATTATAACAAATTCATATCAAAGCGATACAAAATGTCTAGTCCTGATATCAAAATAATCAGTCAAGGATTGACCCAATTAGGTTTGGAACAACCTCAAGCATTTCAAGATTCATACCCTGAATTCAACGTAGTGGATGTCTTAAGAAACTACATTACCAACGAGTTACACAGAATCACAGAAGTCAACAAGGACATAATTTTCCAAGCATTAGATTCCCCATCTACTTTAGAAAAGGGTGACTTGATTATTCCTATTCCAAGATTGAGATTGAAGGGTGTTAACCCAAAGGAAAAGGCTGTTGAATGGTCCGAAACCTTTGAAAAGGGTAAGTTTTTATCTCAAGTCAAGGCTGAAGGTCCTTTCCTTCAATTTTTCTTTAACAAGTCTATCTTATTTAACTTGGTCATTAAAGATGCATTAAGCAGAACCACCGAATACGGTTCTTTACCAATTGGACTTAACAAGAAGGTCATCGTTGAATTCTCCTCTCCAAATATTGCTAAGCCATTCCATGCTGGTCATTTAAGATCTACAATTATTGGTGGTTTTTTATCCAACTTGTATGAAAAGGCCGGTTGGGAAGTCAAGAGAATCAACTACTTAGGTGATTGGGGTAAACAATTCGGTTTATTAGCTGTCGGTTTTGACAAGTATGGTTCTGAAGAAGCTTTAGGAAAGGACCCAATTAACCATTTATTCGAAGTATATGTTAAGGTTAACAAGGACATCACTGATGAAGGTGAAAACTCTGAAACTAATGAAAAGGCTAGACAATACTTCAAGAGAATGGAAGAAGGTGACCCAGAAGCATTATCTCACTGGAAGAGATTCAGAGAACTTTCCATTGATAAATATATTGACACTTATGCCCGTCTTAACATTACCTATGATGTTTACTCTGGTGAATCTCAAGTTTCTCAAGAATCTATGCAAGAAGTCGTTAAACAATTTACCGAAAAGGGATTGATTCATGAAGACAGAGGTGCCAAGTTAATCGACTTAACCAAATTCAACAAGAAATTAGGTAAGTGTTTAGTTCAAAAGTCTGATGGTACTTCCTTATACTTAACCCGTGATGTTGGTGAAGCCATTAAACGTTACGAAAGTTACAAATTCGATAAGATGATTTATGTTATTGCATCTCAACAAGACTTGCATACTGCCCAATTCTTCGAAATCTTGAAGCAAATGGGTTACGACTGGGCCAAGAAGTTGGAGCATGTTAACTTCGGTATGGTCTTAGGTATGTCAACCAGAAAGGGTACTGTTGTCTTCTTGGATAACATTTTAGAAGAAACTAAAGATAAAATGCATGAGGTTATGAAAAAGAATGAGGTTAAGTACGCACAAGTTGAAGAACCTGAAAAGATTGCTGACTTGGTTGGTATTTCCGCTGTTATGATCCAAGATATGCAAGCTAAGCGTATTAACAACTACGAATTTAAATGGGATAGAATGACTTCTTTCGAAGGTGACACTGGCCCATACTTACAATATGCCCACTCCCGTTTAAGATCTGTTCAAAGAAAGTCTGGTATTGATGAATCTAAATTAGTTGAAGCCGACTTTGAATTGTTGACCGAACCATGTGCTGAAAACTTAATCAGACTCTTATCTCAATATCCAGATGTTATCAAGAGAGCCTTAAAGACTCACGAACCATCTACTGTCGTCACCTACTTGTTTAACTTGACTCACGTCGTCTCTCAATGTTATGATATCTTGTGGGTTGCTGGTCAAAAGGAAGATCTTGCCCTTGCCAGATTGGCTTTATATGCTTCTGCAAGACAAGTCTTATACAACGGTATGACCTTATTAGGTTTAACCCCTGTTGACAGAATGTAGGAAATTTGTCACATATACTTATACACTTATATATAAATTAATAAAATAATCCATCGAAAATAAAGAACCGTTTCTTTAGTTCAGATTTTTTTTTATTTTGTACGAGCGTGAAACGAGTCTTGAGATTAAGCTATAATTGTTTTATTGTCTGATTATCTCTACTTGTATATATACCAAAATAATCAGCAACATGTCTGATCCGGCGCCATTATCAGATGAGGAGATATCTGATACTATTAGGCGTATCAGCAAGTTCAAAGTGGCAGAACTAAAGGATCTTGCAAGATCTATGGAACTTCGCTTAACAGGAAAAAAACAGGAATTAAATGATAGAATAGTACAATTCTTAGAGCAAGGAAGGAGGTACAGTGATAATTTGAAGTTGTTGACAGTACGTACATTGGTTTTGAAGAGACAAAATCACGATCAGCTTCCACCGTTTAAGGATTTATATAACTCCATCCAAACAGGAGCATTCAACTACACAAACGTTTGGAATCAGTATATGAAACATGACAGCGATAAGCCTAAGTCTATTCATGCTACAGATTCTACCCCCTATAAAGCACATTCCCTATATTTTAAAGAAAGTCCATTCTACCACTTGAAAAGAATGGTCCATGGTAGCCCGCAAGTAGCATTTCCTTCAAAGGGTAGAGTTGTGTGTGATTTTCATGTTGTACTAACACAAGAGGAGAATGAATTATTAAGCATGAATAATCCTCTGATACGCTTTTTTCTTTTATGTGGTATTCAAGGAAATAATTCACCTTCTTCAACTCAGGTGCTATTGCAATTTCCAAATCCTCTCGAAATACATGTAAATGGGAATTTATTTAAAGAGAATGTGAAAGGAATAAAGGGGAAACCAGGTACTGCAAAACCTGCGGATATAACTACTTTATTGAAACCAACACCGCGGTTAAACAAGATTCAAATGGTTTATACCACCACAAACGATACATATCTTTTGTATTTGTACATTGTTCAAATGATATCCTGTGATGACTTGATACGAAAAATTGTTTCTAAACCACATATACACATAAATTCTACAGTTTCTCAGATCTTTAAAAACTCCGCTGACGAAGATGATGATTTAGTTGTATCTACTTCAGTAGTTACCTTAAAGGATCCTTTGTCATATACTCGAATGACATACCCTGCCCAATCGATTTACTGTACTCATGTTGAATGTTTTGATGCATTGATATTTTTGGAATCTCAAAAGCAGCTTCCAACATGGAGTTGTCCCCACTGTCATAAATCCATCAATATAGACGATTTGGCTATTTCAGATTATTTATTGGATATTCTTGGTAAAGTTCTGGATGAGGTTGACCATGTTACTATTAATCAGGATGGTTCTTGGGAAGTTGAGGAGGATAAAAAAGAGCAACAAGATAAAGGTACTTCTTCATCTTCTGCTGTAGCTACTAAGAAGGAAAGTGAAGACAACTTGCAAAACTCTGAAATAATTGAAATAGTATCATTAGACAGTGATAGTGAGGGAGAGATGGATATTTCTATGGTTCGTCCAAACAATATGACAACACAAAATTCTGAACAACCAAATTCGACTGCTAATAGACTAGATGCTGAAAATGGTAGTAGTATTGTTTCCAATTCTGTTGACGAAGACGTTTCTTCGTATGTTATAAATGATAGTGAAACTGATAGTGATGATGAAAGACCCTTGGCTAGACGAAACCGTCGCCCACCATTAATATCTACAACGTCCAATCCATCCAGCAATTCAGATTCATCTCAGCCGCATGGCCTGTATCCTCAAATGTATGAGTTCTCTACTTTAAATGATAATAGTCGTATTAACACCAATATGCATAGTTTGTCAGCACAAAATCAAGGCAATGGTATATCTGTACCAAATTCTGGTCCTGGTATACTTATGAATACCAATATTCATCCTTCGTATAATCAAATGACACATTATCCTATTCCAAATATTCAACAAAATATGCAACAAAATATGCAACAAAACTTCCAATCCAATAATCACCAGAACGCATTTCAACCAAACATGATTTTTCATCCTGGGCATCCAATTTCGACATCAAATCATCGGTTGCAAAGCAATATGGAAGCATTCCAAACTAATAATTTCTCGAATCAAAATCAAATTCATCAATCATCGGAGGCGTATACCCCTAATGCTAATAGAACTGGTATTCATCCCTCAATTCTGCAGAATACTTCATCTGATTTGTATCCAAAGGGCTTTCAGAATATTTTAAATTTGCAACAAAGACAGCAACTTTCCCAGCGCCAGTTACAAGATAAATATAATGAAATGACCCTTCTAATGCAGATGAATATAAAGAAAGCTGATAATATATCATTGAATTTACAGTCACAGAGTCCAGTAAATTCTGCCCGTGGCATGGAAGATTCTACTACGGTTAGTGGACCGAGGAATGATCCGTATATAAATTCAACAGCTGGATCATCAGATAATACACCAAATAGTAATAATGGTGGTGCCAATGTTTCGGCATTGAATAATGAAATCCAGAATATTCCTTTATCGGGTAATACACCACAAAGTAATGGTGAGCCAAATAGTCCAGTGCTGAGCAATACGCCAAATAATAGTAGTGGGACAAATAATCCAACTTTGAGTAATGAAAGCCAGACTAACGCCTTATCGACAAATCACGCTAGTCCAATTACTCTGGACCCTGCTGATATGCTTTTAAATGAAACTCAAGAGGGTACTAATGATACTTCTAATTTAGAGCAACCACCTTCAAATACTTATAATCAAGGAGATGGTTCGGATACTGTAGAGGGCCACTTGGGTATGAGGTTTTCTAAATCTGTCTTTGAGCTTTCGGAATCAAATAAGAGCAAAGCGGATAGTGTGAATGATTCTGAAATTACTGAAAATTCTGATCTTCCGGATAACCCAGCTTCAAAAAAGCAGAAGATAGTTGGATTGCTAGGAATTACATTGAATGATGATATTTTCCCCTTAGGTGGGGTTTCCAACATTGCTTCTACGAACCCGGATCAAGAGCATCAAGTTTCACCCATAAATGGTAGAATTAACAATATACAACTAGAAACACCTACAAGAAAGAGGACACTTTCAACTGTTGAATTGGACTCAACGAATAATTCAAATTCTGAGAGTCACGATTGATAAATTTTAAAAGAACTTATTTAACGCATTAGAGTTTAAAATTTTGCATTATAGTTCATGAACTCACGAGAACCTTGTAAAAACAGTACATCATACTTTAATTTTACTTGTATTATAGATAAATGATTAAAATAGGTTACAATTTTTATTTTTAAAATATACACACCAGGCATCAAATTACATGGGACTTGGACCGAGATAATCTTCTTTTATACTTCCTATAGCGTAAATCTCGTTAACATCAGTTCTAGTACCTACTATTTTTAATCTGACTCTCGATCCCTTTTCAATATTTTCATCCAGACTACTGTATGCTGGGGGGTTCGCAGATGGATTAAACTTCATGTCAGAAGGAATTAAGTGAGTACTAACAAACACTGATAATGGACCAACATCTGCAAAAAAACCCATCTTATTCACAGTAGTTACAACAGCATCGACAACTTCTCCCTTAAATGGCTTCCATACAACCGCACGGTACTTAACTTCGAATTCAGCCATCCCTGATCCAGGAATAATTTTTCCTTTTCCAACGTTAATATTCATACAATCCAAAACACACACTATGTATCCAAACTGACCAGTACATGTTCCTTCAACATCGCTTAACAATTTATCTCTTAAGTATTGATCCATCTGTGGCCCAAAATATGATGGGTGTAACGTAAGATTCAATGACAAATCTTTCAAAAAAAACATGTTAGTTAATAGTCTAAGTAATGCAATAGAATTGGAATTTATCAAAAATGTAAAAGAATTAGAATTATAACGTCTGTTCGAAACAAAAATAAACAAAAAATAACCCGATTATATTATTTTACAGATACCTTTACCTAGTCTCTAAAATAATAAGCCTGGCCTAGTATAAACACTATTGAGTTTGTAGTCTTTATGGCCGAAGTATTGAATTTTCAATATCAAATATTGCGACATTTCAACAAATGTCGCGAGACTTTGTCGAGCTAAATTTTTTAGTCTCAAAAAAAAATTGATTGACTATGAAGGATTAAACCACCATTTAATTGTTATTTCAGAATGTCTCAAAGAATCGGAACGTCTGTTGCCTCTTTAACAAAGGTATGGCACCATGTTGATGTTGCTGCGGAAGAAAGAACATTAGGTCGTTTGGCAACTAGCATAGCACTTACCTTACAAGGTAAGCACAAACCTACATATTCACCAAATAGAGACCATGGAGACTACGTGGTTGTTACTAATTGTGCCCACTTAAAGGTTACTGGTAACAAGTTACAAGATAAAACTTACTGGTCCCATACTACCAGACCAGGCTCATTGAAATTGATTCCTATGGAAAGAATGATCGCGAATAAAGGTTATGGTGAAATATTGAAAAGAGCAGTTAAAGGTATGATCCCTAAAAACAAGCATAGACTTATTAGATTGGACAGATTAAAGGTTTATGACGGAGATGAACACCCATACAAAGAAAATTTAATTGCATTTGCTGATGAGACCAAAGAAATGAAGGCTAAGTTGGAAGAATTGAACAGAAAAGAAGCTGCAATGGCTGAACTTCGTAAGAAGTACTTAGAAAATTAAGCTAAACGTAATTCTTTTTAAAAGAATAGTTTATTTGTATATATAGGTTTGTAAATATTTTCAACTTCACGTTATTATTTTAGTCATGAATTGTATTTTTCGTTCTTTGTTTATTTATTATTTGATTATCTACCATTTATTTCCATATATAAAATACAAGTATTAGAGTACCCCCAGGGTAATTATTTTTAATCTAATGAAATATCTCTTTTTTTTTGGGTTTTGAAATCTAACAACTGCAATATTCCTTTGTAGCATTGACATCATACACGAACAGTAATACCCGATCTTTCAGTATATAACCTAGGAGAAATATTCATGGCCATCAACTCTTGAAACAATAATTTCGCAGCATATGGAATATGGATTTGGTAAATATTAGTCTTATTTTTACAGGAACGGCACTCAAATTGATTCTTCTTCAAGTTAGCAATAACAGACATCAAACCACAAATACCACAAACATGTACTCTAAAGGCATCTGAGGCTTCCATAAGTCTTTCCTTAAGGAATCCTGCAGCACCATGGGCAATCATACAATCTCTCTCCATTTCTCCGAAACGTAAACCACCATCTCTTGATCTACCTTCAACAGGTTGTCTGGTCAAAACTTGAACTGGACCTCTAGCTCTAGCATGAATCTTGTCATCGACCATATGTCTCAATCTTTGATAATAAGTAGGACCAAAGAATACTTGGGCCATTAACTTCTTACCAGTATGACCGTTATACATGACTTCAAAACCTCTGGATTGATATCCATGTTCTCTTAATAATTTAGAAATTGCTTCAGCAGTAACATCAGTGAAAGGAGAAGCATCACCTTCAAGACCTGACAAAGAAGACACCTTAGATAATAAACATTCAATTAAATGGGCAACTGTCATACGAGATGGAATAGCGTGAGGATTGATAATTAAGTCTGGTACAATACCTTGACGAGTGAATGGCATATCTTCATGTCTGTAAGTAACACCAATAGTACCCTTTTGACCATGTCTGGAGGCAAACTTGTCACCAATTTGTGGGATTTTGGTAGTTCTCATTCTCACCTTTACGAACTTAGCACCATCACCATTGGTTGTCAACAAAACTTGGTCAACAATACCAGATTCAGTACTTCTCAATGGGGTAGATGCATCTCTCTTTGTGTGGTATTGGGTTCTTTGACCTAATTCTTCAGTATCTGGAGGAATTGGAGTAGTTTTACCAATGATGATATCTTCACCACTAACTCTAACACCTGGCGCAATTAATCCATCATCATCTAACTTCTCATATGTACCATGTTTCAATCTTAAAGTGTCAGATCTTGAAGGCTTTTCGAAGGTTTCTAACGCCTTCATTCCTTGTCTCTTCTCTAAATCCATATATGATCTGAAGAACAATGATCTAAAGAGACCTCTATCAATTGAAGATTGATTCATGATCATAGAATCTTCTTGGTTATAACCAGAATAACATGCAATAGCTACAATAGCGTTTTGACCAGCTGGTAATTCACGGAACTTCAAGTGCTCCATTGATCTCGTAGTAGCCAAAGGTTTTTGTGGATAGTACAAGATATTTGCCATAGTATCCATTCTCACAGCATAATTTGTTAAGAAAACACCCATAGCTTGCTTACCCATAGCAGATTGATATGTATTACGTGGAGATTGATTATGATCTGGGAACGGAATAATAGAAGCTGCAACACCCAAAATCATAGATGGATGGATTTCACAATGAGTGAATGTATGGGTAGTACTATTAAATTTAGGTTTAATTCTCTTTGCTGGATCAATCTCATCACTTTCTTCTTGTTCATCAGCAACAGCAATTCTGCTTGCTTCTAAGTCTTCTGGCGTCATTGCAATCATAATAGTTTCTTCTTCTTCTGCATCTACATATTCAACGACACCATCACTCACCAACGACGACCAAGAGTAACTGTCATTATCTTCGTCATATTCATCATATTCGGAATTTAATAATTTGTGCACATGCTCCTTCTTCAATTTCAATTCTCCCTTATTTTCTGATTCCGGTTCATCATCTACAATGAACAATGGACGGTAAACACGACCAGCATCTGTGAAAATTTTGAATTCCTTCTCTCTGATATCTCTGATAATGGAAACTTCAGGACTTACGTCACCTCTTCTTCTCAAATTACGCATGGTTTCCACCAAGTGTGCTGGTTCTCTGTGGGTACCTACCCAAACACCGTTGACAAAAACTCTAGTAGAATCTGGTGAGTTTGAAGGAACGTAATCTTCTAAAGGTTCCATACCCCACTCTTCTAAGAAATATAAGATTGGTTCTGATGGTGTACCAACGGAGATACAAGACATCAAAGACAAGTTCTTAACCAAACCACACGCTTGACCTTCAGGTGTCTCTGCTGGACAGACAAGACCCCAGTGAGTGTTATGTAATTGTCTTGGTTTTGCGATTTTACCATCACGACCAATAGGTGTGTTCGTTCTTCTCAAGTGAGACAATGTAGAAGAATACGTGTAACGATTCAAAACTTGGGAAACACCTGCACGGGCACTCATGGCCTTTCTTTGTTCACCCCAATTACCAGTAGCTAAAGAATAACGCAAACCATCTGTAATTGTTTGAGACTTCACTGCTAAAGTTAAGTTGAATTCCTTGTCATTTTCAACACATCTTTGCATGTAATTATAAATATCTCTAGTAAGCTTCTTAAATAAAATACGGAATAAATTAGCTAATAAAGGACCAGCTAAATCTAATCTCTTCTTACCAAAATGATCTCTGTCATCTGGCTCCTTTCTTTCCAATGCACATAACAATAATCTATTAACCATATAACCCAAGAAATATGCCTTTCTTGATTCAAACCCTTCTTCTTGGGTAATATTTGGTAATAATTCTTTTTGCAAGATATCTTTAGCATATTGAATACGCTTTTCTCTTCTGATACCTAATACACCTCTTCTACCTATAAAATCAAGGGCAACTTCACGTTCTTGAATAACAAAACCTTCTTCAACACAAGGTTTCAACATTTCCAACATTTGCCAATCATTAGGGTCATAACAAATATGCTCTAAAATATCACCATCAGGCACAATACCTAATGCTCTGAAGACAATGATAATTGGGATATCCTCTTTAATGTATGGTAATGTAGCTTTAATAGTTCTTCCAGTAGTTCCTTTGTCATCTCTACCATAAAGCTTGATTTGCATCGAAGAAATCAAACGAGAACCTTTTTCAAGGGCTGATCTGATTTCAGCAACATGCGAAATTGGCGAAGGAGCAGCCTTTTTGAAAACTTGAACGATATTAGCTGCACTTCTTTCTTGAGCAATTAAAACCTTTTCAGAACCATTTATGACGAAATATCCACCCATATCATAAGGACATTCTTTTAACTCGTAGAATTCATGCTCACCTAACCCACGCAACATACAAAACTTGGATCTTAACATAATAGGAACCTTACCTAAATACACCTTAGTTTGAGGTTCTTCATCTTCAACTTTTTCCTCCACCCATTCTAATTCATTATCCTTTCTATTATTATCATCAGATGTAAGAACTTTCTTGGTCATGTCAACGTATAATGGAGAGGAGTACGTCAAATTACGCAATCTAGCCTCTTGTGGGAACATTGGGTGAGTGGTACCATCACCTTCTGTCTGTGTAGGCTTGGAAATATAAATCTTTCCAAATGTGATTTCGTAACGTCTGTTCTCATGGTCATCCTCAGAAGTATGTTGAGCTGGTTGATCCAAAATCAAATGCGAATCCTCCCATACCAATTCTTGAATGGTGGTTTCGATGAATTCATCAAAAGAATCTAATTGTTGTGACACCAAACCTTTCTCTTGAAAAAATGAAGATATAACAGTCCAGCAGTCTTCTGGGGTAATACTCTGGTCTTCTTCATCATACAAGTATTGGTCATCAACAGCCTGTTCCTGTGACATTATTGATTGGTTCTATAGGAGTTTAGACTGAACTGATTAAGTATAGTAGGTAATCTTGCCTTCGGTATTCAATTCTAAACATTAAAAAAACTCAACGACATTTTTCAGGGCACGACCTCTCAGTTACACAAAGAGAATTTTTCATTCGTGTTGAATATCATAGTAGATATCACAACTATACACTAGAACTAAGCATATAGCAAATATGGTTAAAGGTGTGGGGTTGTTCTCGTCTATATTGAGATTGCCTCTGAGATCTATCCATTACAAAGAAAATGCAAGAAAATATCCAAAGGTGAACATTAAGGATATAGTACTCGATAAGCCAAGATACGGTTTTAGAAAAGAAAGAGAGCCATTACTTTCACAATCAGTAACTGACACATTGTTTCCTAATACCCAGATCAAGAAGTTATATGAAGAGGCCGGTAAACCAGTTCCAATTAAGTACAGATCTAACAGTGACCAAATAGCCAGAAGAAACTACGAAAAATACCAAGAAGAAGTAGCTACTGGACAACCACATTTCAGAGTAGGAGAAAAGAATATATATCTTCCAAAAGCACGTATCTGCTTATTAAGACCTAACGCAAAACACACACCGTATCAAGCTAAATTTTTAGTTCCTAGAAACTTCAACAAGATGGATTTAAGAGATTACTTGTGGCACGTCTATGGTTTGAGAGCTTTGAATGTTACTGTCCAATTATTACATGCTAAATTTTCTAGAGGTCCAGATGATCACGCCCGTTACAGAGGTCCACAATACAAAAAGATGACCATTGACATGGAACAACCATTTATCTGGCCAGAATTACCTCAATCTGTATTAGACAAAGCCGAATATCAATATTCAAATCAAATCAAGACTATTGAGATGAGAAATGCTGTAGGTTCTGATAAACATAAGCCTTCTGATGCCTTCGATGGTTTATATAAGAAACCAACTCTTCCAAATGCCTTTGTTTCTCGTAAGGCAAGAGAGTCTGCAGAATCTAAGGTTGCAGTGCATAGAGAACTTGATGAAGCCAAGAGTGACAAAGATCTTGTTTCACAATACTTAGGTTTATAAGCATAGACAAATATTAATTCATGTACATATGTATTTCAATAAATTTATTATAGCACAGTCCATAATTTGATCCACATGAACTTATAGTAGAACGAAAAACTAAAAATACTTTAAAATATATAATTAATAGATCAAAAAAACGTTAGTTTCATCGTCAGGTTATCACCATAACCAAGAACTCTTCTTTTCCGAAGTATCTGGGATATTTCTCTTCTTGGCCGTCTCCGAATTGTTTACGGGGGAATCAATTACATCATATTCTTCTTCTGTCAAGTCGGTCTCAGAAAGAGTTCTTTCAATTTCCTTTCGTTCAGCAGCTGTAGAATTTCCTGAAAATACGTATGACTTGATGGACGTGAAAATGGAAGCTGGGTTGCTGAAGTCATCCTTTGATATTTGCTTTTGACCAAAACTCAATAAGTTTAATGTCATTGAAGGACTCAAATATTGCAAAGAATATTTCTTGATCACCTCAAAATCAACTGGAACCTTCGAAAGAAAGCTAAGCTCGCCTTCTAACCACGGTTTAAGGTAGTTAAAATACAATAGCCCAGCTCCATTCTTCGTGAACGTATCCCAATCCTTGTTGTGATCGAAGGATTGTCCCTCCGCCGTTGAGGAGCTCAAAAACATTGGTGATAAGAGCCATACCGAAAGACCCAATCTTAACATAGAATAGAATGGAATAATATAGCTGAGGAACAAAACCTTCTCAATGATACTACATGACGCATATACAATCCAGTAAATGAGCCATTTCTGCGTAGAAATAAGGTGCTTCTGAAGTAATTGTCCTTCTTGTCCTATCGACTCTCCTGGTTCACCCTTCGCCTTTTTCAACAAACTGTTAATGGGAACATTAAACCCAGCAATGTTTATTTGGCCTGACTCTATCTCTTTAACGGTTTTGTAGTGATTCTCAAATGCCTTATAGGAAGCAATAATTGGATAGATAATCGAAACAAAAGTACTATTCTAGTCAATATTTGGCTCAAATTAGCAAATAACAAGAAAAACTTACTTTAGTGTGGTAAATAACCCGAACATAGTATATATTTAATAAATAGTAGTATCTCCTTAAACTCTGTATTAGATAATAATAATTAGAGTGCTAGATATTTGTGGAGCGATAAGATAATGATGACGGTTGCGCAGCCCTTTTTTTCATGACTACAATTGGAAATGAGCTACACTAACTATCGAAAACTAATATATGTTGAAACTAATTATTCGAGTCCTATAACGATATTTCGAAGCCACGCTTCTTAAGTTCTTCGACATTCCAATTCCATGTTCTCTCTATGTTTTGTCCGTTTGAAGCAACCCTGCTAGTCTTGCTTTCCGCTCCCCCAGTGACTAGATACTTTCCATTGTCCTTTGTAGTTGAAAGCGAGTGGTCAAGACTTGCCCTTAATGTAGCCGATGACCCTTCTTCTACACTTATTCCTATGAATCTATCGGTCATTTTCATGCCGAGTTTTGCCAACTGGCCAATTGCTGGCAAATTCTTCCAGTAGTTGTATAATTCAGTGCCATAAATGACACCGGGATGGACTGAGAGACACAATATGTCAGGTGCTTCCCTGGCAAGCTTTATCATGGCTTGAATAGCTGCGGTTTTGGCAATTCCGTATCTCACCCAGGCATAGGCAAAATTAGGAGAAATGTCTGTTGAAACCGTCGGATCATAATACTTGAAGCTCAAGTTGTGTCCCATAGATGTTAAAAACACAATTCTCGGCTGCACGTCATCTTCTTTGGCAGCTAGTCTTAAATTTGGTAATAATTTTAAGGTTAAAAGAAAGTGTCCCACAAAGTTAACTTGATACTGGATTTCATAGTCGTCTTTGGTCCTATCATACGGTATTCCCATTACCCCAGCATTGTTGATCAATATATGAAGCTTTTCTTCCTTCAAGTTCAATTCCATTGCTGCGTTGTCAACCGTAGCTAGATCCAACAAGTCCATATAAATGTAGTGGATTTCACCCAAATACTGGCTTGATATATACTCCTTATCTTGAAGGAAGCGTCTTCTTTTAGCTTCCTCTTTAATTTCGTCAATTGCCTTAACAACTTTAGATTCGGTTCTTCCCCCAACATATACAATGTAGCCATGCAAATATAAATGAAGAACTGTATACCAGCCTATCCCGGAGTTTCCTCCAGTGATAAGAACTACCCTTCTGTCTAGTTTAGGATTAAGATACTCGGCACTTTCTGGGTCGTAATAGCTACTGTTGGCCATCTTTCTGATTTCACTTGATTGAAAAAATATAATAGCATATCTTTTGTCAACGTTTATCTCGTCGCGGGTACAGTTCCTCGGTACAATATATTATGCTTATAGTAAAATATTTTTATTTTATATAGGAAGAATACTACGCCAGAAGATTAGATATAAGGTCATCTAATATGGCAACAGTCTCTCTAGGACTGGTTATCCAGGCTGTGCATGCACTAAGTCTAGCTTTATAATCATTAGCACCGACACTTGCAAACTGATCACCAATATGTAAGCATTCGCTTTTCAAAATTGGGCATATAAGCTTGTCATTCTCATCTCTACAAAGATATTTTTGCAACGATTCAACACCTAGACTCTTGTCTCCAATGTCAACCCAAACATCGGAACCTCCATTGAAGGCGCACACTCGAATATCTTCATCAGGAACATCGCTATTGGCACGCTTGGTTTTTATGTCATCGTACAGAAGCGTATTAAATGCTGCTAACACTTCAGATAACTTCAAGGAGCATGAGAGAACAATTTCTTCTAATTGTTCTCTTAAAATTCTATATCCTGAATTTGGGATTATTCCGATGGAACGTTCCTTTCTCACAATGGAGGTCACATTGGTTAAGTTAAACTTTCTCTGTAATCTCTCTATATGTTCAAACATCCTTTGCACTATGTATTCAATAGCATTTTTGTCCCAATTTTTCATAATCGGTAAGTACCACTCATCTCCTTCGATAAACTTGAATTTGCCATCATTTTGCAATCTGAATAAGTAGTTCGATTCACCACCCATGATCAACAAGTTCTTCCTCTGCGAGTCTGTAAGCCTCTTTGTTATCTTAATCTCGTCAATTAACCCGTGTAACCTTTCATAGTAATTCTGAGCACCTGCTTGGCCTGGATATCCAGCAGCCGTAACCACTGCAACATATATATCCATTGATAATAAAGAAATCAACCTATCTATAACAGGGGAATCTTTGGTAATTGATTTTCCGTCCTCGTATAGTGTAACATCACCATCGAATGTCACTAATTTTAACTTTGGAGTTTCAACATCCTTATCTTTGTAGTTTTTCGATAAAGCCATGATCTGGGCAGTATTCAAAATGGTTCTGATATCATTGAAGGAAGGACTTACCAACCGCCTCTTGGAAATCTGTCTTCGTTCATCTTCTATCAAAAATGCCTCTGTTAGCGGCAATGGAGTGAAAAACTTTCCCACAGATGGTACCAATTTTCTTAATCTGCTTATACTGATTCGTCCGCTTGCTTCGTCATTTAATTCATCCAAAATAATAGTATGGTCAATCAACCTTTCCACATCGGATAGAATTTCCAGGTATCTCTTCTGACATTCCTGGGCTATGACACCCTCTTGTGAATCTACTGAGTTATCACCATCATTGAAATCGTCTTTCTCTGCTCCCAATGCTGTATAGTTCTCCACATCTGAATGAAGAACAAAAGGACATGCTAATAACACCTTAATCCACTCGATGAACTCATCTCTACGGTGAGTCTTCAATGCATATTCAACTCTATATCTAGATGTCATATTTAGTTAAAAGTAGATGTATTTGGTAACTTGCGTGAAAATAGGGAGGCAGATTTAAATTTGAACGATCTCAATCTTTATCTACAGCTGATTATCAAAAATTCTCATCTCATAAACATCTAATATACATTATTAACGAAGTCCTACTTAAATTTAAACTATTTATAAACCTTGTTGAAATCTCTTTCTGTCTCTTTCTTCAGAAATAGTCAACTTGATACCCTTACCCTTTGGTAAGGAAACGTATGGCTTACCAGCTTCAGTACCGATAACGAAAACGTTAGATAATCTGGTAACGAAAGTGTTTTCTAAGGAATCCTTGATGTGGACTAAATCGAAACCACCTTCGTGCTTTTCTCTGTGGGTGATAACACCAACTCTACCCATGTTACGACCACCGGTAACCATAACTAATCTACCAGTGTCGAACTTGACGTAGTCAGTGATCTTACCGGTAGCTAAGTCAATCTTAACGGTATCGTTAGCCTTGATAGCTGGGTCTGGGTATCTAATAGTTCTACCGTCGTGGGTGACGACGTATGGAATACCTCTCTTACCTAATTGGACCTTCTTGACCTTACCTAACTTGTAAGAAGCTTCTTCAGCGGTGATTCTGTGAACAGCGAATCTACCCTTGATGTCGTAGACCAATCTGAAGTTTTCGTTGGTAGATTCTAAGGAAATAACGTCCATGAAACCAGCTGGGAAAGTAGAGTCTGTTCTGACTTTACCATCAACCTTGACATGTTCTTGCATTAAGATGGCCTTAACTTCTCTACCGTTCAAAGCATACTTAAGTCTGTTTCTCAAGAACACAACCAATGGTAAAGATTCTCTTAATTTGTGTGGACCAGCAGATGGTCTTGGGGCGTAGGTACCGGACAATTTGTCCAACATCCAGTGGGATGGGGCTGCTAATCTCTTCAAATGCTTCTTTCTATTGAAGCTGTTAGTATGTTATTCAACAATATTGAATGAAATGAAAGATGGTGCATGATTCAACCGCCAGGTCCCTAGTTTCCTGTTCATTAGCACAAACAAACTACGACTGTCAATACTTCGGGTCACCCAAACCCTGAGCAAAGTATTCCTAAAAAATAGGTGCACTAAGAAACTGAAAACTATGAAACCTAACGAATTATCATGACAAGGCTCCCATCCAAACCATCACAAGTGAAGGTTGGTGTACGATACAAGAGTATCGGTTTATGACGTTTCTCGATTGAAAAACTTTAGTTGCCTTTGCATTCCTTCTTTCCAATTATTCTTGGAGGAACTAGACTTACGGGCCTCTTGCCATTTTTGATAATTTGTTTGGTTAATAAGAAAAAACAAAATAAATTTTCCAGGAAGATTATTCAGGTTGCATTTATATATTGATGTGAGAAAAGAAAAATTTTCCTAAGAATATATTGATCACGTGTATATTTTTAGGGTTTTCCCCTAAATGATAAGATATATAGAGAATATTCATCTATCTATAAAAGGGGAACCCTTTGAAGAATTACCTAGGATTAACTACTTAATTATTCATTTGCTATAGCTATCTTGTTTATCTGAAGATTATGTTCTAAGCACCTAAAAAGAGGTGTAATGGCGACTCACATATAATTCACGATCTCCAAGATGACGGTAATGTTCTTATTTGTCTCTTTTTTTATAATTTATTTCTCTGTGTAGATATATCAGAATACAGTGTCCTTTGGTTCTGAATAAGCTCTGGTACCAAGAGCAGAGGTACCGCTGACTCCATGCGCTTCGGATTCGATACCACCATTCCTAGTTGAAGATGGCGGTGAATGGATAGACAATCTCTCAGATCTTGATTTCTTAGCTTCATTTTCTACTTCTGCACCTGTCATTGCCTTGATCCAGTCAATATGCAAAGAATAAGGTCCGTACTGCTTATCTAACAAACCGACACCAACAGTCTTGACTTCTGCCTTGTTTAATTCACAGCCATCTTGAATCACACCCCAATTTGTCATGACAAAATCGTTCAATGGAATCACAACAGTTTCCCATTCACCAGGGTGATTTAAAAATAATCTATGCTGGAATAAATCGGTAATCAATGGAGTATTTGCTTGAATATTAACCAAATACTTTCTACGATCACCCTTGACTCTTAATACTAATGAGCTCATGTTTGACCAATCCCAGTAGCTATTACCTGAGAGCCACGATTCCCTCTGATCCTTGGTTCTGAACATTGCATATCCAGATCTGGTGGCCTCTGGGTTGTCCCGGGGCAAATCCAAGCTCAAGTATCCGTGGAAATGACCAGAATGGTGGTTTGGGTCAAGATTGAAGTTCACAGTAGAGTATCCTCCCATTTCCTGGTCACTTCTGGTCATAATATTATGAATGGATTCATTTGGATTTTTCTTGAAGTCCAATACTGAATGCACTGTCCTAGCATAGTCTGCTGGCTTTGCGAAAAGACGGCTGAACGTCGAATTAAGGCCTAAGGTTCTCAATGACATGCTATTTGGAGCCTGATGGTATTAGTGTATTTCCTGTGTAGTTCCCTGTGTCGAAATTATTAATGCGTTTAGTTGTATTCAATTGATTGATTGTAAACAACGTAGTCTCTAAAAAAATGTTGATGAGACAATTAATCTGAGTGTGATTTATCAAAATTCAGTAAAAATGCTTATCCGATCAACTTCACTGGAATTTGATTCACTTATATAGAGTTAATTAATTTGTCTGACAAAGCAAACAATAATTATGCATAAAAAAATTATCGATCGAATTCGGAAATCAGTAGCTCATTTTAAATTTCAATGGTTACGTAGATGTGGAGATGAGTTTTCAAAGTTAAAGCAAGATAAAGAATTTATCAGTGATAGGGGTATATGCGATGGACTGATAAACCCCACAAATCGACATTTTTCAATCGATATCAAAATTCTATAGAGTAGTGGAAATATGGTCATTCGCAATTATCAGAGGGGAATAGCCATGAGATTCTCTCCATGTGAGTAAATCTTGCTACTACATTGATGAATTACTAAGCAGCTGAAGAGTAGACAGTAACCACGTAGAGTTATCCGGTACTGCCTTGTTTGTTCATTGTGAAAGTTGTGGGAATGTCGCCATCAAACAACTCCGTCCCGGCGGTGTTGCGGTTTTGCAATAAGATAAGGGGTGCAAGTGCAATTACATAATGAAATTTTGACGGTATCGTAATTGCTTGTGCACCCATAAGAGTATTTTATCGTAGTGTAGACTGCACTAGCAGATAGGTCCAGTAATTGGGACGATCGTCTGGTTAGCGTAGAAGAATGCAAGTGGGTAGAAATTTGTGCGATGTATAACACCACAGGGATATTGCTTATGCGTTCCTCTCACCTACAAGAAAACAAATCATATTTTGTAGGAGTAGTTATTGTTCTAAGAGAGACCTACATTGTCGGTGTGGCAAGGAGTTGAATAGGACTTAGTGGCCGCATATTCGTTCCTTCATAGAGAATGATTAACAAATAATGTCTTAAGCTCGGAGTTCAAGATGAAACACCCCATTTGCGCCGACATGAAAAATTATGGGTGATCTATTATCTTTGAAATTGAAGGCTCTAACGTGGTGACTTATGTTCTACCCTGACTATTATCATTAGTCCATTATCAATAGTCAAGATCTACACTCTAAGAGGACTACATTGTTTACTTATTACTACATGATTTATTTAGACTTGTAGACAGTAGTGTAAAGTAAAAACTTCACATAAGTTCACAGGTTAGGTTCTACTCCTCATCTTGTTGGGTTTAAACAATAAAAAAAACAATTTTAAAATAATATAAAATTCACAGACGATGAAGTTCAAAAAATAATTCCGATACCGGGAGTCGAACCCGGGTTTGCTCGGTGAAAGCGAACCGTGCTAGCCGTTACACTATATCGGATATTTCTGATCTTTTAGTTTTCGAAGTAAGTACTACGTAACTGACAATAGGCGTCCACATCATTACCCGTATGTATTATATATAAGGTCTTACATTTCTCAACATTATCTCCAAGTAGCTATGAAGAATGAGGTGATCCTAATGTTGCTTTTGTTTTCTTCAATGTATTATATTATTGGGAATAACTACATAATTTTGGAAATTATATAATACATTGAAAATTAAAAATACATTTCAATTCTTGTTTCTTTCGTTAACTCTCCAATTATAATCAACTAGTGTGTATGATTAGGAAATGTATTAAATAGCTATTTGCCAAATATTTGATTAATAGGATATCATTATACAGTCCATACTGCCTTCATAACCATCACCTATTGTAGGAATCTGAGCCCATTGAAAACTATAAACATCAATATCAAGGCGAAAAATCCTATACTAAATCTTATTGAATTAATCTACTAGGTATTCTTGAATGTGTGGAAATTCAAAAATTTAAAATCTGGATGCTGAAAAAAGCGATGTGGATATTACTAGTTTCACAACTCTCTTGCTAACTCAACTTCCATTAGTGCTATACAAGACTCAATAATACAGGATACCAAAGTCAATGCTTCAATTGTCTAAGTCAATGGGCAATTAACGGACAATTTGTACTTTGAAGAATCAGCCACCTGCCCCGTTTTTGGGATCGCACACTAAAGCCTCCTTGTAGAGAACGATTTCGGTGAATGTCATGTGCTATCTTAAGGAAACTTTCTACTTCATATCTTCGACGCTAGATTTCCTTTATAAAGAATTTAATACTGCAAAAATTGCCATAATGAGATGTATGCAAAGATGTGTCATTTTTCTAAGTAACGTCCATGTCATTGACTACCAAATCTACAAGTATTTCCATTGCATCCACCCCACCCACATCTAGCAACTAAGCAGAGATCGCTGTATTCTGTTATACTTCATTGCAAACGGGAGCCATGTCATATGTCGTTCTCTAGTTTATATCATACTCGATTCAAGCGCATCGTCATTCATTTAGATTGACCAGTGGTTTGGAATAGCACATTAAAGCCAGTATGCAATACCACTACAGAGGACTCACCTAGCATCATCTCTTAGTGTTGCAGGTGTCCGGATTTTGTTATTTCTCAAATTACTCGCTTCCTACTAGCACCATCTGTTCCTGTTACCATTTGTTCGAGTCCACTAGGCGATAGTATCAGATTACTATCGATTGCTACGATGCTGCTGTGAGCCAGATGGTTCTGCGACACCCAGCCGTGCGCTCATTCCACGGGCAATGAGCAACCAACGTGACTAGCCGAAGAATATTCTTAACAATGGATGAATTTCAGGTGTTTGTGGATATAGTCAACTATTTAAGCAACTCTATAAAAATATTTTTTCTATCCTCCGTGTTCGATTGACTTAAATTTATCCAAACATTAAAATCATACAGCGATTATTGACTATTCATAATGAGCCAGAGATATTATAATGAAAACTTCTCGAGTCCCAATTATGCACAGCAGGCCGATGATGTTTACCATGTTCAGCCTCAATTGGAGAACCAGGGAGAGAAGTACTACGGTGAACAACCAAAACCATCGCAGAATTTCGATGAGTCCTTCAAGATAGAGAAGCCAAAATACAACGATTGGCCTTTTGCTATATTCTTCTGGTTGGTTGTGGGTGGTTTCATAGCCGTTGCTGTTATCACTTTGCGTGCACTCAACATAACATTTGGAAGCCAAGGAAATTCGATATATGGGGCCGCTAACACGTTCACACTCAACACAAACACAATCATCCTTTTTGGTTTCATTATCGTCATGAGTGTGGTGCTTTCTGCGTTGATCATTTTGTTTGCAAGATTAGCACCTAAATGGTTCATTACCTCGGGATTAATTTTGAACGTTCTTCTAGGATTGGGAACTTGTATCTACTACTTTGTTGCTCACTATTACTCGGCTGCCATAGTGATATTGATATTTACGTTGCTTGCAGCATGGTCATACTGGTCCTGTAGGTCCCGTATTCCGTTTAGTGCTACTGTTTTGGAAATCACAATTGACGTAATGAAAAGATATCCATCAACCTTGATTACTTCGTTTATTGGTATTTTAGTGTCGGGATTGTTTAGTGTTTTGTTTTCAACTGTAATTGTGGCTACATATGTAAAGTATGAGCCAAACTCTGCCAATGAGGGTTGCTCAGTCTCAGGTGGAAGCTGTTCGCATGCAACTCTCATCGGTGTTCTTGTCTTTGTATTTTTTGCAGGATTCTACATCTCAGAGGTGATAAGAAACGTCATTCATGTGGTTATTGCAGGTGTCTACGGTACCTGGTACTATTTAGCAAACTCTGACCAAGGTGAGCCTAAACACCCTGCTTTATCAGCGTTTAAGAGGGCCATGACTTACTGTTTTGGTTCGATTTCCATGGGTTCCTTAATTGTTTCCTTGGTCCAATTGTTAAGGGCATTTATAAGGATTATGAGAGACAATGCCTTTGCCTCTGGGGACAGTTTTGTTGGCTGTCTCTTATTAATTTTAGACTTCCTTGTTGGAATTATTGAATGGCTTGTTCGTTACTTTAACCATTACGCTTACTGCTATATTGCATTATACGGAAAGAATTATATTAGATCAGCCAAAGACACTTTTGATTTAATTCGTTTCAAGGGTGTAGATGTTTTGATAAACGATTGTTTTATCAATACATCTTTAAACTTGTACTCCCTTTTTGTTGCTTATCTTGTGGCATTATTGTCCTATTTATACTTAAAGTTCACAGAACCTGCTTATAATTCTCTGGGAACTTACTATGCGCCAGTGGTAGCATTTTCTTTTATAATAGCCGGCCAAATTAATCGTGTTTCATTGACAGTTATTGAATCTGGTGTCAGTACCTTCTTTGTCGCTTTGGCTAAGGACCCTGAGATCTTCCAAATGACAAACAGAGATAGATTCGATCAAATTTTCAGAACTTACCCACAAGTTTTACAGAAGTTGACCTCTGATCATTAAAAACCTTTTTGTATATTATTTAATCTTTTATATCATAGTAGCAATATATGTGCCTGTATTTTGCGAATATGATAATGCTCGATTATCGTCCATCTAAAACGGCTACTATTAACTACTGAAGATACTAAACTTGATATAACTAGAACTTCTGCAGAAAAATGTTAACGTTGGCAATAGGAGATCTTTATATCCCAGAGAGAACAATAGACATACCTTCTAAATTTAAAAGATTACTTTGTCCTAATCCTAATTCTGTTCCAAGTAATAATAAAATATCTGAAGTTGTATGTTTAGGTAACTTAACAAACTCCTACGGAACTTTGAAGTTCTTGCATGAGTTATCTACATCCTTCAATCTTGTGAAGGGAGAGTTTGATAACGTTGATATATTAACCCAGCAATTGCTAGCATTGAATAACACAGAGACTAATATTCCGGCTTATCACATAATAACACACGATAACTTGAGAATTGGATTTACAAACGGTTATCAAATTGTTCCTAAGAACGATCCACTTTCCTTACTGGCATTAGCAAGAGAATTAGATGTTGATATCCTTGTGTGGGGAGGAACTCATAAAGTAGAAGCTTACACTTTAGATGGCAAGTTTTTTGTCAACCCAGGCAGTGCTACTGGTGCATACAGCTTCGATTGGCCAGACAACGAGGAAGAAGATTTAGAAGAGCATAATGAAGAGCAAGGGGATGCTCTTTCAGGCGATAAGCTTGAAAGCGAGGAGCAATCTAATAAAGATAATGAGGATGATCAAGGGGAATCAAAGTCTCCAAGGGAGAATGTTGATAAAGCAGAAAACAAGAACTCTGAAGAAGGAGTTAACGATGAAGCAAATGAAGCAAATGAAGAAGATGATACATCAGAAGCGGTAACTAGCAAACTAGATTCTGAAAATGAGAACCAAGACGACAAGAAAGACAATCTTGAGTTTACAGAAGATGATATTAACGAAATAACTGAAAGTATTTCTTCAATCCCATCTTTTTGTTTGCTAGATACTCATGGCGCTACCTGTGTGCTTTACATTTACACTTACATCAATGGCGAAGTTAAAGTTGACAAAGTGACGTATCAAAAAGAATGAGTTAATATTATGCTACAAATAGATTATATATTATGCCTGAACCGAAGAGTAATGTAAAACAAATTCTTTTCTTATCTTTTCCCAATTATGAGGATCGAAAAAGATATAAACACCTTTCTCTACATCTTGACTAATTAGAACTGGCTCCACATTACTATCTTTTGTTAACCATGCTTGAATATCCTTATGGTATCTCCAATTTCTAGCAACAAGCTCACGAGCTGCATATTCCTGTAATGTATCTCTAGGCTTCATGTAAAATATATAGAAAAGAGTTTCATCAGAAAATGATTGGATCTTATTATCACAAGGTCCAGGGGAAGGAATGATGTTTTCTGTTTGAATTGATGGAGGTAATGTGAAGTAAGGTTCTACCTTTGATCTTGATGTTTCGGCCCATGGTGAAGAGAATCCTTTTAAAATCTTGGAATCGTCGGTAAGATCTAACCCAAGTTTATTTATATCTTGTCCCATTGCAAATGCTGTGCTATCGATTTGATCCATTTTAACAAGAGATGATAACAGACTCAACCCAAATTTTTCCATTTCATCAGATAATTCAGGCTCATTTTGCTGACTGGAACCAGTGTTATTATTGGAAGACAATCCTGGTGGTAA
This sequence comes from Schwanniomyces capriottii, assembly GCA_032927745.1. Taxonomy (NCBI): domain Eukaryota; kingdom Fungi; phylum Ascomycota; class Pichiomycetes; order Serinales; family Debaryomycetaceae; genus Schwanniomyces; species Schwanniomyces capriottii. Next base: position 703,299 of record JAVSEF010000013.1, on the reverse strand, counting down.
AATAGCTTATTATTCGTTAGTATGTTCGAAATCGAAAATCTCAGAGTTCACTTGATACTTACGCATATTTGTGGGAAATTCTTCGTGATATTCTTCTAATATTCAGTAAATTTTAATCAATAATAAAGTCGATAAAGAATAATGCGCTTGATATAACGTTTAGACGGTATATATCTGGTTACTACTACTTTAGTGACTACCAATATTGAATAATTGAATATATTGTCATTACACGCCCTCCCTCAAGTCTGATCACATGATCTAAAATTTATCATTTTGCAAGTCATCTTAAGGAAAACTGAAGTTATTATAGCTATTTTAACATTAATAAACATGTCAAGAAGACTTTATCCTAACATAATAATTACAGGTACTCCTGGTTGTGGTAAAACTTCGCATTCTGAAAATTTGGCCTCTCAATTAGGAAAGCCATATGAGCATTTTGCAATCAGTGATATTGCAAAAGAAAGAAAATGCATTGAAAGCTACGATGAAGTTTTAGATACTTCAGTAGTAGATGAAGACAAGTTACTTGATTCTTTAGAGCCAGATTTGGAGAAAGGTGGTGCGATTGTGGACTGGCATTGTTGTGATATATTCCCTGAAAGACTTATAGATTTGGTCGTAGTATTGAGAACAGACAATAGCTTGTTATTTGATAGATTGAACAAGAGAGGCTACAAGGAAAATAAGGTACAAGAGAACTTAGATTGTGAAATAATGGAGGTAATTTTGCAAGATGCCAAAGAATCATATATACCAGAAATCGTAATTGAATTAAGTTCAAATAACGTGGAAGATATGGACGAAAACGTCGACAGAATCGTTGCTTGGGCAGAAAACTGGAAGAATGATCACCCTAAGGGCGTCACTAACGAATTAGACCCAGAACTTGCCGCTCAAGCTCAAGTAGAAGAGGAGTCTGACGAAGAATAATTGTAATATAATTTAACTGTTGAAGTGGTAAATATTTTTATTTCTAATATACAATGCTAAAAAATTCCTGGTTATCGTGATCCGTTATTTTTATTTAGATCAAAGATGCTAAAATGTTTCTTAAGTAGTATAAGAAGATAAGTGCAAAAATCGTTATCCCAAATTTGTATCCGTTGGTCGCTAAAAGGTAAGACCATTTCTTTCTTAATTTTGTTAAGTTGTGCTGTTCTATTTCGGCAACACACTTAGCATTTTGCTCAAAAATGTACTTAGATTCTTCAATAATATCTAATTTTTGTTCCTCTGTTAAACCGTTTCTGGTAGCGAGTTCATAATCTCTCTTATATTCTACTCTCAAGAAATCTTCATCCTCAACATCGAAGCTAAAGAGATTGGCACCTAAGCTTATAATGTCTTCGTGAGAGTAACCTTTTTTCTGTGGGAACAAACCAGTGGCTTTTGATACTGATGATCTCATCACTCTACCACCAGCAAATAATGCCAAATACATGACATGCATGTATGCCAATAAGAGGTATGGCTTCTCAGTTGTGATTTCGTCAATGTGTTCGGAAAATTTGATTTGTTCACTTAACATAGGGTTCTTGAACTTTTCTGGTCTGTTATCGTAGTAAAACATCAAATCACGCTCGCACTTTTCGGTTCTGGCAATTGCAGGCTTCCAGATCTCTTTTAACAAAGAACTCCACTCGTTTCCAGCATTAAATTGCTTCTCCAAGTTTCTCTCTATAGTCGCAAATACATGGTAGAAACTTTGCACACCTTGACGGTACATCTTTGGATCCTTCAACGCAATAGCGAGTCTAATGCTGATCATTTTGTCGATTTTGTTGTGTGCTTGTCTTGTTTCCTTATTGATTCTGTTCGCTAATGCACCTTCATCTGTCTTTAAGGGTATAATTTCGTTTTGGTTCAATTTAGTAATAGTTGCCATTTTTATCTGGGTATAAGTTGTTACGATTAGTACAAAAAAAACTAACGTCGATGTATTTTGGCCTCACTGAATTATATATATGTGACAGCGATATCTCCGAAGCCAAAAAATTGGGTTTTCGCAACTCGTAGATATCGGTGAATATATTGGAAGAGAGTATGATTTATGTACACACCATACGGATGAACTAAAATGGTTTTAATTACTATTTCTAGAGATTTAAGCCTTATAAAAGTGTATTTAATGTAGGTTGAATGGAGAGGGTCTTCAAAGCGTGTGCGACTTTGGGTCGAACTGGATAGTCTTACAATATAGTTTGTCGATTGCTCTCATAGACATTCAATAACACGAAATTTTAATTCAAGGCGATATCGGCTTTCTATACGATTTTCCATTTGTATGGCATCAACGTGAAATGAGAATGTTGACAAGGTAAATGGTATATTTATTTATCTAAAAAATATATCTATAGCAATTCGACGACTATAAACCTAACCAGAAGAATGATTTAGTCGTAGAGAATTTATCAGTAAGTAAGATGTTATCAGAACTATTACCTACTAATACGTTATATTGATCTTTTTCAGAGTACCACTTGTACTTGTAGCTATCCCAGTATGATGTGGCTTCCTTGACTGAGAATACCAATTTAACTGATTTTGTTTCACCTGCCTTTAAGAATACCTTGGCGAAGTCCTTTAATTCCTTCTTTGGTCTTCTTATAGCTGGGTTTTGTTGTTGGATATATACTTGAACAGCTTCTCCTCCATCAACCATACCGGTGTTTGTAACATCTAAGGTGACAGTAACATTTTCTTCATCACTTGCAACCTTCAAATTATCAAAATTGAAAGTAGTGTATGATAAACCATAACCGAATGGGAATAATACTTTTCTGTCAACTAATTCATAGTGTCTGTAACCTACAAATGCATCATCACCGTACCAGACAGTACCATTTGTTGAACCGAAAGTCAAGTATGTTGGGTTGTGCTCTACCTTCTCAGGGAATGATAAAGACAATTTACCTGATGGGTTAAAGTCACCAAACAATACATCTGCGATGGTGTTACCTAATTCGTTACCACCATACCAGGCATGGACGAGAGCTTGGATCTCATTTACCCAAGGCATAGTTACTGGAGAACCAGATTGATTGACAACAATAACATTCTTGTTAACTTTAGCGACAGCATCGATTAATTCATTGGTGTAACCTGGAATGTCCATATCTGGTCTGTCAAAACCTTCAGATTCCCATTCCTTAGACAATCCGACAACTAATACGACCTTATCAGAGCTCTTTGCAATTTCGACGGCATTCTTAATTTCTTCCTTAGGGTCTATCTTCAATTGAATACCATAGTAGACACCACCAGCTTCCTTGTGTGGTGATTCTAAGGTATATGTTGGAGAGGTACCAAATTCAACTTTGACTTTATAAGAAACACCCTTTTCTAATTTAATTTCACCTCTTTCTTCTCTAGTACCCATTCCCAAGAAGAATGCATCACCATATTCTTGCTTAGTTTTGTTATCAACAACCAACTTATCATCAATGAAGACTTGAGCAGTACCTAATGTTGAACAACCAACCTCATAAATACCAGTTTTCTCTGGAACAAATGTTGATACGAGATCGGCATAATACAATAATTCACCTGGTTTCAAGTCCTTGTGTTTATAGTCAGCCAAGAAGATTTTTGATGTGTTCAACTTCTTTTTATCGAATGCTTTTCTGTCCTTGGTACATGGTGGATCTAAGAAAAATTTAGCAGTAATACCCTCATTACCATTTTCATCTGTTGTGGTTGAACCAATATCAGGCATGTTCTTGTCCAAGGTAGCACCAATGGAATATTCTAAAGAAATTACATTGCCACCTTCTTCGACCTTCTTGACAATACCTTCCCATGGTGACACTTTATAACGAGCAGACATGGAAGCAGAACCACCACCAGAATCTTGTGTAGCCTTAGCATTTGGTCCAATGACTGCAACAGTTTGCTTCTCAGACTTGGATAATGGTAATACATTATTTTCATTCTTCAATAATACGATTGATTCGTCACCTACTTTTCTTAAAATTTTAGATGCTTCTGGGGACTCATTTGCTAACTCTGGAGCGTCTTCAGGAATTCCAGCCTCTAAACCCTCATTGACAAATTGCAAAACTTGACGAACATTATTATCGATTACATCAATGTGGATTTCACCAGATGAAACCTTATGAGATGCAGCAATATCTGTACGGAATCTAGTTGGACCTGGCATTTCTAAATTCAAACCAGCATCCAAGGATTCCTTCAGGGAGTATACACCAAACCAATCAGACATGGTGAGACCATCCCATCCCCATTCTTTTCTTAAAACATCCTGTAATAACTTCTTAGATTGGGATACATGCTCTCCGTTAACTTTGTTGTAAGCAGACATTAAAGCTCTTGGGTTAGCATCTCTCAAAGCAATTTGGAATGGTTTTAAGTAAATTTCTCTTAAGGCTCTTTCACTGACAAATGTATCAACGCATTTTCTGTCTTCTTCTTGATCGTTACAAACGAAGTGTTTAATACAAGCCAAAACTTTTTCATTTTGAATACCCTTGACAATATGAGAAGCAGCATGACCAGATAATAATGGATCTTCAGAATAGGATTCAAAAGCTCTACCTCCTAATGGACCACGAGCAATATTACATGTTGGTCCTAAAATACAGTGAGCACCTTTCATCTTGGCTTCTTTACCCATTAATTCACCTGCTTCAACGAACAAATCCTTGTTAAAAGTGGCTGCCATACCAGTACCACATGGGAAACAGTTTGATGGAACACTTTCAAAGAATTTTGTACCTCTGATACCATTAGGACCGTCAGATACTCTAACAGATGGAATATTCAATCTTTCGATTGGAACGGTATGCCAGAAATCCTTTCCTGCTAAAAGGGAAATTTTTTCTGACAAAGTCAATTCAGAGATCAATTGATCTATGTCTAATTTTTGAACCATGTTGATCTTAGTTCAATTGAATATAAAAAAGAACCTGCGAATTCTTTCGACATCAAGGGTATTTATTTCAAATAGAATGTTCATTCCCGAAAATTGGGGAACATCCTTTGGAAAGACTACCGAATCAAGAATAGTTGCACAAAAAATCAAATTACTAAAAGGGCAATTTATCCGTAAATGTTGTAGAGGGGGGGGGGGATTTGGAGAAATGCCTTGATCGTACCATGCAGCTTGAATACCAATAGATTACGTAAGTTCATAACCGAGAGTAAATAGCTTGTAACAAGCTTTAATCCTGATAGAAATCTATTATTGGAAACCAAATCCAGAGTACTTTGCGTCAGTAGGAGTTAGGAATAGTTATGTTCGAATCTGGATGAGATACAATAGCAAATGTGGTAAAACAGAGCCGAAAAGATTATTTCTCTTTATGTTATGAGTGTGTGCCACTCCACACACTCATGGTGAATCTTTGATAGACTTCCCGAAAACGGACATCAATTGTAACTATAGTTTGAAGAATGTCTTTGCGTAATCTTAAAATTGAACCCAAGGCATATGATCTGATAGGAAAAACTGTTGGGATCCATTAGTTTGTGATGTGTAAAGATGCTAAAGATTGTTAACTCCAATGTTGGAAACTTAATTGTAAAATTCTCAGATTCTCCAGAAGTTGACAAAAATAAACTAATAAAATAAGCCCGATGCGGGGGTCGAACCCGCAGCCTTTTGATCACTTCTCTATTAAGAGTCAAACGCTCTACCGATTGAGCTAACCAGGCCATTCTATGAAGAATATTAGGATATGTTCCTAACAGTACCTTCACGTACAAGCTATATAATTCGCATTTGTTGCAAACTCTACAAGTTTACTTTTAGGGATCAGTTTTCCTGTTAAATCTAATTTATATACCATTATATATAAATATATTACTGTTTTCTTGTCAAATAACCTCTGAGAGTTCATCTAAATAAGAATTAAAGACTAAATCTAACTTAAAGGTCCGTAAGTTTCCTAACAAGAAACATTCCTTATTTGAATATTTCCTAGACTTCCAAAGTGAAGAATACGCTATTTGAACTAGGATTGCAGATTTAATTTAAATATCTTTACATATAGATAATACTTTTTTTTTGGATAAAAACTCCCAGAGAACCTATTCAAGTTTAAAAGTCCTCACGTTTCTTTAAATCTGTAAAATTAATAAAATTCTATAAAAATACAAAAAGTTGTAGATGCAATGAGATTATTCAGTACGAAATATTATAGGTTCTTTCAGAAGATTTGTGAAGTACATGAGCTATGAATATATTATATACTTAGATATTATTAATATTTTTCTTATTTGCATTTTTTTAACTTGATATTATCGAAGGATAAAATATAGGATATGATAAAAGTTAGAAGTTTATCCAGTTCTCTAATAGTGTTAATTGTATTCTTACAGAGAGGTGCAAGAGATCAGGTGCTTGCACCCAAACGAATGACAAATGTAATGTAGTATTTAGAATGATATTTAAGAATCATTATCTAGGTATATCTAATTAAACCGGGGTTTGTGAACTAGCCGAACAAGAAATTAAAAAACCTTACCATAAATTCATACACACCATCCTTAATATCGCTTCAAGATGTCATTTAATTCATCTCTTTTTTCAACATTTTCAAACTTAAAAGATGCAGCTAATTCATCAAGCTCTTCGAAACTTAAACCTACCAATAAATCAGCATATTCATGTTGAGCATACTGACTGAACAACATATCTCTGGTAACTCTGCTAACATAATCCTTAATAGTCCAAGTATGTGGATAGAGAACATTACTGTATTTTTCTGGAATATTTTTAGAGAAATGTTCAATTAATGCATCATATAATTTGCCATTCTCTGCAGCTATATCATTTCCCCATCTATCTAATCCTAGGTTTTTCTTCTTTAAAAAGAATTCACCAAAGATATCGAACCATTTAGATTTTGGTGAAACGTAAGTCAAACCTTGGTAACCAATATCTTTATAAACCCAAATTGACCAACTAATCGGGGTATCATCTCCAGAAGGATCACCATGTTTGTAGATTTCCAATTGGTCCTTTAAGACATCGTATCTTGCAGTATTTGTAACTGCAGGGTTTGCATCTCCTCTGACTTCAGAAGCATAAACTGGTCCAAATTCACCGTTCCAGACTGGTACATTATTGGCTGTCATATACTCGATTTTACGTAAATATTGCTTCTTTAACTTATCCTTTTCATCAGCACTACCTTGATACAAAGTTCCCTCTGGATTAGGAAAGCCATAGAGAGTGTAATCATGGATAGAGTAAACTGAATTAGGCAAAACATCACTAGGGAATTGTCTAAAATCCATAGCGTAAGTGTTACCATCTAAAAATAAAATGTGATTAGGATCAACGGATCTAATGGCTTTTTCTAACCTAGCATAATAGTTTACTAATTTAGAGTGATCTGATACAGCTGGCTCATTCAATGGATTGTACCCAGCAACCCATTTATTATCTTTGTAATATTCAGCAATGTGAGTCCAAAGATTCAGAATAACATCTTGGAATATCTTGAAATCCCAAAATAAGGACTTGTGTATTCCAGAATCAGAATGCCAATCTTGGTTTTGACCACCAGGAACAGCATGTAAGTCTAAAATGGTGTACATTCCCTGCTCTGCACAAGTATTAACAATCTTGTCCATTCTTTCGAACCCCTTTTGGTTAATTTGAAACAAATCACCTTCATCATCTAAGAAATGTCTATAGTTAAAAGGAATACGAATACAATTGAGGTTGTGATCTTTCAAATATTTCGCATCCTCCTCAGTCCAGTAATATTCGTAAAATTTATCAAAGAAGAAGTCAAACTTTTCTTTTCCAATTTTCAGTTCAATCACCTTCTTATGTTCAGTCTCATGTCCAGGATAACCAGTGATAAAGTTTTCCATATTAAGGTGTCCTCCTGTTGCAACACCCTTTAATACAACTGGTTTTCCAGTTGAATCAACAATTTTTGTACCTTGTACTTTTAAGAATCCACTCATAGTGTAGTATATTAAGCAATTGAAAACTGGCTCATTAACATAGGTATCATAAACCAATTTTTATACACCCACAGAATATCTACCCCATATTTTTTCCCGAATTTTACGGCATTGCTACTATTTACGGTAGTGATCAATGTACTCCAGATATTCGGCATAACAGTCCTGTTTACAGGGACTTTACAAACCCCAGGTTTTAGGGGGGGGGAATATATCATCGTGCCCAAACCAATTATGCGGGAGTATTTTCATGCAATGCAATGCCATATTACACATTATGATGTGGGGTGCATTGAAGTTTCATTATCCGATACTATTGTGATGGTTTATGACATTGTGTATCCATTTTGTGGCACTTTTTTAACGACCAGATATAACTTTCAATAAAGAAATTAAATGCTATTATGAAATTTTCAACATTTTTGAAATCACTAAATGGCGAAGTGCAGTTCTGTGTAGTTGTTAGATTTTTCCATCTGGAAAAATCATTTTTTCTTGCAAAACATCCGGAAGTATAGAACTTTTATTTAAAGCTATTTAGTTAATCCAGGAAAAGACTATCGAAAGAAGGCTGATTTTATTTAGAGTTTTTGAACATAACTGAGATATTAAACAGTAAAAGAAAAAAGTTGCAAATGCTGACCATAATTATGTAAAAGATATGATTTGAAAAATATAATTTCTTCAACAGCCAAAATAAATTCAAAAAAGTAGAATTTACGTGTTTGTCCGATGACATACAGGAAAAGTTTTTGTTCCGACGTAGACAGGTGGTCCCAAATATTGAAGTTATTTTTTCAATAACTTCTATATCTGGGAATTTCACTAACCGCCCTTAAATTATCTTGATTGTATATTATGACTCTATGTAATCATTATGGACAGAGGAAATAAACATAAAAACCTGCTGATGAAGTAGCAAATTCGATCCGAAAAGTTTTTATCAAAAATCCCGGGCATTCATTATCAGAACGTTTAGCAACCTACCCTTATAAGCATCTCAATTTTTACACAATATCACATACATATCTACTGCATCTCCTAAGCATACGAATTGTACCATCTTGAACAACGACAAGTCTTAGAATCCTAAGGAGCTATATGTTTCACTCTAATAATGTAATTGGAAGATTTCTACATAGAGAGAGATTACAACCATTTTCGATGATAGCGATATTCGCTAATAACACTCTTAGCATATCATCTTTCAAAAATGTAGAGTTATACTAACCCCATTACCCAATGTTCTACTCGGCGGGGTGCGTCAAGTAATTTCGTTCCTATTGGTTTTTCCAACCGGGTCAATCGGAAACAATAATCCGCGAGATGACATTCCGGCTCGTTTTGACATGCATGACACCGGAAAATAGTTCTTTGTAAGTAATACGCTTACTTATTTACAGTGGGGGAAATTACGATATTCTTCAAACTATTAAAGCATGGAATTATCATGAATATTTTGCCAAATTTTTTATAACTATCAAAGTACAAAAGCTTTAATTTGAATATATTTTATTTTGATTCGAGATGTTCAAAGAAGGTTCGGAGCGCACCTCAGAATTATCGATTAGCGATCAATTAGATAAAGACTACATTAACCAAGACAAACCTTGGTGGAAAGTGCCATATTTAATAAAGTTAAATTTTTTCATTGCGTTGATCACTATTACTTCCAATAGTTATGGTTATGACGGTTCCATGTTAAACGGTTTACAATCTATACCTATATGGATGACAAAAATGGGAGAGCCTGATGGTGCAGTTTTAGGTGCTTTAAGTAACGGATCAACTATTGGTATTATTATTAGTGTATTGTTCGGCTCTATTATTTCCGATAAATTTGGAAGAAAGGCATGTATTTATGTTGGACAAATTATTGCATTAATCGGGTCAATTTTGCAGGGGGTTTCTACTGGTTATGGATTTTTCCTTGGAGCAAGAATAGTTCTTGGTCTTGGAGCAGGTATTGCAACCGTTGCTAGTCCAACATTAATTTCTGAAATTGCATTTCCAACTCATAGAGATGTTGCAACAGCTTCATATAATGTCTGTTGGTACTTGGGTGCTGTTGTTGCCGCATGGGTTACATATGGTACTAGAAATATTGCCGACGACTACAGTTGGAGAATTCCATGCTACATTCAAGGTATTTTTCCATTGGTCCAAATTTTATCAATTTGGATGGTTCCAGAATCTCCACGTTACTTAGTTAGTAAAGGGAAAGTAGAAGAGGCAGAAAAGATTTTGTCGTACTACCATAGTGGTGATTCTAAAGAGGGACGCGATGTCGCCTTTATCCAATATGAAATGAAAGAAATTGAAGCAGCTCTTGAATTAGAAAATTTAAATTCTACATCCAAGTACACTGACTTTCTTACTATTCCTAGTTTCAGAAAAAGATTGTTTTTAATTGTTTTCACTTCGATTCTTATGCAATTATCAGGAAACGGTTTAGTTTCATACTACCTTACTAAAGTTCTTATATCTATCGGTATCACTTCAACATCTCAGCAACTTGAAATCAATGGTTGTCTTATGATCTACAACTTTGTTATTTCCTTATTTTGTGCCAATATCGCTCCACATTTCAAAAGAAGAAAGATTTTTATCACATCTGTCACACTGATGTGCCTTTTCTACGTGATTTGGACAATTTTATCAGCCATTAACCAGCAACGTAATTTCGAAGACAAAAGTTTGGGCAAAGGTGTTTTGGCTATGATTTTCTTCTACTACTTTGCATACAATCTTGGTTCTAATGGTTTGCCTTATTTATACATTACTGAAATATTACCATTCAGTCACAGAGCTAAGGGTATCAATCTTTTCCAATGTGTCCAAAACTTGCTTATTCTTTATAATGGTTTTGTTAACTCAATTGCTATGGAGGCCATTCAATGGAAATATTATATTGTCTATTGTTGCATTCTTGCAGTAGAAGTGGTAGTCATTAGTCTTTTTTATGTTGAAACTTCTGGGTACACCTTGGAAGAAGTTGCCAAAGTCTTTGGAGATGATCCAAATACTATTTTCAATGATCTTACCAGTGCAATAGTAAAGGAATCTCATGAACACATCGAGCATGTCTAAATGTTTCAATTCTTTATTTTTTACTTCCTTCTTTTTAAGATTTAACTGGTTCATTAAGCTTTGTAATTAAATATTTTATTCAATTCAATATATTGTTCGTAAAAATCAAGTTCAAACTAATGCAATTGAAATGCAGCAATTTATACTTAGACAAAATGTTTCTTCTGAAGGTAATTAAGTCCATAATGTATTATATAATTATCTAACCTTCAATGTACAAAATAACAGAACACATTCCTATAACTCCAGAATATAAAGTATTCCTTTTTAATGCAAGTCTAAAATATTAGATGCCTGATTTCCCCAATTAAAACACATCTGAATTTGCCAAAAATGTAGTTGGGCTTTTAAGAAATATATATATTGCGGAGATGATAAACGAAGCAAATCAATAGGGAAACAAATAAGTGGAGTATATCGGAAATGGTATCGGAATATTGAGTTTCTTGTAACTTATAATACAATAACAGCTTGAATGATCCCCCGGCTGTATTATGATGACCACCCGCATCGGCAGATAAGGCAATAGTTTCAACAAAGAGATTTCCAATAATTTGTGGTATTCACCTTCACCGCTCTTCGATCTTAGTAATGCCATTTTTGTATGCTTCCTCCGGTACTAGCTCTTGTATAGCATACCGTACACCGTAGCATAATTAAAAAATAACTAGTAACTCCATAATCCATTTCTTGGATATTTTTTTGAACCCCCCCCCTCAACTCCTCCTCTTGTCGGAACTATTAACCAATCTCCATAGAGCACTCTATCGAATTGAAAGAAGAAAATAATCACCAGCTTTAGATACCTCCTCCAAACTTAACAGTCAATTAAGTTTAATAATTAGTAACGAGATTAAAGAGTAATTAAACATCCATGCTACTCAAAATTTCTACTTTCCACAATATTTTTAATAAGTAAACACACTTTGAATTAGTATAGCATGTAAGCTTGAAATAATACGAGAACTCCACTATTTCAGTGCATTACCCCATACTTATTCGTATATATACGCTCCCAGACGAATTGTTTGGTGCATATTATTCGGTATGGCTACCAAAAACGGAATGCACCTGTGCAGTAAGATAGCGAGATTTCTGGGGTTATAATTTCAGTCCCGAGAATCAAATTTCAGAAGACCCAAGAAATTAGAACAAACAATTGTAGTAAAGATCTAAGTAATCCTATGAAAATATAAATTCCATCTATTTCCCGGGGAAATAGAACCAATTTCATCTTTAATCAACTCTTTTTATATAACATTTGTAAGAAGAACCGAAAGAATGTCAGACTTTGAAAATGAAATGAAAGCTTCTGTGTCTCTCACCGAGAAAGTCGAGAATCAGGCTAACATGCTTAATAAGGATTCCATTAACCAATTCTTGACACTTGATAAACCTTGGTGGAAAGTTCCATATTTGGTCAATTTAAACTTCTGTGTATTCCTAATCACATTAACGTCTACAAACAATGGTTACGATGGATCCATGTTGAATGGGTTGCAATCTTTAGATATGTGGCAGGAAAAAATGGGTAGACCAGCTGGTGCAATTTTAGGTGCTTTAAGTAATGGTACTGTTTTCGGTACGTTAATAATATTTCCATTTGCATCATACCTTTCAGATAAATTTGGTAGAAAACCATGTATAATACTTGGTCAAGCGGTCACTATACTTGGAGCTATCTTACAAGGTGTATCCACTAACTATGCTTTTTTCTTGGTCTCCAGAGTTGTTATTGGTGCTGGTGCTGGTTTTGCAGCGGTTTCAAGTCCTACTTTGATTTCAGAAATTTCATTTCCATCTCACAGAGATACTTGTACCACTTTCTATAATGTGTGTTGGTATTTAGGTGCAATTGTTGCAGCTTGGGTCACCTATGGTACTAGAAATATTAATAGTCATTATTCCTGGAGAATCCCTTCTTACCTTCAAGGTATTTTGCCATTACTTCAATTGGTATTTATCTGGATGGTTCCAGAATCACCACGTTACCTCATTAGTAAAGGTAAAATTGATAAAGCCGAAAAAATATTAAGTAAATTCCATACAGGTAATTCCTTCAACGAACGCGATATTGCTTTCGTAAAATTTGAATTAAAGGAAATCGAAGCAGCTCTTGAATTAGAGAAGTTAACATCCACTTCGAAATATTCAGATTTCATAAAATTGAAGAATTTCAGAAAGAGATTGTTCTTAGTCCTTTTCACTGCTCTTATGATGCAATTATCTGGTAATGGTTTAGTCTCCTATTATCTTACCAAGGTACTTATATCAATTGGTATAGATTCTGCTGATCAGCAACTACAAATCAATGGTTCTCTTATGATTTACAATTTTGTAATTTCCTCAGTTGTCGCTAGTATTGTCCATTTATTTAAAAGAAGGGTTATGTTCATTACCTCGGTGTCATTGATGTTATTATCGTATGTTATATGGACGATCTTATCAGCCATTAACCAGCAACGTAATTTCGAAGACAAAAGTTTGGGTAAAGGTGTTTTGGCTATGATTTTCTTCTACTATCTTGCGTATAATATTGGTGCCAATGGTTTACCATTCTTATACATTACTGAAATATTGCCATATAGTCATAGAGCTAAAGGTGTGAATATTTTCCAGCTTACGCAATCTGTTATTCTTATATACAATGGTTTTGTCAACTCAATTGCGATGGATGCAATTGAGTGGAAGTACTATATTGTCTACTGTTGCATTCTTGCAGTAGAAGTGGTAGTCATTAGTCTTTTTTATGTTGAAACTTCTGGGTACACCTTGGAAGAAGTTGCCAAAGTCTTTGGAGATGATCCAAATACTATTTTCAATGATCTTACCAGTCCAGTAGAAAAGGTATCGCATGAACATATCGAGCATGTCTAAATGTTTTCAATTCTTTATTCTTTACTTAATTTTTTTCTTAAGATTTAACTGGTTGAATTTTAGTTTAACATTATATTTATACTCAAATATTCCTTTTAATTCAATAAATCGCTTCAGAAGTTTCTCTTGATAATACTACCGAATTAGATCGAAGCCCAAACATATTCTAACTTAGTAATCTCCTCAATATCTACGACCTATATTTCAAAATCACTCATGCTTAATTTTCTTCCCTTCTTTGAAGAACCATGAGACTAACAACTAGGGAGAAAGGTAATTTTCATTGTAAAATCAAGCTGAGTATTAAAGAAAACGATACTTCTAATGTAAACATGTGAAAATGGAGTCAGAAGTATACTAGAAATCATCTGAACAACTACCATCAGTACCAGTGCTGCCATCATTGAATATTATTTTGCAGCTAGTTTATCACCATTTTCAGAATCCATAGTTCTGCATCCAGAGCATCCTATCGATGTCATTCCAATCACTGATCAATGTGTTAGCCATACCACCAACATCGTCATTAGTAAGCCCAGTATTGACCGTTGGACGTGACTCGGTACTGTAAATTATATGAATCGAATTGGTTAAATCTCTTCCTGCTTTGCCGTCTGGACCTACCAAAATGATACTAATCACTGTGTTTTCCTTAATGTTCTTTGTCACAGTAATATTAACACCATTAGCAATTACTTGATGTATTTCAACAATCTTTAATACTGAATGTTTGAGGTAATTGTAACTGGTGCCATCCAAAGTGAAGCGTATGACATCAATATCACGCTTAACATCAGTGCTAGTGTTACCACCGCTACCTCCATCATTCTAAATTCCCAGGAGTAGAAATGGTATCATGCCTATTACACCGGTCACCGAACATATAGGTACATTTACTGTACCATAAGCATAAGCAATTGCAGCAATAGCGACTGTAGGTATTTTTCATTAAGTCTCCTGGCTGACGATACTGTTAGTAGTGCAACTGGGATAATTAAATAATAATGATATAATTTTTAGGGTAGCATATTGTTTGATTGATTTCTGAGTAAAACCGTAGAAGCTACGATAACGATCAATAATAATAAGTCATTTGAAGTAGTTGTAATAGATTTAACGTTCACAAAAGTTATGAAATTTGTTAATGGCTATAGTTCAGTAGTTTTAGAAAATAATTGAGAAAGAAGTCGCATATTTATTTGACTTCCGGCTTTAAAGGATTTAATGATGTTTCGATAACGCTACAAGCTGGCATATTTGAAATTACAGTACTGTAATAGAAAAATGGAAGAGACCTAAGAATATTAATAAGCAGTGCAGGTTGAAAGTTGCTTTTACTAGTCCGAGCAGAAGCCAAATCAGTATTCCCCTACCGACACTGTCTATTACCCAACCTTAAGTAGTTGATAATCCCCATATATGGGGTATTGATCTGTACTTATCTTATGGATATAATTAGAAAAAAATCACTAAAAATCAACAAATTAAAAAGCATAATTAGAGATAGAAGAAATTGTAAGAATACCCTCATATGTATCGCTATAAAAAATGGTGAGATGGGTATAAAAACCCTAATAGGGCTTTGCTTAAACTGTTAATAAGCAAATATAAATAGAATGGGCTCTTTCTGCTTTCCTAAGATTTGATTGTGATAGAAAATAACCTACTACGTTCATCAGTAGTTGCAAACGTAACAATTGCAAAATGGCTTTTTTTACTCCTTTTTCATTTCTTCAAACAAGAAATGATTATCAGTCTTATTAAAGGAAGAAATTGAATCTGTAGAGTAGTATTTGACGTATATTTTATAAATCGTATTCATAGCTCCGTAAGGAGTGCTTGCGCTATATGCAGAACACTTCTATTAGTGATTTTTTCACTAGCAGTCTGGGTGGATTAGAGTTATTTCAGTAAATATGAAGTTGTCAATAACAGGAAAAATATACAGCTTCAATGCTGGCCGCAGGTTTCTTTCGAATTCTATAACCAGGCATGCATATGTGGGAAAGAAAAGAACTTTAGGAAATACACTTTCTTTGGATGAATTTTTATTCCGTAAGCTGGTTCTTCAAACTTATAGAGACGTAATCAGATTTTGTTACAAGTCACACGAAAAAGAAGAGTTAATAAGGTACGTCAGAGATGAATTTAAAATTAATAATAATGAACATGACCTTGTATACCGAAAATACTTATTAAGCAGTGGCCAAAATAAAATAAATCAAATGATACCTATAATGGGAATTACAACAACTAAAACATTCTAACATAGCATATATACATGGTTCAAATCAATTTTAAAATACTTGAATTTTGCGTGATTGCATCTCTATAATTATCAAAGGAGTCTTTAATAAATTCCTTATCGACGAGATCAATGTCAAAGACCGTTTCATTACGGATTTTTTCAAGCTCTTCCAATTGTAATGACTTCAATTCATATTGCTTCAAATCTTTAGCTAATGGAGTTACTAGAGCTTTCAATGTAGAGCCATTGTTTCCTCCGGTATTTTGCAATACTTGTATATCTTTGATCAATTCCAAAAGAAGACTGATATTGGCAATGAATTCTGAGGAAAGCACATTATCAGGAATTAAAAGAGGCTTGACCTTAGTGAATTTCAAATTCTTATTCAAATAATTCAAAATCGAATCATTTCCCTTAGATGGTGGCAATTTAATTAATTTAAAAATGTTCAAATAAATCTTATATATCCAGTTTTCAAATTTGTTTAATTGATGATTAGTTACGTCAGCCTTGTTTAATAATTTATTGAAATTCTTGAATAAACTTTGAATTTTCGATTGATCCTTTGTTATTAAAATTATTTCTTTTAATAACCTTAAATGAATATATTCCTGCTTTCTTGTACAAATATCCAAATTTAAGTCTTTATTTTCATTGATTCCAAATTTCCAAATAGTTTTTCTATCTCTATTATCATACAAAACCAAGTCGTCATCAAGCAATGGGCGCTCAAAACCTTGAATCAAGTTATTGAAGTAATCAAGGTATTGATAATTCTTGCATAATTTACAAGATTGTATTATATTGAAAATTAGCTGAAATCTGGATATAGAGAAGTTAATCTTTCTTCCGAAATTAATAAAACTTTCAAGCTTAGTAAATGTCATTTTATCAAAACCATCTAAAAGACTATCAGATATTTCACCATCAGCAGTTAAATAAAATCTAAAGATCTGGATCCATTCATCCAAATTATTGCTGGAGGGAATTAAATTAAGATAGTGTCCTAATGTGTCATTTTGTATCATCTTGACCTTTAGTTCTCTGAAATTGTGCAACGAAAAATTAGAAAATCCCAAACTTGAGTATAACTTTAATAACCACATTCTTAATTTAGTATCATGTCTATCCATAGTTAGTATCTTTTCAATGATGATTATGCTTTTAATTACATTCTTGTCTTTCTCTAACTCAATGATAATATTCATTAAGATTAATTCATTAGCTGGATAAGTATCATATTGATCTTTTAATTCTAAAAGAGTCTTAAATTTCATAAAGTAGCCCCAATTATCATTCATAAAGGAATTCATATCAATAGACGAATCTAAGAGTAAGATAAATTTTTGAACATTGATAATTTTAATTAAAGTTTGGATTGATGTATCCATTGATTCATCCAAGTCTCTTTTAATATTTTTCAAAAAATTCAAGAAAGTGACTTTGTCGATATTTGTGATGTACGATTTTAAATCGTAAAAGCAGCAATTCTTTGCACTGAATGTATTGTAGTAATTTACAATACTATTGAAAATATCTTCATCATATACAACGGACAATTCGGCCAATGCCAAAGTAGAGTTTCGACTAAATTTAAATGAAGAAATTATAGATTTCACACTTTCAAACGACATATCTAGATTCTTGGAAGCTTTAATAAGCAATTTCCAAGTATCAAAATCGTTAAAATTCTCTTCAAATATTAATCTCTTCGTATAGTTAAGTAAATCTTGCCATTTTGATAATTTTTCAAGGATTTGCAAATATATTAATTTCAATTCTAAACAGATACTTTTTGATGACATAAATTCTTCGATCTCACCTTGAGCCTGTTCATATTTGCTTGTCCTTTCTAAAAATTTGATTGAAATGTATAATTCTTGATCATTTTGCACTGGCTTCAAGTTCTCAATCAATTTTAATCCTAAAAATTGGAACAATTGGGCCTCTTTCTCAGATATTGCCGATTCGTTTAGAAGAAAACAGCTAAATGATGCCCACAAGCCATATTTTCTATTATCCTTATTATTCTTTTGTAACTGTAATAGAGCTTTCTGAAGTAATTTAATGTCAAACCTCTTTAATGCAATTTCGTACCAGTCTAGTATAATATTATTGTTTGGGTATTTTCTGATTGCATTTTCGTATACTTGATTGGCCTCCTTGTCTAATCCCACTTCACTAAAAAACCCATTTAACAAGCTAAGGGTATCTGGGTCGTTTGGAGTCTTCTCCATTAACTTTTTGTTACCTTCAATCGCCTGGGATATGTTACCTTGACTGAACAATAGATGGTTCTTAAGAGCATAGTAATAACTTCTATTTGGATATTTAGACAATTTCCTGTTAAGAATTTGTTGAGCAGATGCAAAGGATCCCAGATCAATTAACTGCTTAATCTCTTGGTCTGCATCTGTCATCTTATGAGTGATTGATTTATTATATAGATTTGGAAATTTTTATATTTCAATTTTTTTCGTGAGAATGAATTAGACGTTTCTAAAGAATCAAAATTAAATAGAAGACACCAAATTGAAATAAAAATATAGATATACACAATTACTGATACGATTACAGTCTTCTTCAGGTCAAAAACTTATACTCCCTACATATTTACATATCATGATTGTCATCTCTTGCCTTTGGTTCGTATACAATAGATATTTAGTGAATATACAAACTCCATTTAGAGATTTTCATTATAAAAAATTCCAAGCAATTCATCCTAGCGATGAAAGAGAATAAACTTGCAACTTACGGTGATAAACGATTTGGAAGTCTCTTGAAAACAACGTCAATTATAAGTATCGGGAAATTACACAAAATTGAATTTACCCTAGCTGCTTCTCATGGCCATCAAACTGTCAATCGTAAGTTGTCACTTCTATCCAATATTGTGCTACTACTGCACACGAGGAAGCTATATATAGGTTTTAGTTGTGTATAATAATGAGTCATTTGAGTCAGTATACTAATTGTAGAACTGGTGGAACTGGCATATCTATAGTCGTGAGTGTCCAGCATTACTTCGAAGACTAGACTTCTCCGAACCCAAACGCAAATCCAAATTCATTTTGGTCTAGCCAAGTATAACCGCTTTTCATCCTTCTATTTATCAGCTTGCGAAGCTCTATAGCTAAATCCTTAGCTTAACCATTTAACTTTTAGCGTTGCAAAATTTGGTTCCGAGCCTGTTAGTTCATCCGAGGATTATAGTGTTTGCGAGCGCCACAGTGATAAGACGACTAAAAAGTTCCAAGAGCTAGGGTTACGAGCTCTTAAATGCCAAACTTTTTTCCACTGCTTAATTAATTCCAATTTATACACGTTTATGGTTCGATGCATATATAATCCAATTGAGTAGAATACCTGACCATAGTGCTGAGCACCCTCGATTATCGCCAACTGCTACCACAGTCGTCTTAATCGTATCTTACCACCCAAATAATATCTAAGACACCCTTGAACCACTCACCTAGAACCCCAATAACACACTGCGTAGTCTTATTTATCTTGGTTAATTTTCCGTTCTCCTAATCATGAATTAAATTAATAGCCTTGGCCTGGTTCTATTCTTGGCTCACAAGATCTTTACAAACACATTGCATCCTATACACCCTCAGAAGATATTGCTCGTGACATACCCCATCAAATCGGTACTGTTTTTGGACCGCAAAAAGCCAAGTCCCGTGCCATAGTTTCGGTCACGGCTCGTGATCAAACCCCCATTAAATTGCGCCACAAACCCGAAATGATCGGATATTGGTCGGCGTTTAAGAATGATGTTTGTAGTTGCCGCTTATCGCAAGGTCGGTCCAAACATCCATTGTAGCCCCTCCATAGTAAAACGATGACTATTTTAAATTCTAACAATATTATTGCTGTACCTTTTATTGCGATATATCGTTCCGGCCGGATAGACTAATTTGTATTGTTATTAATAGTAGTAGAACTAGAACTATATGTAGAGTTGCAATATCATCGCACCGTTACAACCGGAACTACTGCTAGACTTAATTTCTATCTGATGATCTTGGTACTCTTGGCTAAATCTTGGCAGATTAAACTAATGATGGAGAATTAGTCCATCTGCGTGGATAAGATAAGTATAAAAGATCACGCATTTACCATAATTCCTACATAGATTATCTACTGTAGTTCTATAAATATATATATTCTCTGAGAAAAGATTTTAGTATGGCCTCAGTCAAGTCCGTCTTATCAGAGAAAACAGATAATAAAGTGTTCGAGCGCCAGGGAAGCAATACTGCAACATCTGGCGAAAATATTCAACCATATCGTCTTTCCATTGACAAGGTACGTGAGTTCTTCCGCTCAGACCTTGTCAATGGGTTAAGTGAACTGGCTGCCAGCCAGACTCTTTCTGACTTTGGTGCCAACTCATTAGGAGATGATGAAAAAATATCCATAACCAAGATTTTGGCCCACCAAGTTTTCAATGCAATGATCTTGGTGTTACTTATTTCTATGGTTATTGCATTTGCCATTAAAGATTGGATTTCAGGAGGTGTGATTGCCTTTGTTGTATTTCTTAATATCTTTGTTGGATTTATACAAGAATATAAAGCTGAAAAAACCATGGGATCCTTGAGATCATTAAGTTCTCCAACTGCTAGAGTTACTAGAAACGGAAATGACGAAACAATTCCTGCAGAAGAAGTTGTTGTGGGTGATATAGTTCACGTTAGAGTAGGAGACACTGTCCCTGCAGATCTTAGATTGATAGACTCTATGAATTTCGAAACCGATGAAGCTATGTTAACAGGTGAATCCTTACCAGTGGTTAAGGAACATGAACTCGTGTACAGTGATTATTCTATTGATATTCCTGTCGGAGACAGATTGAATATGGCATTCTCTTCATCTGTGGTTTCGAAAGGTAGAGCTACTGGTATTGTGGTTGCAACTGCATTAAACACTGAAATTGGTCTGATTGCGAAATCTTTGAGAGGAAATAATTCATTGATTAGAAAAGTTGACAAGTCCAATGGAAAACCATCTAAGAAGGAATACTCAAGGGCATTTTTTGGAACAATTAAAGATATCTGTGGTAATATTTTGGGTGTTAATGTCGGTACTCCATTGCAAAAGAAGTTGTCATGGCTAGCTATCTTTTTATTTTGGGTTGCAGTTGTTTTTGCGATAGTGGTAATGGCATCCCAAAAAATGAGAGTGAATAAAGAAGTTGCAATTTACGCAATTTGTGTTGCTTTATCTATGATTCCTTCTGCGTTAATTGTTGTCTTAACAATTACCATGGCTGTAGGTGCTCAAGTTATGGTTCAAAAACATGTAATTGTAAGAAAATTGGAATCATTAGAAGCTTTAGGAGGTATTAATGATATTTGTTCAGATAAAACTGGTACATTGACTCAAGGAAGAATGATTGCAAAAAAAATCTGGATTCCAAATGTCGGAACATTTAATGTTGAAAATACAAATGATCCTTTTAATCCTGAAGATGGTTATGTTACTTATGTTGATGTTAGTCCTAAATTCATTGCTGATACCGATGAAGAAATCGATTTTAACCATCCTGTGCCATCTCCATTACCAAATAACTTTAAGAATTGGCTCAACACTGCTACTTTAGCAAATATTGCAACAATCAATAAAGCACAAAGTGAAGAAACTGGAGAAGAAGTTTGGAAAGCTCACGGTGATGCTACAGAAGTCGCTATTCAAGTTTTCACTACAAGAATGGATTTCCCAAGAGAAAAAGTAGCAGAAAAACTTGATCACTTAGGTGAGTTCCCATTTGATTCTTCAGTTAAGAGAATGTCATCTATTTATAAGGATCCTGAAAGTAATGACATTTCTGTATACACAAAAGGTGCTGTCGAAAGAGTATTAGGATGTTGTAAATATTGGTTAGGTCATGAAGAGAGTAAGAAAGCTTTTGATAGTGAAGTTATTGTTGAATTTACTGATGAAGATAAAAAACTCATTGAAGAAAACATGACTGTCTTATCACTGCAGGGGTTGAGAGTTTTAGCTTTTGCAACAAAAACCATCGACACATTCAATTCCGCTGATACTAACAGAGAAGAAATTGAGTCTGATTTGATTTTCCAAGGTTTAATTGGTATTTATGATCCACCAAGAATTGAAACTGCGGGTTCTGTTAAATTATGTCACAAGGCTGGTATTAATGTTCACATGTTGACAGGTGATCATCCAGGAACTGCAAAGGCTATTGCCCAAGAAGTTGGTATCTTGCCTCATAATTTATATCATTACAGTGATGAGGTTGTTAAGGCAATGTGTATGACTGCTACTGAATTTGATGCTTTGAGTGATGAAGAAATTGATAAATTACCCGTCTTGCCATTAGTTATTGCTAGATGTGCCCCACAAACTAAGGTTAGAATGATTGATGCTTTACACCGTAGAAAGAAGTTTGTTGCTATGACAGGTGATGGAGTCAATGACTCACCTTCGTTGAAAAAGGCTGATGTTGGTATTGCAATGGGTCTTAATGGTTCTGATGTTGCAAAGGATGCGTCCGATATTGTCTTGACAGATGATAATTTTGCATCCATTTTGAATGCAATTGAAGAAGGTAGAAGAATGTCTGCTAATATTCAAAAGTTTGTGTTACAACTTTTAGCAGAAAATGTTGCTCAGGCATTTTACTTAATGATAGGTTTAGCCTTCATTGATGAATCTGGTTACTCTATATTTCCACTTTCCCCTGTTGAAGTCTTATGGATTTTAGTTGTTACTTCTTGCTTTCCTGCAATGGGTTTAGGTCAAGAAAAAGCTAGTGAAGATATTTTAGAAAGATCTCCTAACAATACCATATTCACTTGGGAAGTTATCATTGATATGATGGTTTATGGATTTTGGATGGCAGTTTGCTGTCTTATGAGCTTCGTTGTTGTTGTATACGGCGTAGGTGATGGAGAGTTGGGTTTCGATTGTAACACTACTAACGGAACTAACTGTAACTTAGTATTCAGAGGTAGAGCAACTGCTTTTGCAGCCTTCACTTGGTGTGCACTTATTTTAGCATGGGAATGTATTCATCCAGTTAACTCTTTGTTGTACATGAGACAAGAAACTGATAATAGCTGGTACAAACAAACAGCTATTGACTTATGGGATAATCAGTTCTTATTCTGGTCTATTATTGGTGGATTTGTGACTGTTTTCCCAGTTGTCTACATTACAGTTATTAATGACAAAGTCTTTCTTCATGCTCCTATTGGATATGAATGGGGTCTTGCAATTGGTTTCACTTTAGCATTCTTTGCCGGTTGTGAATTCTGGAAGTGGATGAAGAGAATTTATCTTCGTCATGCAAGTCGCTCAGTCAAGAATCCTGAATATGAGCTTGAAAGAAATGATCCTTTCCAAAAGTACGCTTCATTTTCCAGATCAAATACTTTAAACGTCACTGAAAAATTGGTTTAGAGCCTACAATAAATTAGGAGCATACACAAACCCTAAAACTGTGTATAATATGTGCATAAGAGATTAATTTTCAATTCTTACGAATATTTTAGCAATATATAATTTTGCTTTTTAGATAGTTTCATTAATAAATCTAATAAATAAGTTAACAAATAATGTATTCACCTTAATAACTGGTCCTTGACTTCAAAATGTCCACCTAAGTGGTCTGTATTACCAAATGTCTGGATTGTACCTTTTCCAGAGGAAATATCAATGTCTACTACAGAAACTGAAGTGTTAAATGGAACTTTCAAGTTTTCACTAGTAAGTTGATCGCCTAATTCGAATCTTTTTTCTTCGTATAAGTAGTTCATAAATGAAGTTATAACACCTCCATGTGTGCACAATGCTACATTCTTAAATTTGCTTTGTTCACTCAACTTCCAAGTTCTGACCCATTCCAGTTCCACTCTCGAATTAAGCTCTTCCGTCTTTTCGCCTAAGTTCTTAAATCCTGGTCCATATTGTGCTAATGCGTCCTTCAAGTACATCCCTTGAACTACACCCATATTTCTTTCTCTCAAATTACTTGTAGTGTCCATACTTAACTTAGGTTGATAATTTAAGATTTCGTTCGAGGTATTAACACATCTTATCAAATCAGACGATAAAAAATAGTCTAAATTTATATTTTCAAAGGCTTTTCCAACCTCTTTAGCCTGATTTACACCAGTTTCATTTATGTCAATATCGAGATGCCCTTGCAATATTTTTTTCAAATTATGGTCTGTTTGCCCATGTCTAATAACAAACACTCTAACTATTCTAGGATCTGTGTTCTCCCTTATTTCTATAGTCATATCTGTCTAGGGTTATATATATCTGCTTTCTATTGTTCTATTGTTATAATCTTATCTTATCTAATTATAGAGGTTAATTTTCACTAATTTTCCGACCAGTTTAACTATGCACTACCAATAAAATTCTATATATACCTTTATCTACTTATCTATACAACAGTGAGTACGAAAACCTCCTCGAACA
The DNA here is from genome assembly GCA_032927745.1 of Schwanniomyces capriottii. Taxonomy (NCBI): domain Eukaryota; kingdom Fungi; phylum Ascomycota; class Pichiomycetes; order Serinales; family Debaryomycetaceae; genus Schwanniomyces; species Schwanniomyces capriottii. The sequence continues at coordinate 678,674 of JAVSEF010000013.1, read as the reverse complement.
AACCCTATGTTCTATAATGCGCTTTCCTTCTCTTTACTATGCTTATTTGACATCAAGGGCAACTTTGATTTCTTGAAGTGTGTCCTTTTTGATCTTAAATCCATGTACACTATTATCAGGAAACTCCTTAGAAGCTAAATCCTTCTTGTACGCCCTTAACGCATCTACACCAGTTTCGAAAAAGTTGGCGTACTGCTTAACAAACTTTGGAGTATGGGACTCATCAGGATTCATCATACCGAGGATATCTGCCATCACCAATACCTGTCCAGAACAACCCTGGCCTGCCCCAATACCAAAGGTTGGGACGTGCAATCTCTCGGTGATGATCTCAGAGAGCTTGCTAGGGATACACTCCAAAAGGACCCCAAAGGAACCGGCTTCTTGAAGCTTCATACAATTCTCGACTATCTTAAGAGCACTTTGGGTGGTGTTTCCCTGCACCTTGAATCCTCCAAGAGAATTGTGTTTCTGGGGAGTCAAACCTGTGTGTCCCATCACAGGAATCCCAACGTCGGTGATACGTTTGATCGTAGCCAACGTTCTCTCGTCGACACCCTCGATCTTCACCGCTTGTGCCTTACCCTCCTTGACAATTCTGATGGCACTTGCCACTGCTTGTTCCACAGATACCTCAAACGACCCGAACGGCATGTCTGCCACCAAAAACGACGTTTTGTTTCCTCTCTCCACAGATCTCACATGGAAGATGAACTCTTCCATAGTCACTTCGTTGGTGTCCTTGTAACCCAACGACGTCATAGCCAACGAGTCCCCAATCAAGGTTATGTCCATCTCCGCCTTTTCGGCGTATTTGGCAGTAATATAGTCATAGGCAGTGATCATCGACACGGGCTCTTTAGCCTTATAGACGGCATGTAAATCGGACAATGTCTTTCTAGGAGCATCTTTATTGTACGACGAACTGGTAATTCTAGTTGTGGCAAACCATCTAACATTCCTCGACACGATTTGGTTGAAATACGATCTCATGTTCTGCTGATTGATTCAATATCATAAGCTGAAAATTTTTTGGACTTAATAATCTTTCTGTGAGTTTCGCGAGATTATCAACGGTCGCTATCTTTCGTATTTAAGGTGATTAATTTTACTTAAGCAACTGCAGTTAAACGAAGGTTTTTTTAACTCATTCTATATCTTATTGAGCTGCTAAGCTGAGACTGAACAACTAGTGATAAATATGCCATCTTTTGACGATTCTTTTCTTATGAACCACACTTGTCTCCGTATCAAGGACCCACAAGTTTCTGTCAAGTTCTACCAGGAGAACTTTGGCATGAAATTGGTGAGAGAGATTCCGTTTCCTGAGTCAAAATTCACCCTCTACATGATGGGCTACGAAACCGATGCTAATAAGGACAAAAATTGGGGTGCCAGAGAAGGTATTTTGGAGTTGTGCCACAATCATGGTGTCGAGAACGATAACGACTACAAGCTCAACAACGGCAATGAAGCCGAATTCAGAGGCTTTGGTCACATCTGTCTATCTGTCGATAACATTGAAGCTGCCGAGAAGAAGTTGTTGGATAACGGGGTTTCTTTTAAAAAGAAGTTGTCCGACGGAAGGCAAAAGAACATTGCTTTCGCCTTGGACCCTAACGGATACTGGGTTGAGTTGATCGAACACGCTACAAACAAGATTGAGGGCAAAACCGACGCCAGCGGCTATAAATTCAACCACTCTATGATCAGAGTGAAGGATCCTAAGAAGTCATTAGACTTCTACCGTAACGTCTTAGGATTCAAGTTGTTCAGGAGCATGGCTTTCGAAGATGCCAAATTCACCCTTTATTTCCTCGGCTACGAACACAGCCCATCCATTGTGGAGGGCTCGTTGACTACGGAAGAACAAAGTATGAGAGAGGGTCTTATCGAATTGACCCACAACTGGGGCACCGAGTCCGATGAGGCTTTCGAGGGCTATCATAACGGAAACTCCACCGAGAATGGCGCCAAACAAGGTTTCGGCCACACCTGTGTCTCGTGCAAGGATCCAGCTAAGCTCTGTCAAGAGATTGAACAAGAATATGGCGACAAAATCGACTGGTCCGTCAAGTGGAACCAAGGTACTCTCAAAGAGCTCGCCTTCATCAGAGACCCAGATGGATACTCCATCGAGATCATTGGTCACGACATGCTTAGCAAATAACTAGTACGCCGGTCGGAGTATTGCTCGGATCACTACATTAGTAAGCTATAGGCTATATACAAACAATAGTAATTAACTAGATTAACTAAATACTCTGTTATCTACGACATAATCTAGATCTTTAGTCCTGGTGGTTTTGTGTCGCTTTTTTAGTATACTCTTTAATTGTATTACTAAAGCTCTGAAGTTGTATAAATTAAACTCTTTTCCTTGAATGATTTCAAGAATATTAACCCGTAATTTCACTACAACAAGAATGGTATCACAACAAGTTAACCAAAAGGTCCAAGAATTGATCAAGAGCAAGCCTGTGTTCATTGCTTCTAAGGTACGTATATTGCGATGAGAACCACTACGGTGACGACGCAGCCAGCAGCCATACTAACTAGCTCGTAGACTTACTGTCCATACTGTACTGCCACCAAGAACACCATTGCCAGCATCACCAAGGATGCTTACATCCTTGAATTAGACGACTTAGAAGACGGTGCTGAAATCCAAGAAGCTTTACAAGAAATTACCGGCCAAAGAACCGTTCCAAATGTTTTTATTGCTGGACAACACATCGGTGGTAATTCTGATGTCCAAGCTTTAAGATCCGCTGACAAATTGGAAGACAAGATCAAGGCTGCCTTATAGTGCCCTTGAAACGAAGTAGAACTGTATAGTTAATAACAATAAAAGCTATTTAATTGAAACAGAGATAGTAAAATTACTCTTTGAGGGCCCAATTTTTTTGTAAGGGAGGCCTGTATCAATGTAGACGGTGTTGTCGTTGTCGTTACATACTATCTACCATTGTAGTAGAAACGGCTTGAAGTATGGGGGTTGTAGTGTAAGTCGTGCAAAAATTAAAATGAAATTAAATTGAAAATTCTTTCATTATGTATTGATTAATCAAGACGATATTTTGATATAAAAACGGTATATTATGTCGAATTTGGGATTGCAATTACGTCAAGCAGTTCCTTCAATTGATCCTGTCGTGTCGGATTATGCTGTTGGTTACATTCAGCACGTCACAAGCGCTACTGAAGATAGTGTTACTGCGCAGCAAGTGAATATAGAGAAGGAGATGAACTTTATTAGGAACTTGTTACTTAATGCCGGTGGTGACGATCAGAAGGTTTTGGCGTTAGCCACTAAGATCAGCGAAGGTCTTACTCAGAAACTCAAGGATAATATGGCTAAATTAGAAATTACTGGTGACACTTCCAAGAGATTATTGGATATCAATTTATTGAATAATAACAGTAATAAGAGAGATATCAACTCCTCTCTTGCTTTACTTAATGCCAGTCATGACATTGAACATACTGGTAGAAAAATGGAAAGTAGAGTTGATAAGAAGAAATTGGAGAAACAAGAAAGAAAGATTGCTAAAAAGGTGGCGAAGAGAAATAATAAATTTGTACAATACGAAGCTTCTAAATTGCTTAGTGAAAAGAAAGATGAAGACTATGATTCTTTCTTCTTGGAAATCAATCCTTTGGATTTTGGTTCTAGTGCCGGTAAATCTAAGGATATTAAGCTTGACAACTTCGATCTTTACGTGGGAGATGGAAAAAGAATATTGAGTGACTCCTCTTTGACATTAGCCTACGGAAGAAGATACGGTTTAGTTGGACAAAATGGTATTGGTAAATCTACATTATTAAGAGCTTTGTCTAGAAGAGAATTGAACATTCCTAAGCATATTACTATCTTACATGTCGAACAAGAAATTAGAGGAGATGATACCCCTGCATTGCAAAGTGTTTTGGATGCTGATGTTTGGAGAAAGAGTTTGTTACAAGAAGAACTGAAGATAACAGAAAGAATGAATGAAATTGAGAAATTGAGAAGCGAATTCGAAGAAGATTCTAATGAAGTCAGGAAATTAGATAATGAAAGAGAAGATTTAGACAAGCATATGGAGCAAGTTAATGAAAAATTGAATCACATGGAAGCCGATAAGGCTGAGAGTAGAGCGGCTGCTATTTTATTCGGTTTAGGTTTTACTAAAGAAACCCAAAACTTACCTACTAAATCGTTCTCTGGTGGTTGGAGAATGAGATTGTCATTAGCAAGAGCATTGTTTTGTGAACCTGATTTATTACTTCTTGATGAACCATCTAATATGTTGGATGTTCCTTCTATTACATACTTGGCAAACTACTTACAATCATACGAATCGACTGTCTTGGTCGTTTCGCACGACAGGTCATTCTTAAATGAAGTTGCTACTGATATTATACATCAACATTCTGAAAGATTGGATTACTATAGAGGATCTAACTTCGATTCATTCTATTCTACCAGAGAAGAAAGAATCAAGAACCAACGTCGTGAATATGACAATCAAATGGCATACCGTGCACACTTGCAAGCTTTCATTGATAAATTCAGATATAATGCTGCTAAGTCATCAGAAGCTCAATCTCGTATAAAAAAATTAGAAAAGTTACCAATATTAGAAGCTCCAGAAGATGACAAGGTGGTTACTTTCAAATTCCCAGATCCAGACAACTTATCTCCTCCTATATTGCAATTGCAAAATGTTTCCTTTGGTTACACTCCTGATAAGATATTATTGAAGAATGTTGAATTAGATGTTCAGATGGATTCTAGAATTGCCTTCTGTGGTGGTAATGGTACTGGTAAGACCACATTATTAAAGTTATTAATGGAGCAATTAAGCCCGCTAGATGGTTTCATCAGTAAGAATGGTAGGCTTAGAATCGGTTACTTCGCCCAACATCATGTTGATGCTATGGATTTGAGTCTTTCTGCTGTATCATGGATGTCTACGACTTTCCCAGGTAAATCTGACGAAGAATACAGACGTCATTTGGGATCATTTGGTATTACAGGTTCTCTTGGTCTTCAAAAGATGGAGTTATTATCTGGTGGTCAGAAATCCAGAGTTGCATTTGCAGCCTTATGTTTAAACCAACCTCATATATTAATTCTTGATGAACCTTCTAATCACTTGGATACACAAGGTTTAGATGCGTTAGCCGAAGCTTTAACAAACTTCCAAGGTGGTGTATTAATGGTATCGCACGATGTCAGTATTATTGATAGAGTTTGTAACGAAATCTGGGTTAGTGAAGACGATTCAGTCAAGAAGTTCCCAGGTAATATTCATGATTACAAGAAGCATATCTTGGAGCTTGCAGATGCTTCTGGTGTGGTGAGAAGACACTAGAATATGCTAATATTTCAAACTGGCACTAGTAGCTATATATATATATATGTGTGTGTAGTAATTCAATTCATGAAACTGCTTGTAATCTATGAAAGTCTTGTACAAGTAATGTTCTTTTTCTTATTCGCATTATAATTTTTAGTCATTGCAAATAAATAATTTATCTGTTGCTTGATTAACATGTTTTTATCCAATCTATCGCTAAGATCTAAGACGTTGTTGAGTTTGTTGATCTCATACTCCTCTTTTGAGGTTTATATGCATTTCAGGACTAGTCATATCGTTAAACATAGAAAAGAAGAATTCAGGAAGTCAGAAGCTGATGATGATTGTGATATAGAGAAGTTTAAGTCTACTACTGTTGCTGGTATGTTCATTAACCCATTTGATGAATACCGCCCACAAACGGCCTTTGAATTCATAATCGTGAGGATAATGGAGGCTTGTGAGAGTTTCTATGGAAACAAAATTGAAATACACGATAAACTTAAAGGTAAAGATGGGGTAGAAGTAGAAGACTTTTTAAAGTCACACAGACCGAATATGGAGTTATTAAGAGATAATTCGATTACCTTTCAAAGTTGTGTTGCATCTGGTAATTTTAATGCGTTAAACACGAATCCAAAAGGAGGATGGTTTAGATCATACTTGCCACCATTACGGGAACAGTTGATGTTTACTTGGCTTGGTCAATCATGTTCTTTTGTCCAAATATCAGGTATCAATATTCTCACAGATCCTATTGTAGGCAACCATTTATATGGGAAGGCTATCGGCCCTAAAAGGTTGAATAAATCGCCTATGACTTACGAAGATATTCAGCATGCATGCAACGATAAAATTCATTTTGTTTTAGTATCTCATGATCATCCAGATCATCTAGAAATGGATTTAGTTAAGAAAATTGGAAATAGCTCTACGTGGATTGTACCTTTGGGACTAAAAAAGAGACTTGCCAGGGCTGGTATATATAATACAATAGAGATGGACTGGTGGGATACTATTTCATTAAACCCTTACATTTCACATTCTGAAAACTTAAAGGATAATTATGAAGTTGTTTGTGTTCCCGCAATGCATTGGTCGGGAAGATATATAATAGATGCAAATAAGAGTTTGTGGTGTTCCTTTATTATTAGAAGAAATGGTCAATCCATGATTTATCATGTAGGTGATACAGGCTATCTGAATGAATTATTCAAACTTATTGGTAAAAAATTTGGGCCGGTACAATTATCATTATTGCCTATAGGACAGTATTGCCCTGAATGGCACCAAAGACCAAGACATATTTCACCACAGGAATCATTAAATATTTGCTCCGATATTTCGGCTAAGTATATGATGGGGATTCATTGGGGTACTTTTAAACTCAGCAGTGAATCTATTTTGGAGCCGAAATTTTTGTTCCAAAAACTTGCAAAGGATTTGAAGAAATCGGAAACTTACAAGGTTCCCGATTTTGGCTTGACCTATTTAGTGAACTTACAAAATGGTAATCTTCTTGAATATGAAGACCATAGGGCTTAGAATACACTAGAATTATTCATTCATACTATATATTACAACTTAAAGAGACAAATTCATAGCATTATAAAATCCCAACTATTTACACTAATCTGTGCGATTCATTCAGTTACAACGTCTTCTTGCCTCGTATCTCCCTAGCACCAACAATAATTCGTAGTTTGTATCAACATTATATTTTATTTACATATGGGAGTATTTTTCTTCTAGTTGAATTACTTTAATCTTCATTTCTGTAGATAGCTCTCAACTTGGCTTGTTGGGAAGACATCATAGCCATTTGGTATGCTTGGAATTCAGAGTCTGATCTGATGACAGAACCAATCGACATAAACAATCCAAAAGTACCAACAGATCCCATGATATACTGACCCAAGGTTCTCATCACACCATTTGGACCGGCACCGTTTTGCAAAATGGAAAATCCCCCGAATAAGACACCTACACAGACACCGACGGTAGATCCCATAATAGCTCCCATCTTGAACTTTTCAAAGTTGGATGGCTGGTGAGCAGCGTATTGATATTGCTGAACTGGAGGCATGACTTATATTTGTTCGTTAGTGGTAGTGGTTCAATCTACCTTTTCTTAACGATAATTTTCAATTAAATTTCCAAAAACTCTTTGAACGTCTACACGACCAGTCTTTTAGTTTATCGAGAAGATTGGAAAGTTTCACGTTAGCAACTATTGTGATAGAGAAGAGTATATAGTCAGTATGGGATCATCTGTATCTAAGCAAGAAACCAAGGTGTTTACACCTTCCGCTCCTATTGATTTCAGTGCATCATTTTTATCGCAATTAGAGAATTCTACTGAAGTAAGTGAAATTTATTTCAACATTCCCGTATGGAAATACTAACGAAAGACAGTCTGATTACTCTCGTGCCCAATACACCGAAAAATACATACAAGACAGGGTTGCTACTGAGTTGACTAAATTGGAGAAAGAGGCTATCAAGCACTTCCAGGATACCACCAATGCATCTTTAGAAAAGGAAGATAAAGGAGGATTTTCAGTAGCACTTGCAAATGAAAAGATTCAACTGTTAAGTAAGCTTTTACAAGATAATGCCAAATTAGCCAAGGTCGAAGTTGGTGATGCCCTCAAGAACAAGAGACAAGAGGTTATCCAATGCTTAAAGGACAATAAAGGAAAACCATTGAACTGTTGGGAAGAAGTAGAACAATTCAAGACCTTAGTTAGAGACTTATAAATTAGAGTTACCAGGTAGACCTAATTGTATATTTATTATTTGGAAAAAAAATATGAAGATACGATTCAATATATGAATGAAAATAAGCTATTTTTTTATGTAACAAACTACAAACCAATACCCTTATAAATTAAAATCAATGCGCTATCACTCTCACCACCACCTGACAAAGTTTCTATTCTTTCTCTATTAGTCAGAGTGACTTTATCATCATTAAATCTCCACCAATTAACTCCTTCAATATCAGTTGGATCCTTCACAAACGCCTGGTAGTGACCTGAGTCTGCAGAGGATCCAGCATGAGTAATTACTGCTTTTAATTCATAAACAGAAGAAGGATTTTCTGTGGATTCGTTCAATTTAAAATCTGATGGAAGGACCTTTACTAATTCATCATTAAATTTGGATTTAATAGACATTAATTTCAAGTCATTTTCTTCCTCTTGTTCGATTGGATTCAAAATGGAATCTGTTTTACTCTTTTTAAAGTCACGTAAAAGTTCTGAACTTTCCTTTTCTATTAATCTAATTTTATCTCTAATACTGGTTTTTTCTTGCTTAATTGAATCATCTAACATTTCTGATACGTCTAATTCAAATGGGAATTGAACTTTTCTTAAAATTTTAGATTTCTTTTGAGTGTCTCTTCTCCAAAAGAATCTAACAAATTGGACAGTTAAATATTTAGGTAATCTGGTAATAGTTCTAGTTACTTCGTATTCGGTATTAGATTGAAGAGTCTCATTATGTTTTTCTATAGTTTCCTTTAATCCATTTAAAATACCATCTCTCAAAAAATTGATTTTAATATCAATATGACAGTTCAATTTAAATGCATCTTCATAATCAATTTTTGGAGTTTCTTCAGGCAAAGCAATACACTTCTGTTCTGACTTGAAACCTAATCTAAAATAGTCACCCACCTTTAAAGTTTCATTTAAAACAGTTAAAAGTTGAGAAAAGGCCTCTTCAGCATCCTGCTGCTTATAGAAGCCTTGATCTCCCCTTTCGGCAAATTGTGGAAACACATTTCTGAAAAGTGCAAGTAACAATGTAGGGTTGACCTTCTCTTGTTTTTTAGTCATTTGAGAAAAAGTATTTCTTAAGGAAAGAGTTAATGATTCATTTGGAGATACATTTGAGCCACTAGCTTGGAATTTCTGTAATCTTTCACTGATATCTTCAACTTGAAATAATGCTTGCAACGTAGAGTTCAAATAACAAGTATTTCCCAAATTTACTAAACCCGAAGGATCTGGAGAAACATTATATAATTGGTTTTCATTTAAGTCCTCTAAGAATACTTGTTTGGAGATTGGCTTACTAGGTAAATTCTTATCTGGGGTACCTAATACCATAATTGGTTTACTTAAATCTAAATTTAATGAAGACACAATAAAATCATTGTCTAACTTTCCACCCTTGATAAGTAACTTTTGTCTATCTACGGGAATCAACGTCAATTCTTGAATCTTTTGCTTTAAGGTTAAGCCTGTATCTTGTTGTTCAAGCTCTATATCATATGCTTTTCCAGCATTCTTTATTGAAACTAGATGGGTTAGTCCAGATCTATTATTAAGCACATCAATGGTCTACTTACTTTTAAATGAAGTCATTACTGATAATGATGAATGATTAACTAGATACATAACATTTCAGTCCGTGGCAAAAAAGTATTAAATATCAAACGTCGTGTAAAACACACATTTAAATTGGTTGCAGATCTATGAAGATCTATACTAACAATGTGTGTATCTATTTGTTTAGTGATCACATTCAATATTATTTGAACGGTAGTAAATAGAGTGTAGTAATTTCAAAGATATTATCCCATTTTCTTTTAATTTCGAAAAATGAAAATAAGATATACTAAATTCAATAAAAAAAAAAGAAAAATATGTAAAATAAGGAATAATACTAAATTTAAAAATTTAAAACATCATCAGTATAAATAGAATAACGAATTCCTTAATCCACAGTACAAGTTATTAATCCTTCTTTTGTTATCACTTAAGACTTGAAAGCAATAAAAGGTAAAAAAAATCTCCTGGGGGTGAGTCGAACACCCGATCTCAAGATTACTCAGAGAGAACTCATTACAGTCTCGCGCCTTAGCCAGCTTGGCCACCAAGAGGAATTTCTTGATTTTTACGCAAAAAAAGATGGTTTTCTTTTGTTTAAATTGATATTGCTTAGTTTTAGTAAATTACGTCTTAGCACATAAGATTACTAATATCACACTAAATATCAATACTTATAATTTAACATATAAACAGAGAAATAGAATCATAACCTTCCTAATAAGTAATAACCAAGAGTTGCAATTCCTGCAATTGCTGTACTCAATTTGAAGAAGCCGCCAGGACCAGAAGGATTAACGTTACCTGTTCTTCCAAACCAAACTTTACCATTATAATCTCTCATGGATACTTCCAAGAAGTCATCCTTTTTACCACTGGTTGGGGGATATCTGGCTTTCATTAACGAATCATTCCATAATGCTTGTTCAATAGTTGTTCTTTCATGTGTAAAACTACGGAATGAGAAATAGCCATGATATGAACCATAACCAGATTGACCAACACCACCGAATGGTGCATTAAGTAAGGAAACATGCATTAATGTGTCATTTACCATAGTACCACCTGATCTGACTTTAGTCAAAATTGTATCAACTTTCTTATTCTTGGTTCTCGAAGTAGCTCCTCCAGTGAAAATATACTGTGCCAATGGAGTATCATGTTTTGAGATCACCTCATCAACAGCTTTATCCAAATCAGAATATTCCAATATAGGTAAAACGGGACCAAATATTTCACCTTTCATAGTGGAGTCATTCCAATCAACATTATCAATTACCGTTGGTGCAATGTATCTTGTACTTTCGTCTGATTCACCTCCAGCAATAATTTTACCCTTTGAAGTCTTGATAATGTTAACCAAATTCTTATAAGCTCTTTCATGAATGATATGAGTATAACCAGGAGTTGATTTATTAATTCCTGAAAAAAATTCATCCGTCATAACTTCCAACAATGCCTTAATAAAAGCTGCCTTCACAGATATATGGACTAAAACATAGTCAACAGCAACACAAGTTTGACCTGCATTGGTAAATCTACCCCAAAGAATTCTTCTTGCAACCACTTTAAGATCTTTTTCAGTACAGTCGTCTAATACGAATCCTGGCGACTTACCACCTAATTCTAAGATCACTGGGGTCAAAGTTTCAGCAGCTTTCTTTGCAACAATGGTACCGACAGCTGGGTTACCTGTATACATAATCTTGTCGTACTTTTGATTCAAAACTTCAGTGGTTTCCTCGATTGCACCATTAACTGCGAAAAAGATATCTTTGTCCAATGCGTCAGTTAAAAGTTTTGTAAGTAACGCAGAGAAGCGAGGTGTTAACTCAGATGGCTTAAATACAACAGCATTTCCAGCAGCAAGTGCCCCTACAATCGACATAACCGAAAGCATAAGTGGATAGTTGAATGGGGAGATAATTAAGACAACCCCAAGTGGAATTCTCTCGATATATACTGATGATGTAGCTAACGCAATAGGGATTGCTGTCACCTTTTCTTGTTTAGTCCATTTGTGGAGATTAGCCATGGTAAAAAGAATATCGTTCAAAGTTCCCACGAATTCAAGATTCTTTGTTTCCGATGGTGCTCTGCGGAAGTCCTCATACAACGCGTCACATATAGCATCGGCGTTGTCCTTTAAAGCAAAGTAGATATTTCTCAATTGATTCAATCTGAATTGCACCAGATGAGTCTTTTGGTCCCCATGGAAAGAATCTCTTAATCTTTTAACACCAACCGGGATTTCATTCAATGCCGTATATTTCAACACGCCAGCAGAGCCATTATTAGAATCAGATTTGGTCTCTCTTTTAGAACTGCCTACCTTTTCAATTCTCTTGCCCTTCAAGGCTCCGATTTGTTCTTGCTTTGCCATAGTTACTCTGTACTTGTCTTATCTCAAGATTCTTTCTTCTCAATGTATCAGGATTTCAAAGTTTCTTACGTGTTAGCTTCGTTACCTTTCCCAATAAAATTATTCTCTTTTAGAAGGCAACTGCTACCTTCTTTGATAATTTATACTTTTATAATCCCCCTCCTCGTTATTCTTCACATGCCTTGTCCCATGATTCATATGAATATATAAATTTCATCCGGGACGGTCTATTATCATGTGATTATCATACATGTGACCTTACACCAGGTGATATTCAATCATGTGACATATATTACGTTAAAAATCACATGATTTAATTACCAGCAGATAACTGATGATTAATTGCAAATTGTTTTGATTATCCATCACACTTAATTATGACTGATCAAAGTAATCGGAAGGAGGTCATAGAACCTGACAACATGATATTGACAGGCGATGATGCGATATTGATGAATAGGGCTACACGAAGAACGGCCAGCGGCCAGAACTCTAGACGGGGTAGTAGTGTTGACGGGACACAAGTACCAGAAAACCACAAAGCAAACGCCAATGGCACAGGGGAGGAATACAGTGAAAAAACCGGTCTATTCAAGGGGGCCTCGACTGGATGCCATGGTGAGAACTTTGCCTTTGATAGCATAGATGAAAGAGTGGAAGGGAACTGCAAGTCTAGCAACAAAGATACGGCTGGGGATGGGGTTAACTCAGATGAGAGAATTAGCGGTGGTGAAACCAGTGACGATGTACATGGTTCCGAAAATATAATAGGACGTTCAGAGAGTGATGTAGGGAAATCAGACTTCAGCAAAGTAACATCGAAAATTAAGAGCCATGATAAGGATTTGCCGGCGTTAAATGTGACCACAGATCCTAATTTGAAATCATGTCTTTCGCTCAACAGTGAAGCTCGACTGAATGATACTGATAGATCTGAGGGAGAAAAAGAGATGCATCCGTTATTCTACATAAAACCTGATACTATCAGTCCTAATATGCATGGGTTGATCTCACGCAGCTCCAAAAGTGCATCCGTAGGTGCAGATAAAGAAGCATCTTTTGTCCATTCGCTAGCATCGCCAATCATCTCAAGTAATTCCAATAGTGCCATCTCAAGTGCACCAAATTCTCCGCCCCTTGTATTCCAAAGTAGGGCAAAGTCTCCACCTTTGTCGAGGGTGAATTCATTGAGATACACACTAGAAGGAGATAAGAGGATAATTGATGTAATGCGACAATCAAATAACAGCCCGACAGATTCGGGTTTTGATAATGGAAAAGAGTCAGATTCAAAGTTGCATTTGTTGATTGGTATTACTGGTTGCATATCGATTCATAAGAATATATTCTTAATTATAGAAAAGCTTTACGAGCTATATACTCATGAAAAATTAGAGATTCAAGTTGTTCTAACGGAAGCAGCAGAATATTTTCTTGTAGACAAGTTGCACAAATTTGAATCGTTAGGGGTTAAGGTATGGTTTCACAATGACATAGTGAAGTATTATATGCATAACAAAAGTGAAAGAAATAATTCTGCCAAGTTAACTCATAACACTTTATGTAAGTATTTGCTTAATTATGAATTGGTGAAATGGACCGATGTTTTATTAATTGCTCCACTTTCAGCCAATACCTTAGCGAAGATGATCAACGGTCTATGCGACGATCTCTTGAATGATATACTTAGAATATGGCCTATTCATCAAACGTTTTCAACAGATGCTCAGAAGCTGCAGCGTAATGCTATTTTAACAAATGATTCAGATTCTCCTAAGCCAATCATTGCGGCATTGGCATTGACTAGTTCGATGTATGCCCATCCGATTACAAAGAGACAACTTGCAATATTACAAGATACCTATCCCAATATCAGTATATTGAAACCAGTTGAAAAGTTTGTTGATGTTGATGGTAATATATCCATGGGTGGAATGAGGTCGTGGAGAGAGGTTGTTGACTTTGTACTGAAGAAATTGGGACCACCGCTGTTCGATGAAGATGAAGACGAAGATAAATCTAACGACGGTGATGAAGAGATTCAGGCTGAGTTCTACGATGAAGACAGTGATAATGAAGACAGCTGTGATGACGATGACGATGACGATGACGATGTCAATGATGCTGAAAATGAAGCAGATCCAAAATTACTGAATAAATCTGAAAGTAATGACAGACAAAAAAATACAGTAAATTAGAGTAAATAGTAATTACCAAGACTAATAATTCCTTCATTTGTGTATATTAAAGTATTTTGTTATATAAGTGACCCATATAATATTTGAATTGCGACAATGACTGTAATCAAATATTCTCCTTAAAAACTCTTAATCGACATCTAAAATTTATAACTACAATGAGAGTATTTGACTTTGATCCAGAACAATTCAGTAAGGAGAAGTTCTTAATTGGAGGAGTGGATGTTTATGTATACAATTCAGATATTTTAAAACAATACGTTGAAGACTTTGAAACCAAATTGGCCAAAGGTACCGAGAAAATCGATGAATTGCCAATAAATGTGATGTACTTAGTTCATGAAAGAGGTGGAAACTATACACATACTGAATCTGCAGCAAGTTACACTTTAAACAAAGTCTATTCCGAAAAAAAATTGGATGTACCATTGATCTGTGTTACCTTTGATGGCAGAAACCACGGTAATAGATTAGTGGACGATAAGAAGAATGGATCATGGAGAGAAGGTAATGATACACATGCCCTTGATATGCTTTCTTCTATCGAGGGAAATATCAGTGATCTTAAAATGATTATGGATTTCTTACCAGGCTACCTCAACTTGGAATATTATTTATCTCCTAAGACTAAAGATACACATGGTACTAAGATTTGTTATAGAAATATAATAAGTGGTTACTCCTTGGGTGGACATACGGTCATAAGATTTGCCAATCTTTATCCAGATTTGGTTGACATCTTAAATCCTGTTATTGGATGTCCAGATCTTACTTCCTTGTTTATCACTAGATTGAACAAGGAGCCTTTAGGTTCAGATGCTTTCAATAAGAAATGGTATTACTTCGATTACAATGAAATTGACTTACCAAACGAATGGCGCCAAAAATATTATCCTGAACATCTCCACAATATATTAGTCGAACAGGATAAAGCAATTCTCGAAAACTTCCCTTTCCAAAAGATCAAAATGTTTGCAACATTTGGTAAAATTGACAAGTTAGTTCCTCCTGCCTTATCAGATTTGTGGGTGCAGTTATACAAGAACAGTAATTCTGCCACTGATGTATTTGTGCAAGAAGAAGTTGGACATGAGGTTACTTATGAAATGTTGGATAAATTTGCCGAATATTTAGTCAACTACTTACAGTAAGAGCATATAAATAGAATATAATGCTAAATTGTTTTATTCCCAGTAGTTAGAGGGTGTAGTCTAATTGTACTCTTGTCAGTAGATAACCGTTTTTGTGTAATCTAGCTAAACACTGATTGAAACGCTTATATTTTTTGTATCCTATTAAAGGATATGAATATTTAACATATTGTATGGACTATGATTAATCCAGTTTCTTCGCTGACGAACAACATAGCTTTACCAATGTCACGTCATACATATAGTGATGAAGGATCGTCTTTAGTTAGTGCTGGTGGGAGGAATTCTAATGATTCGGTTAATTTCATTACGTTTAATCAAGATGCATCATGTGTAGCAGTGGGGCTTAATAATGGGTATAAGATTTTCAATTGCAAACCATCCTTTGGGAAATGCTTCCAGTTGAAGAAGGACCAGGCCGTAGGGATTGTTGAAATGTTATATTGCACATCACTTGTTGCTATTGTATGTATGGGAGATGAACCGGGGTCATCTCCTAGAAAGTTAAAGATAGTCAATAGTAAGAGAAATACCACTATATGTGATTTAACATTTCCCTCTGCTGTTTTACAGGTAAAATTGACTAGAGAAAGAATGGTTGTCTTATTAGAAGAACAAATTTATATTTATGAAGTAACTACGATGAAATTACTACATACCATTGAAACAAGTCCTAATGGTGGTGGAATTTGTGCTATATCTCTTGATGAAGAGAATATGTTTTTAGCCTATCCTTCACCACCCAAAACTATAACACACGATTCTTTACTAGTAACAGGAATTAATACAAATGGTGGGTTAAATTCAGCCCAGAATAACATTCAGTCGGTAAGTAATACCCCTAATAGAGTCGGGGATGTAATTATATTTAATTTATTGACATTACAGCCATTGTCGGTCATTGAGGCACATAAAGCTAGCTTAGCTGCCATAGCTCTCTCAAAAGATGGAACGTTGTTAGCTACGGCTTCGGATAAGGGTACAATAATCAGAATCTTTTCTGTAGTAACCGGAGTAAAATTGTACCAATTTAGAAGAGGAACATATCCGACTAAAATATACTCATTGAGTTTTAGCTCTGATAAGAACTATGTGATAGCCACAAGTTCCAGCGAAACAGTTCACATTTTTAGATTGGGTATTGAAGAGTCTATTGAGCATAAATACAAGAAGAAAAAGAGAAGTAAACCAGTACCTGAATACGAAACAATTGCCGAGGAGAATGAGAATGTAGAGGATGTAGAAGAAGAGGAGGAGGAAGAGGAAGAGGAAGAAGAGGATATACGAGACAACGATGACGACAGTGATGCCGAGGTAGCCAACGATGACGAATCGTTAGAAATAATTTCTAATAAGCAAAGAAAGTTATCTCTTGGATCTGTTAATTCATTGAATAGCATAAATTCGAGTATCTCGAACATCAGTAACGACGAAGCTTTGAGGGAGCAGAAAAATGAACCTTTGATCGATCAAAACAGGCTATCTGTTGCAAGAATTATAAGACGTTCTTCACAAATACTTGGGCGTAAGGCAGCGCAAAAAATGGGAGATTTTCTTCCTTCCAGGTTCTCTTCGATTTTAGAACCTACAAGACATTTCGCTTCTTTAAAAATTAACTCAATTGGCAAGGATGTAAAGTCTTTGGCGATTATGACAAATGAACTACAGGAAGACCTCGTGCCTCAAGTATTTATGAAGTCGAGGGATAAAGATTCTGTTATATCCACCTCCCCAAATTCCACCGATGGTGCAAGCTTGAAAGAATTGACTTCCTTGAACCTTTTGCATATCAATGTAGTGACTTCTGAGGGCTTCTTTTATACATATGGTTTAGAACCTGAAAGGGGAGGTGATTGTATACTATTAAACCAGTATTCACTTCTAGATGAAGCATCATGAATGTGCTTATGAATTCTCTTTTAAATATTTATATAGGGTTTATAATACAATAAAAAGGCATCTGAAAGGGCAATATCTACAAATATGACAAAGTTTTAGTCATATAATATCACGTGTGGAGAAACGTGATCAATAGAAAATTTCCTGAATTGATGAGCAGAACTAGAAGTCTTTAGATATTATAGTATAATTTATAAGCTTAAGGATGATTCAACAAAGAAAAAGGTTATCCGCTGGACTCACAGTAACCTCTAAAGTTTTTGTGAGATCTAGAAATGGTAACGCTACAAAGATAGTGAGGGAACATTACCTTAGGGACGATATACCATGTTACTCTAAGCTATGTACTAAATGTCACAACCACTTAAAAGCAGATGCACAAGGTGAAATGCCTAAGTTTGTCTTATCTGAATCGCCTCAGAAAGTCAATGGAACTTATCATTACATACTTGTAGACACAAACATTATTTTGCATGCTATAGATTTATTAGAAAATGTGGAATGTTTCTACGACGTCATCGTTCCTCAGACTGTTTTAGAAGAAGTTAAGAACAGATCCTTCCCAATTTATCAAAGAATTAGAGCATTAGTGAAATCTGAAGAGAAAAGATTTGTTGTTTTCCATAATGAATTCAATGAAGCCACTTATGTAACTCGTGAGAAGGGCGAAATAATTAACGACAGAAACGATAGAGCCATCAGAAAAGTTGGAACTTGGTTTAATTCCCATCTTAATCTGGATAATTCTGAAAGACTTGTTAAGATCATTTTCCTTTGTAACGACAAGGATAATAGAAACAAAGCAAGTCAAGATGGCCTTGAAGCTATGACTTTAAGCGAATATATTGAAATTCTTCCTAATGCTGATGATTTAAGAGATTTAATTCCAAATGAAGGTGAATCTAGTTTTGAAAATATTAAGGAAACTTCATATCCTGAATACTATTCTAATTCTAGAATTATGGGTGGGGTTAAAAATGATACATTATACCAAGGTATGTTAAATATATCCACATATAATTTCTTAGAAGGTACCATCCAAGTACCAGCTTTTAAGAAGCCTTTATTAGTTATTGGTTCAAAAAACTTAAACAGGGCTTTCAATGGTGATTCAGTCATAGTGGAACTTTTACCTAAGAATAAGTGGAGAGAACCTTCTTCCACAATTATTGAAGAAAGCTCATTGGGAAAAAATGATAATGCTGATTATGAAGATGATAATGAAGCTGATGCAATCACGGGTATAATATCTGACAAAGAGCGTAGATTATTAGCTCAAGAGGCAATTAAGGAAACATCAAATGCCAACGAAGAAAACCTCCAAAGGAGGTTACAACCAACTGCAAAGGTTGTTGGAATTATGAGAAGATCCTGGAGATACTACGTTGGCCAAATTGCACCTTCTTCTGTCTCTCAAGATGATTCAGGTAATGCATCAAGAAACTGTTTCGTAATCCTTATGGATAAATTATTACCAAAAATTAGAATTCGTACTAGAAAGGCAAAGGAATTATTAGGTCAAAGAATTGTAATAGCCGTGGATTCGTGGCCCTCGACTTCAAAATATCCTCAAGGGCATTTTATTAGATGCTTAGGGGCTATTGAAAGTGCAGAAGCTGAAACAGAAGCTTTATTATTGGAACATGACGTGGAGTATAGACCATTCTCCAAAAATGTTCTTGAATGTTTACCTAAAGAAGGTCATGAGTGGAAAGTTCCTACTAATGCAGAGGAGGCTGATAGTTCATATGCTAAAAGAAGAGATTTGAGAGATAAATTAGTTTGCTCTATTGATCCTCCTGGATGTGTAGATATCGATGATGCATTACATGCCCAAAAATTGCCTAACGGTAATTATGAAGTTGGTGTTCATATTGCTGATGTCACGCATTTTGTTAAACCCAATACAGCATTGGATAATGAAGGTGCAGCAAGAGGTACTTCTGTCTATTTGGTTGACAAGAGAATTGATATGTTACCTATGTTGTTAGGTACTAATTTATGTTCATTAAATCCTTATGTTGAAAGATATGCATTTTCTGTTATTTGGGAGTTAGATGAAGATGGGAATATCGTGAATATCGACTACAGTAAATCCATTATACAATCCAAAGAAGCATTTTCTTACGAACAAGCACAATTAAGAATTGATGATAAAGCACAAAATGACCCATTAACCCAATCTATGAGAATTCTTTTAAAGTTATCAAAGAAATTAAAGCAAAAAAGATTGGATGCTGGTGCTTTGAATCTTGCCTCGCCAGAAGTTAAAGTTCATATGGATAGTGAAACTTCCGATCCAGGAGAAGTTGAAATTAAAAAGTTATTGGAAACAAATTCATTGGTTGAAGAATTCATGTTGTTTGCTAATATCTCAGTCGCTAGAAAGATATACGATGCATATCCTCAAACAGCAATGTTAAGAAGACATGCTCCTCCACCTGCTACAAATTTTGAAGCTCTTAATGAAATGTTAAGAGTCAGAAAAAACGGAATGTCTATATCATTGGAATCATCAAAGGCTTTAGCTGATTCGTTGGATAGATGCGAAGATCCTAAAGACAAATATTTCAATACATTATTGCGTATTATGTCTACAAGATGCATGATGGCAGCGGAGTATTTCCCATCTGGATCATATGGTTATCCAGAGTTCAAACATTATGGTTTAGCTGTTGATATTTATACCCATTTTACATCCCCAATCAGAAGATATTGTGATGTTGTTGCACATAGACAATTAGCGGGTGCTATTGGATTTGAAACATTGGATCTTAGTCATAGGGATAAGACTAAGATGGAAATGATTGTGAAAAATATTAATAGACGTCATAGAAATGCTCAATTTGCTGGTAGGGCAAGTATTGAATATTATGTAGGACAGGTTATGAAGAATAATGAATCAGAACAGGAAGGGTACATTATCAAATGTTTCAATAATGGTATTGTTGTATTGGTTCCTAAATTTGGTGTTGAAAGTTTACTAAAATTAGAAACCTTAGGTGATGTTAACTCTGCCAACTATGATGAAGATAAATTCGAATTGACTTATAAGGACTTTAATGGCAAGACAAGAACAGTTGGTGTTTTTGATAAAGTTAAGGTTGATGTGAGATCTATTAAGGATGAAGTATCAGGAAAGAGAAAGGCTCAATTCTTATTAAAATAAGTAGCATTTACATTGTATTCATTAGACTAATAATTTACTAAATAATATATTATCTATAAATAAATTAGCAACGTTTTTATATATATATATATTCTTCAATTAAGAAGCATATTCAACAAGTTGTTTAATGTTAATAATCTTAATGTCATGCTCTTTAGAGAATTTGACACAATCATCTAACCTCATCATTAATCCATCTTCGTCTCTGACCAATTCACAGATAACACCAGCTGGTTGTAAACCTGCCAACTCACATAAATGTACAGCAGCTTCTGTGTGACCTCTTCTCTTCTTAGTCAAGCCTGGAACTGCTCTCAATGGAAGCAAATGGCCTGGCTTGATAAAATCGTCCAGCTTGGAAGTTGGATCGGCCAATTTACGTGCTGTCAAAGCTCTGTCATGGGCAGAGATACCGGTAGTGGTGCCATGTGCGTAGTCACAGGTAACAGTATAAGCAGTACCATGTCTGTCAGTTTGATTTTCAATCATTGGATGCAACTCAAGCTGATCTGCTCTTTCTTTTGATAAAGGTGCACAGACATATCCTGAGGAGTAACGAACTAAAAAGGCCATTTTATCTTGTGTAACTAACTCAGCTGCCATGATCAAATCCCCTTCATTCTCACGATCTTCGTCGTCCATCACTACCAAGAACTTACCGTTCTTGATATCTTCCAATGCTTCTGGTA